>CM055118.1:810406464-810856464 GCA_029206835.1 Rana muscosa
CACAGGAGGTGGCAGGGCCCAGTGGCACACAGGAGGTGGCAGGGCCCAGTGGCACACAGGAGGTGGCCGGGCCAAGTAGCAGGACCAGATCGCAGGTGCCTCCCATCCACCTTACAAGAAGGACCAGGAGGGAGAGGAGCACCAGCCAGGCAGCAATGGCCCTGATAAGAGAGGCACATGCCACCCTCCAGGAGCCAACAACCACTGAAGAGGCCTATGTCGGCCTAGTTGGGGCACAATTTAAATCAATGAGCATGGAACAACACCTCCTATGTGAGCCCCTGCTGCTCAACTTACTAAACAAGGGGGTGATATGTGAGGTTGCCCAGCTTTCAGAACCTCAACCTCCTCCTCCTCCTCCTCCTCCACCTCCTTCTTCTTCTCCTCCACCTCCTTCTCCTCCTCCTGACACGAGTACACCTCCAGTGGCACAGCCTCCAGCCACACGCAGAAGGAAGACTGCAGAGAAGGCTGCAGGGAAGGCTACCAGGAAGTGATGGCCTTGCTTCAATGTGGTCTCACAGAAGGCAGCCTGTTGTAGTATCACAAACTTGGGACATGTATCTCACCTGCTGCTGTTCCTGACCTCTTGGAGTTCAGGACCAGATTGTGCTCACAACTGAAATGCTTCTCAAGGTCCCAATTTTATTGTCCACACAGGGTTGATGTGTGCTCTGGGGTCCCATGGATGCACAAAGGTTCTCCAGCGCTGCCTTTATTTTTTGAAATTATATACCATAATAAATGGATTTTTTATTTACAGTTAGTACTTGACTATGTGTTTTTCTAAAACTAAACCAATTAGCTTTGGAGTAGGCAGATACATTTCTACAAAATAATAAAATAAAAGGGACAGATAACACAAAACAATCTCCTTGAAGGTCAAAAAATACAAGATAATAATATTAATTTGGTAAACTTGACACAACAAAATTAAAATTCTAATCATGGAGATCACTAGAAATTAAATAATCATTTAAAATGAAGATCTGTATTCAAAATTAAAAAAATAAAAATAAATATTAAGGAGATCTTGCGCTATAAATAATACAAAAAATCTACATGAGATCAGCATGAAAAATGTTTCAAAAAGTTAGTCAGAACTCTGTGTGAATATCAGTAGCAAAACAAGTTCATTATTTTTCATTATTGTACCATTCTAAAGAAGATTTAAATGCGCACTATTTAAACGATGCAATAATTTACAGCGTGACGAATGTGCTATCTCCATTATGAATGCTAGTTTTACCAGAAGGAGCGCTCCCGTCTCATACTTGATTCTGAGCATGTGCAGTTTTTTAAGACTCGGAAAAGCATACACACAACCGGTTTTCTCGTCGTGAAACCGACCGACGAGAATCCCGATGAGAAGAATGAGAATCCTGACGAGAAAATAGAGACCAGGTTCTCTATTTATCTCTTCGAGATTCCCGGCAGTTTTCTCGACGAGAAACCATACACACGAACAGTTTTCTCGGCAAGAAAGCTCTCCCAATAGTTTTCTTGTTGTTTCTTGCCGAGAAAACCGGCCGTGTGTACAAGGCCTGACAATCCCATATACACAATCCTATACCCACAGTTGAACCAGAGGAAGGCAAAAAAAATAAAACAGCAAAGCATGATCGAATTTGCTATAGCAAAAAATTACTTCCTGATCCCCCGAGAGGCAATCGGATACTCCCTGGATCACCTTTAACTAGAAATGTTAGTACCCAGTTATATTATGTACAACTAGAAAATAATCCAGGCCTTTTTTAAAGCAATCTACTGAGCTGGCCAGAACCACCTCTGGAGGGAGTCTATTCCACATTTTCACAGCTCTTACTGTGAAGAAACCTTTCCGTATTTGGAGATTAAATCTCTTTTCCTCCAGACGTAAAGCGCGCCCCTTGTCCTCTGTGATGACCTTAAAGTGAATAACTCAACACCAAGTTCACTATATGGACCCAAAGTAAATTAGTATGTTTGGGGAATTATTGAAATGAGACTAGTACTCTTTCCAACAGTGATTGGGCAGGAGCAATCAGTTGTAGTTATCACTAACATTAGGTTTTTTAAAGAATAATGTAAATGTTGCAAGGCTTCCTCTCAATGCAGAAATGTTGTCATGATTTTTACTTGTGGGATATTTTTGTGAATTCTGGTCACAGTATACTATTATTTCTAGTGTAAACCAAGATGTGCTTTATAAAGTGTACAAGACAGCCCTATGTCATGCTCAGCCAGTGTGAGAGAGATGCATCTTTCCTACGTAAACAGACATCTTCTATCCTTTATGATGAATTGTGTATTCATTGCAGTTCTCTGGTTTCCACATTGCTGGTGTTTATGACGTATAGGTTTAAGTGCTGTAACCTAAGTGTCAAGAACTGTATTGACAAATGGTCACCACTGCACAAACACATTTACTATTTTGGTTGTTTTTTAAAGACTCTTTAAGCCATCAAAACAAAACGATACCATCATTTTAAATGTTATATCATGTAAAAAGCGCTTATGAGCTCACTGAACAGCAGTCTAGAATTTTGGAGTTAAGAATAGTTGAATTTGACATTTTAATTGTAAAAAAATTTTGTGGAATTAACCTTAGACAAACCTTATTGTGGTCTATATTGTACTGCAGATACTGTGGAATATACATTAATATTTCACCTTAGTTTTTTTTTTCATTTTAAAGATGACTTTAGTTGTGTAAGAGGGTCTTGTGTTTAAATGTTTCTCTAGTTTTGAGGTGCAGGACATGGGATATGTTGGCTTCCTGCACTGGGTGTCCAACACTGTCATGGGAGTTAGGGGGTTCTGGTGCCAATAACACCTAAAAACTATTTCCTATCTGAATTTTTAATGCTAAACTATGCATAATACTGAGTTCAGAAAAATCAACCCCCTCCTCCCCAACACTAGCCCTTAAAGCCCATCTCTAGGCAAATGCTTTAAAATTGTTTTTAACTAATGTCTGCTGTCATGTGTCAGTTGCTGGTGTCTCTTCTAGGAGTGGAGACTGGTGAACTAACAGACCCCTCATTGGGATGTCATCATGCCCTGCAGTCTTTAGGAGGACCTTACCGCTGTACAGCAGATAGGAATTGTCTACTTCACCCAAGCATTGACATGGGCACCTTGGGCACATGAAGAAGGACCCTTCCACTCTGCAGTCTAGAAAAGAGAAGACTCAGTATCCAGTGCCTCATATGGCCATGGGTTTAGGTAAGTTAAAGGGGCTTTTAGATTAGCCTTTCTTTTTTTTTTACAGCTGCAATAATTAGTTAGAGTGGGGTGGAGGATATTGTTTGAAAAAAGGGAGAAATATGGGTGGGTCTTTGAAGCATACATTCCAGGCGATATCCGACAAGAAATAACTATAGCAGTAACCTGTTGCATTGGAACTTGAAACGTTACATGAAAGCATTGCATATCCACAATTGGCAGTCATTACTTTAATATTGAGCATAACAACAACAATAATAACACAGCATACCTAGTATATTGGTTAAAAGTTGAGATGTACATAAAATACAGCAATATTGGAAGCATAGTATAGTAACATGATCAGTTCATAATAAAAACAATGCAACAGAGCCAGTTCGTGGGGCATCTCCGTGGTAAGTAGGTAGAGCCTAGATATGTTGGTACAGTCCGATTAATATATATATGGAGGATATTGTTTGTTGGGTGGAAAGCGATCTCTGGCTGGCACAGCTTTAACACCTTAACACTTAGCCCTAACAAGGCATCTAGCCCTAGTGTTTAAAAAAGAATATATAACATCTTTCCCTAAAAACCTAACTCTAATGGCCTGTACACACGATCCGAAAATCGGTCGAAAAATAAAAAAATTTACGCGATCGTGCGATAATCGGATTGTTAGCCGATATTATTTTATCGGACAAGCACAAAATTTTCCTCGTACGAGATCAGATCGTACGATTTTCATTTGTCAGTATAGTTGTCGTCTGGTAATACAATACAAATACACTACAACACATGACATCACTTCGGATATTTTTTTCTGTCGTACGAGAATTTTTGTGACTTTAGTAACCTATTTCATTACTACTTGCGACTATTAAGCGAAAAAAGTCGGACGATCTGTCATCCGATTTTTGGATCGTGTGTACGGGCCATAACCTTAAACCTAACGATTAGCCTTAAAACCCAACCCCTCTGCCTAACATGGACCCAAGTTATGTACAGTAATCGCTAAGGCTTCATTTAGACATGCAGTTGGGGGGTGGCAAAAATGAGAGGTTGAGACACATTTTTGGCATCCAGCAACTGCTCCCCCTTAAGCTGCAATAAGCAGTTTACATACTTTTTTTACAAGGCTTCGCTTTGCACCCATGGCAAAGTTTACCCAAGATGTAGCTTTCGGCTGGCAGCAAGCCCACCCACTGCTACGCACTCAAGCAAATGGAGAATCACCTCAAATGCCCCGCAACCACATGCACTACACTTTTTGACAAGAATGGGATAAAACAGGCCATAAGGAGGCATCATATTGCTTCCTTCCCGGTTGTCAGTAGCTTCTGAAGTGCAATCCAAATTGCATTGGGCTTCAAAGGAAAGGGAGATTTAGACACAAGTCTAAATCTACTTACTAATTATCTAATCCTATTCGTAACATAACTGCCTTGTCCTGCAGTGGGAGTCAGTGTGCCAAAAGGCAACAGTGATTGCAGCAAAACACAGGAGCAACAAGTTCAGACATATATTTCTAATGTCTTCTGGCTTGAGTGGTGGGATAGGCCTGGAGTTACTGTGGAAGCTTTGTCATGAAGGCAACCGATTTCTGCAGAATGACAGGTGACAATATAGAGAACATATACTTTACCCAATGAGAATATTGATGGAAAACCATCCACCTTGTAACCCATGAAGGCCTGAGTTTTGGAATATCCAGCTAGTTTATCTGCCATAATCTGGTAGGTAGGGCTGCCAAAAGGCAAACGTTTAGAGAGGTACAAATGATAGGAGTAACATTTATGCTACAACACATTTCAAAGCTAAAATTTCTGGTGCAGAAACTTCATTGTCAAAAAAACCCCCAAAATATGACAATTTTCATAAGCTGAATGCTACCAAAAAATGCCTACATTATGTAGCGGCCTCCACTCTCTCTCTCTTGTTTATCGGTTATTTTTGGCTGCAGTCTAGGGGTACTTTGGAGGAGAGAGTGCGGGGTCACCACGCCAATACTTTCACCACAGATGTTTGTGTGGTGTGAGCAAAGTTTCTTGACCTTCGGGTCGGTGTTCAGTGTTTGGAGCCTCCGCTTCTCCTGTGGAACAGTGTCTGCCAGTAATTGAGCCCGACACCAATAAAAGTCCAACACTCCTTTATTTTTCAATGTCAGGATGAAACACAACCAGTTGGACTCCCTCAACAGACAGACAGGGGGTGTGGATACGAGTAGGCCCAGGCACAATGAACTCTCCTATTCCTTTTGTTTGCGTGCGAATAGGCTTGGCGCACGGTCTCTGCTACCGACCGTGAATTGGTAGCTGCCACATACCGGGTGAACTATTACAGCCTCTGCCACAGGCCTGAAAGTAATGGTCCTCAGATGCGACCTTTGCGAAATGTCTCTGCACAGACTTTAGCACATGAACCACCTTCCGCGTGAATAAGGCCCCTATTTGGTGAAGGCATCCCTCCAGACGGTCTCCGGAGGCCCTATCCCGGAACTGGCAATCTACTGCACCAGATCTACGGGAAGGTCACCTGCGCAGTCTATTGCGTCTTAGATTCAGGTACCCAGTCCATCGGGCACCTTAGAACGATCCCTCCCGGGCAGAACCCAGTGGAAGAAGCTGGGCCCCAGGCCTGGAACAAAGTACCTCACCCCAGACTAAAGGTGTCTGGGGTGGCTCCCGAACTCCTGGTGTCCAGGCCAGGCGGCCTGCCTGGACACCGACCACGGACCGCAGCCCTCAGGCTAAAGGTGCCTGGGACTCGACCCCGTGACAAAGATGTCCGCTCCCTTTATACCCTCCCCCAGCAAGCACAGCGGGTTCCCCGCCCCGCCGTACAGGTGCTGCGAGAGGCCACAAAGGGTACGGCACTGCAGTGATGGTTCAACCCCAGCCCACAGGGACAGCGCCACCTGCTGGGCCGCAGGGAACTATGCATCACTGGTATCTCTGCCAGTTTCAAACATAATAGAAAAGTATATACCCGCTACACTTACATAATTTTTAACAAGTTATTTTATTAAGACAAGTCCTTACCATGAATTAATTTTAGTTTGTGTGAAAAAAACAATTGCAAAAGTGACCCATAAAAACTGGCGAATATTGGATGAAGTAGTTTACCAACAGAATGGAAAAATCATTCATGACCGATGTTATCAGTATGAACATTTACCAAGACTCAAGCCTTGTACACACGACCGAGTTCTTGTTAACCTTGACGAGTTTCTCGTCAAGCTTTCCATGCGTACACACTGACAATTCCAAATCTCGTCGTTGTTCTCCGTGGTCGCGTCCAGCACGTATGACGGCAGTATAAAGGGGAAGCTCGATTTCCTTGGCGCCACCCCTTGGGCTGCTTTTGCTGATCTCGTGTTACCGCGTGTGAAGTAAAAGTTTGGAAAGAGACGATTCACGCTTTTCAGTCTTCGTGCTTTTCAGTTCGTTTTCTGCGGTTCAGTTTGTGCTTGTGGGTTCGTATCTTGACTTTCAGGGCGTCTAGGCAGGTCGTATCTGCTTTACAGTGCGTTCTTGCCCGTTCGTTTCTGATTTTCAGTTCGTTATTCATAGGCCTTGCTGTTCTAAAGTGCGTTCTGTTCTGTACGTTCTGATAAGACGACCGTTTCCTAGCCATGTCGCCTGGACGTTCTCTTCGTCGAGTTCGTGCTGTGCGTGCGCTTGGTGTTGGTCTGCTTGTTTTGGACCAAGACCAGTCCATGAATGGTGTGAGGAGGAGTTCATGGACCAAGAATTGGTTGCTCCAGCGGGACCAATTCTGCCATATGCCTCTGCTGCGGGAGATCGTTGAGAATAATCCTGAGGACTACAGGAATTTTCTGCGGATGTCTGACCCCGTTTTTCATGAACTTTTGGCTTTGGTGTCCCCCTATATTACCAGGAAGGACACCGTTATGCGGGAAGCCATCAGTGCTGAGCAGAGGCTCATCGCCACGTTACGTTATCTGGCGACAGGGAGAAGTCTTCAGGACTTGAAGTTCACGACAGGCATCTCCCCCCAGGCTCTGGGCCTCATAATCCCAGACACCTGTTCTGCCATTATACAAGTCCTGCAGGAGGACTATATTAGGGTAAGTTTTCTCCATTAACATCACATTTTATGTATTCCATGTATGATAATGTATTGTATTTCTTTCATCCTTCCCTAATTACCATGATTGTAATATGCTGAGAATGTCCCCTTTGTCCCCATGCATGCTGGAAGTTTTTAAATGCCCCTTTTTTCTCCTCCATGTATATTTCCCTTCACTAAGCTTTCCAGCAGGGGCGTCTGTTGCTCCAAATGTTTGGGGGTCCAACCCCAATTTAGGAAATAAACGTCCTCCTTTTTTGCGACTGTGCCTATTAAACGCCCCCAGTTGCCCCCTCCAATGCAGCCATTTTGTTCCCTCCAATGCAGCCATTTTGTTCCCTCCAATGCAGCCATTTTGTTCCCTCCAATGCAGCCATTTTGTTCCCTCCAATGCAGCCATTTTGTTCCCCCCAGCCCTGCACTTACCTTCTTGTGGTCAGCGCCATCCTTCTTCTGTCCTTGATGTCTTCTCCTGCCCTTGATGTTGCATCAGCCAATCATGTTACCATTAAACAGACTTGGTGAACATGATTGGCAGAGCAGCCTGTCAGTGTTTACCCAAGGAATGTCCCCCCCCCCCCCCCTGCGTCACCTATTTAACTTTTATGAAGCCAATTACATCCCTCAGGCTGTAATGTGCAAGCCTATTTGCCTCCCTGTTTCTGATATGCAATTTTCACCACATAAATGCTGCAGTTATTCATATGTTGGTCGCTTAACAGGGGGCCATCCACCAGAATAGTGGGTGGCATTGACAATACATAGGTTAATGCAAGGCATGAACCGATGTATTGTTCAGAGTGACGGGCACAGGAGAGAGGTGGCAGTGCTCCAGCACCCACTCTGGACGCACCGCCACTGCAATGCTATCCTGTGGCCAAACACATCTACCCCCCCCAAAATATTTTTTTAATGGACCATCAGAGGGGGTGATGAATATGAAACATGAGCCTTCCACTATACTTCTTAAAAACAGATTAATAAACGGAGAATTTGATTGATGTTGGCCTCTAATGTTTTTTATTATAATCTCCTTGTAATGTAATATTTTAAAATTCTAATTTTTTTCATCTTGTTTGATTCCCCAGCTTCCTTCCACGCCACAGGAATGGCAGACTGTGGCATCGGAGTTTGCCACGCGGTGGGACTTCCCCAACTGCGGTGGTGCCATAGACAGGAAGCACGTCCGCATCGTGCCGCCACCCCGTTCTGGGTCCTACTACTTCAACTACAAGGGGTTTCATAGCATTGTGCTGATGGCGGTGGTGTCAGCACGGTATGAATTCCTCTATGTTGATGTAGGGAAGAATGGCCGGATGTCCGATGGGGGATCCTTCATCCAGACGGAGTTTGCCCTCCGTCTCCAGAGTGACGACCTTGCATTGCCACCGGATGCAGGGAATGTTGAAGGACTCCCCTTTGTTTTTTTGGCTGATGAAGCCTTCGGGCTCGGACCTCATCTTATGAGGCCATTTCCTCAGAGGACCCTGACCCCAGAGAAGAGGGTGTTCAATTACCGGCTGGCCAGGGGCCGAAGAGTCGTTGAAAATGCCTTCGGCATAATGGCCAGCCGGTTCCGCATTTTTATGACTTCCATCCACTTGGCGGACTACAAAATAAACTATGTAGTTTTATGCTGCTGTGTGCTACACAACTTTCTCAGCAGAAAATCCACTTCTTATATGGCCACAGTATTGCCTGAGGCTGGACTTTCATCTGCCAATCCCCTGCCGGGCCTTGAATCTGCCCGTCCTGGCTTGCCCCTCCAAAATGCCCGTGAGGTTCGGGAGAAATATATGCAATATTTCACGGGTAGGGGGGCAATTTCTATGCCAGGCTATGCCTAAAGATTCATGGAGAACGAGCTAAATAAAATTCTGATTTAAACTTTTAACTTTTGTTTGTTTCCTGTCTCCTAGTTTGTCTTAGTGCATTTGTAGTGCCAAGTGTATTTTCCTTTAGTAAATACCAACCATTTCACTATGTAACCTTAAAAAAAACACAAATAAGGTTAGAGCATATTGAAAAAAGAAGCTACACGTTGTTACTGTTCAAACATTTTACTCTGTGCACATTCACACACATGTTTACTTTTTTTTTTTGTCATGGCCACAAACCGCCAATTCTTTTCTTAGGAAAATACAAAAACAACAGTTGCATTCCAAAAAGTACAACTTTGGATATCTCTGAGCAATCTGAGACATTCACTTACACAAACTATGTCTCTATGTGCTTGTCATAATATGGGGTCTTGCCACCCCTTGCCCAGCCAAAAATTTAATATGCACACATTTTAAAGTAATTTCCAATAGGGATTTTAGACTCCTGATCCCTATTGTCAACATGTGCTATCTGCCATCAGGGGTGATCAATGGACGTGTTTTTGGGGTGCAACCCCTTCCTCAGTTCACCTACTTTAGATACGAGGAAGGGGCTGCACCCCCAAAAGACGTACATGGATATCCCCTAATGGCAGATAGCCCATGTTGACACACTGTGTGCATATTAAATTTTTGGCTGGTTTGATTGTCAAAAAGAGTTTAAAAGGTTGAAGAACAGTCATTCCTGATACAAAAATGGGGGTTTGGTTGACTTAATCGATTCTCCCCAATACATCTAGAATGTCTTTAAATGTTTGATCCATCACATGAATTATTTGTTTTATTCTGTAAAGTTCCGTGCTACATTCCATCACTTGCTGTATTATTCGGAGGGCACTGTCAGCAGAGAAACGTGTACTATCCTTCACCACAACATTTACATCCCCTAAAAACAAAATAAAAAGGTATTATAACTCTGCAGGCCTACATCTCTTACCTGAAGCTGTGGTGACAGATACTGACCTGTTGTGGTGACCAGTTCCACAACGTCATCCACCTCTCCTTCCTGCACTTCTCCTTCCTCCACCTCAACTTCCTCAACATCCTTCGGTTGTGGGTCTTTGGGAGTTTGGGGTTGTTGTGAAGCTGTGGGGTTCCTGTGCTCCCTGGAGTGTTCTCCTCACAGTCTTCTCTCCCCTATGAGAATCAAACAAAAGGTCTATTTATCACACTGAAATTCTCTCTGAAAAATTAAAACAGGCTAAATTGTTTGGAAGTGGGGTACAAGTGTGTGTTTGTGTGGATTCTAAAGATGAATGCATTATTTGGAACCAAAAATAGGTTTAGTATTCACCTTTTGGATGTAAATTTTTAGACATGGAGGCACCACAAAAATTCACTGATGCACCTGTGTGGGACACCCAAAAGAGGCGGTTCTGTTGGCCCACACTATAGTGCTCCAAAGTACAGATGTGGTACCAGCTGCTGAGTGTCTTCTCCTTTACACTGATTAAAGTTTGCATTTCATTCTCTTTACAAACACATCATCTAGCCGAAAATTTAGGAACAACAATTTGTAAAAAACAGGCAGATGTCTATTTTCTTTTGGGGCTGTAAAATAAGCCAAAACAGCGGATAGTGGCCGAACGAAGTGTCTGTAACGTAACGAACGATTACTGTGCCAAACCAAGTTCGAAATTAGGAAATTTTGGAAGGGAGTCCAATATGAAAAAAAACAAAAAGGAGCAACATGTAATTTGAGAAAAACCTTAATAGCAGAAAAGTGTACATTTTACTTACTTTTTGCTAGCATTCTCTTAATGCTCCTTAACTGCTCTGGCTCCCTCAGTTTGAGGTCTGACCACCTCTTTCTGAGCTGCTCATTTGAGCGTTTCACCCCGAAATTTGTCTTCAGACTCTTCACGACTTTCCTCAGGATTTTGGCCTTTCTTCTATTAGGTTTGCTATACGGCCCATGCTTTGCGTCATAATCAGACTTGAGCAATATGTCCACCATCTCCGCCATCTCCGCAAAAGACAAATTAGATGCCTTGAATCTCCTCCTTGATCGTGACGTTTCCTCGGTCTCCGGGCTTGTCTCCTCCTCGTTTTTGGAGGAATTATCAGACACCTGCTGTAAATCCGCCATATCTGTCTGCGCGCCGAAAGAGAAGGGGCGGGGAAAAGATGTTAGTTAGAACGTCATGGGCGGGTGACGTGTGCGGAGCGACGTGTGCGTAGTTTGACGCATGCGTGGTGTATATATAGCAAACACACATGTGACTATACTACGTTCGTTGTGCGGAGAGAGGAGTTCAAGTGACGGACGTGCGAACGAAGGTATGTGATTTTGTGACTTTGACTAATTGTTGGCCTATACTGTCTGGAGAATGTTGTAGGATATATATGGTGACTAAGATTTTAAGGAGGTTAGACTGTGTGCCTCACATTAGTTATATATTATTTATTTTACTTGCAGATACTATATGAATGTCTTTATTAGCGACAAAGAATTCCTGGCGGAATTTATAGACCGGGTAAGGGAGCTGCCCGCTCTGTGGGAGACCAAAAACCCCATACACAAAAAAAAGGGGTGAGAAAAGCAGCGCTGGAGACCCTGCTCCCATTTGTGCATACCAAGGTGCCCACAGCCACAGCAAAACAGGTGGACACTAAAATTGGGAGCTTGAGAGGCACATACAGGAATGAACGCTCTAAGGTCCTGGCTTCTCAGAGGTCAGGAGCAGCAGCAGATGATGTGTATGTCCCCAATTTGTGGTACTACAGCAGGATGTCCTTTCTGGATGACCACATTGAGACAAGGCCATCACTCTCCACTCTTCCCCCCAGACTTCCCTGCAGCCAACCTGAGCCTTCTCTGGAGCAAGAGGAGGCAGCCATCCTGGATGAACCTGATTTGGCCATCTGGAGCCAGGTATAGTATTTATCGAAAATGTATTGGGATAAAATTAATGTTTGACAAATATGTCAAGATGACAAACATAAACTATTTTGGGTTCCACAAGTGAAATCAAGATCTCGAGACAATAGTCTGGCCTAAATTGGGTGCTAAATAGTCAATCTGATGTAGTTGTAAATTGGTCAAAATGATTTCTGGATTTACATTCGAATTGCTTCAATCATGATCTGAATTTTGGATGCAAAGATTAAACCAACATATTAAACTATGTCCCTTTTTCATACACAGGATGAAATAAGCCAGGAGGAGGGTCTGGAAACTGTCAGGCAGGAGGAGGCAGGGCCCAGTGGCAGGCAGGAGGTGGCAGGGCCCAGTGGCAGCCAGGAGGTGGCAGGGCCCAGTGGCAGCCAGGAGGTGGCAGGGCAAAGGAGAAGCACCAGATCACAGGTGCCTCCCATCCGACTTCCCAAAAGAAGCAGGAGGGACAGGACCACCAGTGAAGCAGCAATGGCCCTTATTCGAGAGGCCCATGCCACCCTCAAGGAGCCCACATCCCCTGAAGAGGCCATTGCCGGCCTAGTGGAGGCAAAGTTCAAGGTGATGAGCATGGAGCAACGCCTCCTATGCGAGCCCCTGCTCATCACCTTGCTGAACAAGGGGGTGATGGAAAAAATTACCCCCAACACCGCTATTTGTGAGGTGGCACAACTGTCCCAACCTCAACCTCCTCCTCCACCTCCACCTTCTTCTTCTGCCCCACCCCCTCCTCCTCCACCTTCTTCTTCTGGCCCACCCCCTTCTCCTCAACATCCACCTTCTTCTTCTGCCCCACCCCCTCCTCCTCCGCCTCCACCTTCTTCTTCTGGCCCACCCCCTTCTCCTCAACCTCCACCTTCTTCTTCTGCCCCACCCCCTTCTCCTCCACCTCCACCTTCTTCTTCTGCCCCACCCCCTTCTCCTCCACCTCCACCTTCTTCTTCTGCTCCACCCCCTTCTCCTCCACCTCCACCTTCTTCTTCTGCCCCACCCCCTTCTCCTTCACCTCCTCCTCCTCCTGACAGGAGTACCCCTCCAGTGGCCCAGCCTCCAGCCAAACGAAGAAGGAAGGCTGCAGGGAAGGCTTCAGGAAAGGTTGCAGGGAAGGTTGCCAGGAAGACGAGGAAGTGATGGCCTTGCTTCATTGTGGTCGGACAGAAGGAAGCCTGTTGTAGTACCACACACTTGGGACATATATCTCACCTGCTGCTGTTCCTGACCTCTGGGAGGCCAGCATCAGATTGTGCTCAGAAATGTTGGCCTTCTCTCAAGCTCCCAATTTTAGTGTCCACACAGGGTTGATGTGTGGTCTGGGGTCCCTGGGATGCACAAATGGCAGCAGGTTCTCCAGCGCTGCCTTCTCTTTATTTTATTTGAAACATGAATAAATGTTATTTTTGTTTAAGTTCATACTTGACTATGTGTATTTTTAAAAAAATTACAATTTAGCTTTGGAGTAAGCAGAGACATTTGACAGCCAAAAAAAGGGACAGATACCAAACCCAAAAAAAGAATAACAATCTTATTTAAAAAAAATAGGGTGTGAAATTTAACAAATATATATTAAAATATTCAATGGGAGATCACTATCAAAACATTGCCAAATTACAATTAACATCAGTTTGAAAAATGTAAAAATTTTAAATATTCAGAAGATCTTGCACGATATAATACACCTAAATCTTCTTAAGAGCAGCATGAAAAAGGATAAAAAAAGATAGTCATAACTCTGTGAGAATATCAGCAGCAAAAGAAGTTCATTTGTTTGGATTAATGTAACACTCTAAAGAAGATTTCAATGCACAACATTTAAACGATGCAATAATTTCGAGCGTGACGAATGTGCTATCTCCATTACGAAGGCTTGTTTTACCAGAAGATGCGCTCCCGTCTCATACTTGCTTCTGAGCATGCGCGCTTTTTGAAAAGTCGTAAAAGCATACACACAAACCATTTTCTCGTCACAAAACAGGCCGACGAGAAACACGACGAGGAAATCTGGAATCCTGACGAGAAAATAGAGAGCAGGTTCTCTATTTTCTCGTCGAGATTCACGGCAATTTTCTCGTCGTAAAACCATACACACGAACGGTTTTCTCGAGGAAAAAGCTCTCGCGGCACTTTTCTTGCCGGTTTTGGACGAGAAAATCGGTCGTGTGTACGAGGCTTTAGGACGGCCATAGACGTTTCGAATCTTGGCCGGTTCAGCAGTAACCGACTGAGATTCCAACCAATAATGGGCAGGCTGAATGTACCAAGTTTATTAGGCCTGCTGGATTAACTTGTGATTATTGCAGGCCGCTGCTATAGCTGCTAGCGATAATCACTGTCGTCTCCCAACGAGGATGGCTTCCCCCGCCACCACTGGCCGGGAGAAGACAATTGATCAGCAGGAGGAATTTCCCTGTCAACACTGCTTGTGTTGATGGGGTAATCGTGCAAATTTCTGGGGAATTCCCACCATACATGGAGGGACTTTCTTTCCTGCAACCCGTGGTTGCAGGAAATTTGCTTGATTCCCCCATCAACACAGACATTTTTGATGTGGGAATCCCTCCTGCTGGGGCCATCGTCTTTTCACGGCGGGGGGAGAAGGGGAGGTAGGGGGAAACCGTCTACGCCGGGAGTAGACAATGATTATTTCTAACGGCTATAGCAGCCGCTAGCGATAATTTCAGATACAATCTGGCATGCTGGTTATATCCAAGTTGATCGATCAATCAACTTGGTACATTCAGCCTACCCATACGCGGTTCAAATTTCAGCAGGAACCAGCCGAGACTCAAACCATGTATGGCCTGCCTAACTGTGAAATTTGTGTAAATGTAACATAAACAAACGAAACAAGATGAATTTCCAAGAAAATAATCTAAATATGAACATTTGTGCAATTATGTGATCGTTCACAAACATTGTATGTTCACTAGATCAGGCAATAGCTTTTTTTAGTCTTTGGCCATTCATAGTTTCATTTATTCCTGTAAAGCATGACAGGTGTGCTTTGACTTTTTTGCCCCTTTATTAACTTGTCCAGACACGTTCAAGACAAGAACCATATGTTTGTGTCATTTATCTAAATTGTTGCTTACAAAAGTGTTTACCGAGATGTATACACTCTGTGTGCAACCTGTCAGTCTATTTTCAGAGTTTTTTTTTATAAACTAGGAAAAGCAAAAAGGCTTCAGATATATTGGCCAGCTTTAATAGGCCAATTTCACTAATAAAATCCCCTGCATTTAGTTTTACAGTGAGACTATTGATAGAACAATTTGTTCCCTGTGGTGTTAGCTACATAATAGCATGTAACAATGATCAGTAAATCCACACTTTTGTAAACATCGTCCCACCATAAGCCTATTCAACAGATACATATTGTACTTATCTGTTCCAGAATTTATTTTCTATTCCAATTAAAGCCACCTGAACTCAGTCAGTGATATCTTATGAAGGGTATATAGCCTAGGTTCACTCTGAATGCAGCTTTGAAATTGCGTGACTTCACTTGATACCACACAATTTCAAAGCCGAATGTCAGTGCGACTTCAGGTGCGACTTGGCTGACATTTGTGCGACTTCATGCACAGATCTCTATGCAAGGCGTCCCTGAAATCGCCAAAAGTAGTGAAGGAACTACTTTTTCAAAACGGTGCGGCACTGCAAAGTCGGCGTCACACCAAGTTCCATTGCCGACAATAGGGTGTGACTTGTCATGCGATTGGACCGCTCAAATCACATGACAAGTTGCACCGGTGTGAACGGGGGATAAGGCTACATTCACACTTAGCTGAGCGTTTTCATGTGTTTTTGCGAGCGTTTTTTTTAGCAGATTCGCAAATATTATTGTCTTTTTTTCAGGCGTTTTTCAACTAAAAGGTTTGGCTTGCTGCCGAAAAAGGGGTGAAGAACTGCTGTTTGAGCAAAAAAAATCGCCATACAAAACCTTTAAAAAAATACTTGTGTTGCATTTTCCAAGGCCTTTCCATTTAAGTCTATGGGGCAAAAAGCTCACATCTGCCTGAAAAGTAGCTCATGTACTTTTTTGAGTGACAGGCATTTTGCTACAGCAGGCAACAAATTGCTCAAATGTGAACAGGGGACATTGAAATGAATGGGATTTTGCTTGTTGAGTGTTTCTGAGCGTTGAACTTCGAGTTGAAAAATGCTCAAGTAAGAACAGAGTCTAATGCCCCGTACACACAACCCATTTTCCCATCTGGAAAACTGCCATGACAGCTTTTGGCCAGGAAAATCGGCCGTGTGCATGCTCCATCGCAGTTTTCCCGACAAGAAAACTGCAGGGAAAAAAGAGAACTTGTTCTCTATTTTCCCATCAGGAAAAAATCCTGCCGAGAAAACCGGTCGTCTGTATGCTTTCCCGAGGGGAAAAAAACGCGCATGTTTGTAAACAATTTGACGCATGCGCAGAAGCATAGAACGTCATTTTGTCAGGCTTGTCATATTCTTTGATGTCACCGTGTTCTTGGCAGTCAAAAGTTCAGCAGTCTTTTGTGTGACTGTGTGTATGCAAGGCAGGCTTGAGAGGAATCCCGTCGGGAAAAGTGTTGTTTTTTTTCCTGCCGGGAAAACTGGTCGTGTGTACGAGGCATAAGGGGAAAAAAAGGCCTAGGGTTCTTGATTAATTTCCCAAGAAACTCACAGCATGCACTGAAATCAAAAGCAATCTCTGTACAGATAAAGAGCCTACACAGCTCTGCAAGTAGAACTTAAGGCAAAACTTTTATTTTTCATTTTTGGATAGCGTATTGGAAGGTTCTTCCCCTGTTATTTGTTTACCATTTTTACCCTATTAGGGAGCTTTTGTTTCCATTCCTGCCCCATAGCCAAAACAGGAAGTGAGAGAAAATCTTTCCAAAGGAAGGCAATCCCTGGTTGTCATCAGGATCACCACTACTAGTGTACCCTGGAAAACGTTCCCTCTATTGCTGTTCTGGGGACAACCCCCATTTGGGATTTATTTTTCACTTTCACTTTCAGTGATAACAATAAACAGAGCAGAGAGGGTCAATCTCCCTAGTTGGGGACACAGACAGCAATCGAGATCTGACAGGTGTCTATTCCTCTCTCTAGAGTTCTTGAGGGACATTCACTTCTGGAAGACACCTGGGACACCTGCCTTTACATGCACATGAACTTTAATGGCATCCCAGTCTTAGTCCATAGAGTTCAATACTGAGTTGGCCCACCCTTTGCAGCCATAACAGCTTCAACTCTTCTGGGAAGGCTGTCCACAAGGTTTAGGAGTGTGTCTATGGCAGGGGTAGGTAATCTTGGCACTCCAGCTGTGGTGAAACTACAAATCCCATTGTGCCTATGCCTCTAGGAGTGATGCCTGTGATTGTCAGGGTCTTCCAATGGCTCAAAGGCTTGTAGTTTTAAAACAGCTGGAGGGCCGAGGTTGCCTACCCCTGGTCTATGGGAATGTTTGATCATTATTCCAGAAGCACACTTGTGAGGTCAGGCACTGATGTTGGATGAGAAGGCCTGGCTCACAATCTCAGCTCTAATTCATCCCAAAGATGTTTTATCCGGTAGAGGTCAGGACAGTCAAGTTCCTCCACCCCAAACTCGCTCATCCATGTCTTTATGGACCTTGCTTTGTGCACTGGTCCAAATCATTTGGTGGAGGGGGGATTATGATGTGGGGTTGTTTTTTAGTGGTTGGGCAGGCCTCTTAGGCTGGCCATACATTATACAATTTTCTTCTATAGATTTCCTTTAGATTTACCAAAACCATATAATATGAGGTCAAATCTAAACACTTTCAATTTGTGTGCAAACAGGTATGGCCCTTGTACTACACAGTTAAAGGTAAAGCTATAGGAAATTGAATAAGAAAATTGTATGGTGTATAGCCCGCTTTAGTTCCAGTGAAGGGAACTCCTAAGGCGTCAGCATACCAATACGTTTTGGACAATTTCATGCTCCCAACTTTGTGGGAACAGTTTGGGAATGGCCCCTTCCTATTCCAACATGACTGCACACCAGTGCACAAAGCAAGGTCCATAAAGACATGGATGAGCGGGTTTCCTTTTATCCTAAAAAAAAAAAACGTTTGCTGTAACTGATTATAAAGTGTGAGCTGGAGTTTAGGTTTAATTTATTAGTGTAATTAAATCTGCTAACACATTTACCACTACCCTCCCCCCAGACTGACAAAGCTGCTGTCTGCTGTGCCTCCTTGTGTTGTTCCTCCAGAGTTGTGTCTCACAAATACAGGAGGTGTGTTACTGGCCAGATCACAGGTGAAAACACAGGGAAAAAGCCAAAAGGAAAGAAAATGATGCAACCACCACATCTAATAATTGGTAAGCTGCAATATAATACCTTTTTGTTTTTGGATTTAATACTACTTTAATTTTGTCTTCTAACTGGGGGAACATATGAAAGAAGTGAATGTGGATTAGTGTGCCTTTAGCAGATGTAACTTAATGTGATAGCATGGCTAATGCCCCAACCCAGCTGTTGCCAGCTATGTTCCTACTTCTACTTTTCATTTTTGCGAATGGAAGCCAACTTGAATTGTATTTAGACCCGCAACAAATGTGAAAGTTTTTGCAGTAAAATATGTTTTCTAGCTGCATTGTTTTGTGTGCAGTGGAATGTTTTTTTAAAGGGAGACTATTATGACAGAAATTAATTGACTGCCACTCTAACAAACTTCTAAAAGTACTAATTGCCTGGCTGACATGCTATATGTTCTGCATTATATATACTGTATACTGTAATATAAAAAATATTATACTGTAATAATAAAAAAATTCTAAATAGGGATGTCTTTACAACTTGGATAACCATTTAAATGTATGTGCATTATTGCTGCATGGCTGGATAACAGCTCAAGGAGCCGGCACACGCCACCATCCTAATAACCATTGACTCATCTCTGCTCAGGTCATTCAGCTGTCAGCTGAAGATTTACAGCTGACAGGTGACTGTAAACAAAGGAACAGTGTTAAAAAAAAAAGCATCATGGGGGTTTCCCCATAATTCATACCAGGATCTTCAGGTCTGGTATGAATTTTAAGGACGACTCCACCCAAAAAACAAGGAAAAGGTGTGAGATCCCACCAAGTTCTGTAACAGATGCTTTGGGTCTGGTATGGATTTTAAGAGGGAACCCCGTGCAAAAATCAATAGAATAAAAGCATGACGTCCTCCTTAAAAATCCATGCCAGACCCTTACCCGAGATGCAGGTTGCCTGGTCAGGAAAGCGGGGGAGAGAGTGTCTTGAACCATACCCCCCCCTCCACCTGAACCATACCAGGCCACATGTCCTCAACATAGAGAGTACTCTGCCATGTTGATCAGTGCAAGGGACTCTTCCCCACAACCCTGGCCCAGTTATTAATTGGGGTCAGAAAGGGGAAGGTTTATCAGAATTTGAAAGTCCTCTTCAACAATTAGGGCCCCTCCCCCCCCCTATTTTAATGAGTGTACACAGTTAAAAAAAAATGAACAGGTTTTGACCTCAAGCTTTTTTTACTAAAATAAATGGACCAATTATGATCATGTTCATACAGTATTTTTTCAATCATGTCATTGACCAAATATAGAGATAACCATGTTTTGTCAAAGACAAGTTGGTGGGAGTTGTTCTTCATGATTGACATGGATCTATATCGCTGGACAACATGATTGACAGTAGATATACATCATGGGACTTTTTTTAGATTAAAGGATTTGTTAAAAACTGTGTTTGTGTGTGTGTGATTTATTTACTGTGTAATTTTTTTGGAGAACGAGTAAGGATAGTACCACTTACTCATTTACATGGGGGGGGGCATTATCTTGGGCCCCCTTTATTGTTAAAGGTGGCTTCCAGATTAAAAAAAGCCCTTTTCCCGCAAACCCCAACAACCACTGGGCCAGGGTTGTGGGGAACAGGCCCATGTCCTCATCAACATGAGAACAAAGGGGTATGCCAGGAGCCCCCCATGTTGAGGGCAACGTAGCCTGGTATGGTTCAGGAGAAGGGTGCAATAGGGGGGGTTCTGGTATGGATTTTTGGGGGAGGCTCAAGCTTTTTTCTTGATTTTTACACTTCACTTTAAAATCTATACAAGACTTGAAGGGTCTAGTATAAAATTTGGGGCTGTCCCATGCCTTTTTTTTTTTTTGCATTAGGTCCTAAGACTCACTGACAACCAGCTGTCACATATATTAGCAGGATAGTAATAGCAACGTTTAAAAGAGAAGTATCCAAATAGGGATGAGCTTCGAGTTCGAGTCGAACTCATGTTCGACTCGAACATTGCCTGTTCGCCCGTTCGCCGAACAACGAACAATTTGGGGTGTTCGCAGCAAATTCGAAAAGTCTATGGGAGAAATCTAAAGTGCTAATTATAAAGGCTTATATGCAAGTTATTGTCCTAAAAAGTGTTTGGGGACCTGGGTCCTGCCCCAGGGGACATGTATCAATGCAAAAAAAAGTTTTAAAAACGGCCGTTTTTTTAGAAGCAGTGATTTTAATAATGCTTAAAGTGAAACAATAAAAGTGAAATATTCCTTTAAATTTCGTACCTGGGGGGTGTGTATGATATGCATGTAAAGTGGCACATGTTTCCCGTGCTTAGAACTGTCCCTGCACAAAGTGTCATTTTTGAAGGAAAAAAAGTCATTTAAAACTCACTCGCGGCTATTAATGAATTGTCGGCTTTTATCAATACATAGAAAAGTAATTGATAAAAAAAAAAAAAAAGCGTGGGGGTTTCCCCAAATTCAATTACCAAGCCCTTAAGGTCTGGAATGGATATTAAGGGGAACCCCGCTGCAAATTAAAAAAAAAATGGCGTGGGGTTCCCCCTAAATATCCATACCAGGCCCTTGAGATCTGGCATGGATTTTAAGGGGAACTCCACCCCAAATAAAAAAAAAATGGCGTGGAGTCCCCCCAAAAATCCATACCAGACCCTTATCCGAGCACGCAACCTGGCCGGCCGCAGGGGAAGAGGGGGGATGAGAGAGCGCCCCCCCTCCCTCCTCAACCGTACCAGGCCACATGCCCTCAACATGGGGAGGATGTCCCCATGTTGATGGGGACAAGGGCCTCATCCCCACAACCCTTGCCCGGTGGTTGTGGGGGTCTGCGGGTGGGGGGCTTATCGGAATCTGGAAGACCCCTTTAACAAAGGGGACCCCCAGATCCCGGCCCCCCCCTATGTGAATTGGTAAGGGGTACATTGTACCCCTACCATTTCACGAAGAAAGTGTCAAAAAATGTAAATAAAAACACACAAACACCTTGGAAAAGTCCTTTATTAAAAAAAAAAAAAAAATAATAAAAAAAACCAAAACATTCCAGCGATGAAATTCAGTGTCCCGCTGCGATCCCGATGTCCAGCGCTGTCCGTCATTGGTTGTGCCTGTGCGGACCTGATGGGGAACTTCCTCCGCTGTGTTTTAAATGTATAGACCCGCCCCTTCTAAAGTTCCCCATCAGGTCCGGTCAGCGGACCAGATGCGGAACGCGAGAAGGGGTGGGTCTATTCATGTATTACACAGCGAACGAAGTTCCCCATCAGGTCTGCCCCCTCGAAGTTCCCCGCTCAGGCCAATGACGTAGGCGGGGTCGGACATACCGAGGGGGCGACTTTACATGCATATCATACACAACCCCCAGGTACGAAATTTAAAGGAATATTTCACTTTTATTTTTTCATTTTAAGCATTATTAAAATCACCGCTCCCGTAAAAACGTCTATTTTTTAAACCTTTTTTTGCATTGATACATGTCCCCTGGGG
Organism: Rana muscosa; assembly: GCA_029206835.1. Lineage (NCBI taxonomy): Eukaryota > Metazoa > Chordata > Amphibia > Anura > Ranidae > Rana > Rana muscosa. The sequence goes on from CM055118.1 coordinate 810,428,282, forward strand.
CAGGACCCGGCTCCCCAAACACTTTTTAGGACAATAAATTGCATATTAGCCTTTATAATTAGCACTTTAGATTTTGAACGTTCGAGTCCATTGTATTTAATAGGGTTCTAAAGTTCACATGAACATTCTGTCTGTTCGCAGGTTCTGGTGCGAACCGAACAGGGGGGTGTTCGGCTCATCTCTGTATCCAAATGAAAAAAAACAGTCATACTCACCTAGGGGGATGCAGCATTGGTTCGATGCTGCATCTGTTCCCCACCCCCTTGAAAACCAAGAACTGAGCGATCAAAGACTGCTGATTGCTCAGTTCTTAGTCTTCAGTGCCCCGGCATCTGGGTGGATCCCAAATAGGATCCCTCCAGAGTATGGAATGGCTGAGTGACATCAGTCGACAAAGAACTTTAGCCCGCTGTTAGCTGAATACGAGTCACATGACTGCAGGAGAAGTAGGGCCAAAAGAACACTCGGTTAAAGTGATTGTAAAGGTTTGGTTATTTTTATTTCTTTAAATAACAAACATGTCATACTTACCTGCTCTGTGCAAGGGTTTTGAGCAGCCCCGATCCTCCTTTTTTGGGGTTTCAAGACAGTGCTCCCGGCTCCTCCTCTTCATCGGGTACCCCCACGGAGAATGATCTTCCATGGGGGCACCTGTGCGGGCATACATGCTGCGTCCATTAACACAGACAGCAGGACTTGGCCTCGGCCTCGCTCCCGGCTCCTGTGTCACTGGATTTGATTGACAGCAGCGGGAGCCAATCTATCAATCTATCCAATGAAGACCCGAGACAGTGGCTGGAGCTGCTGGGCTTGTGCTTGTCACTGGAACGATTGGGTTCAGGTAAGAAAAAGGTAGGGGGGGTCTGGCTAGAGTGGCTAGACCACAAGATAATTAACTGTAGCAATACCCCCTAGAGGGCCGCTGATTCGTTTTGGGTTTTGCACGTTACCTCTTTCAGCTGCGTTGTCCGGGTAGGAAAGTCTGTAGTAATGGCAATGTCCACACAGATGTAAAACCTCAAACAGTTAGGCTTTATTTTCTTTTGCAATTAACGTTGAGAAAGCAGAAGGTATAGAAGAGCAGGCACTCGCCGCAAAATGTCACAGTGTCAATCTAAAATCACTCACCACTCTCAATGTTAGAGCGGGTATTGATCACCCGGATAGTCTTCTCTCACAGGGCCTAGCAGCCGGGATGACACACGAATCAACGGCGGGACAACCTCCGCCTCAGACCTTTAGAATTAGATGAAGGATTAAATGAAAGGATAGTCCAGGAACCCTCTGCCACAGGATTTCCCCGCCCCAGACTTCCAGCCGTACAGTCAATGAGCCTTTAAGCCGTATCGGCGAACTGCAGGACTTGTAATATAGTGAATACCTCCTTAATGAAGTTTCCAGGCCTCTCCCGTGACAGCGATAAGTTGCCGATCTCCTCCGGGTAGATACTCCCCTGGTCTCCTTCGCTAAGATGCTTCCTCCCCATTTGGATGGACAGCTTGGGATCCCTTTTTCTGGATGTAGGCCCCAGCCAGGTTAGCTGGGCCTACTAGACAGCGATGCAGCCTCAGGCCAGAGCGGCCCTGAGACCAAAACCACACACACACCTCGAGCCCTGAGAGCCACGAGGCAAAGAAGGACCCCAATCAATGGCGTCTGCCCCTTAAGTATCCCTTCCCAGCAGGCACAGCGGGTTCACCACTCCCCCTGTACCGTTGCCGAGAAGGGCCACTCAATGTACCATGGCTTTCCGGTGTTCCAAAAAGTGCCTGAGGTGGTAACGCCACCTACAGGCAACAAGGGAAACTACTATCGGGCAAACCACAGCTAAAGCAGAAGCAAAACAAGTTGTAATTCAAACGTCTGAGCCCAACTACTGGCTCAGACTTCCCCTTAAATTTAAACAGCGTCCCAACCATTTGGGATGGGCGCTACATAACAAATACATTTTTTCTTTGTGAAGTGACCTTAATGTAATATCTCATTTTTTTATTGCAGGTAATTACTGCATTTGCGATTATTTATTTATTTAACTGTAGTGAATTCATATAAATAGTTCATATAAAACATAAATATTGCATGTGATAAACATTGATAAACATTGATGAATTGACCCTAGTGTATTATATTTTGCTCACCAAAAATCCAAACAATTATTACTGTCACTCCACTGTATCATCTATATGCACATTCATATTTCTCTACAGGCAGGCATTGGGAGACAGACATAAGTAGCATAGACTGTCTTGAAAAGCTTGTATTACATCAAAATCAACAACTACAGTAGGGATACCCTACCATTATAATTTGAATATTACAGGCACTTTTGAATGACATTTGGGGATATTTACTAAAATTGGTGCACACAGAATCTGGTGCAGCTCTGCATTCTAACCAATCAGTTTCTAACTTCAACTTCCATTTTAAATTTTTCTTCAATTAAGCTTTGACAAACAAATCTAGAAGTTAATTGGTTACTATGCACAGCTGCACCAGATTATGCGTGTACCATTTTAGTAAATTGCCCCCATTGTGTATTTAAAGTGTTACTAAACCCTTTTTTTTTTTACATTAAAATAACAAACATGTTATACTTACCTGCTCTGGCGCACTCCCGAGCTGCAGCTCTGTGAGTCCATTCACACATGGAGCCCTGGCTCGGCCCTGCCCCCTGTCTCTTGATTGGCTCACTGGCTGTTATTGACAGCAGCGGAAGCCAAAATCCAAGTGCGAGTCCTCCAGAGCCAAGGCTCTCGTGGACTTCGTTGGATCGAGAGGGGGCTCAGGAAAGTATTTAAGGGGCTGCTGGTCACAGAAGCTTTTTTACCTTCATGCATAGAATGCATGAAGGCAAAAAACCTTGTGCCTTTACAACCATTTTAATAATGGACTACTTTAACACCTGAAACGAGTTGAATGGGCAACTGCAAAATGTGCACGGTGTAGGTGCATTCAGTGCAAATTCTTACATTTCTTCATCCATGTTGCGCACATGAAACACTAACCTTATAAAGTTATCAGATTGGTAACATTTTTGTGGATTAGTGGAAAAGTTAGTATGTGAAAACATGCCAAAATAAGATGTGTATATTTATCAACCTTCAATGAATTGCCTTTAGATTAGCAGCCAGTAAAATGAGAAACTTGTGTAGCAACCGGCCCTCTTTCTCCACTGTCCTTGGCTCGCTCACAGGAGAAAAAGGCACACAGTCCCCACAATGCCCGTACCCCCTGGTTTGCAGAGGTTAAGCACACTTGTTTTCACTTACGGATCTTGCAGCAGGGTTCCCCTCAAAGTTGGTTTCTGTCCCTAGAATGTAATTACAAAGTCTCTATACCCCAAGTAACTAAAAGGTCCACACCAGTGTCAACTCCAACATAGAGTTTATTTCTTTCTTTATGCATGAACATCCACAAAGTTGAGAAGAGAGAAATGTGTTAGGAAGACAGATCAGTTCAGGCACTCTTGTTTCTTCGCCACTCGATCCCGAGTGGGTACAGCTCATCCAGTTAGTCGCCCAAGAGCACTGGCAGCCGGCGTGTAACTCGAACAGTCTATTAGATTCCCTAATGGATGCGTTCAGGAGATCCTCTGCCACAGAATCTATAGTGTCCCAAACCTCCTAATGGTCCCGTTGTTTAGATCCCTGTTTTCGGATGGATGACATCCCTCCAGAGAGTTACTGGGCCCCTTCCTTCACTGTGATCTCTCACCAGTCCTTTGGAACGGTCCTCCCCCAGGCTCCTCTTCTAGAAATGGGTCACCTCGCAAGGCGGCACCCTGGGATTCCTCCTCCCGAAGTGGGCTCCAGCTAAAGGTGCTGGGCCCAGGGCTGAAGTTGCAGTCCCAGGACTAAAGGTGTCTGGGACTGAAGCGCACGTGGCCCCATAGCCTGGAAGGCCATGCACTTGAACTTGGACCGTAGGTTCTCTCTCCGGGCATGGGCCCCGGGAATTGCTCTCTCTCCAATGGCGTCCGCCCATTTTGTACCCTCTCCCGGCGTGCACAGCAGGCAGACCACACCCACTGCACGGCTGCCGAGAGAGGACACCAAATCGCTGCTCCATCACCTGTGGGTTATCCCCGAGTACAAGTGACAGCGCCACCCACACTTCTTAGGGGAACTGCACACCAGGTAAAACAGCAGCAAGGCAGAGTCCAGCAAATTGAAAGAATCGAGCCAACTACCACTCAAATCACCCCTAAATTTAGCATAGCAATCACTAAATTTAGGACCCCCGCTACACTTGTCTTTTACTTTCAATTGTTTTTATTGATTTTGTAAACAATAAAGATCAGAATACGAAGTACTAAATAGAAATACAATTACAATGTCATTGTGCATTTCCAATAATGATAATGATAATGATAATACAATTAGAGCGTACTAACATATTGAGAAACTTGTCTTTTAAAGGTTAATCTTTTCCACCAAGTACTTTATTGCAGACTGAGACATGCATGACATCTTGAAGGATTTAGTTAATAAGAGCATAACGCATTTTTTTTTTTTCTACAGACAATTGCTTTATTAATTTAGTATCTTAGCGTTTTCTTCAGTGCTAAGTTACGAGTTATCTTGGAATCGACACCAACTGTCCACTCTGACACTTGTTCATTATATTCTTCCCAATGGAACAAATTCTCTTTCTTTCAGCTGTTCTAGCAATTTACTCTAGTAAGAAGTCTCCTTGTAGCTCTTTGTTGAACACGCTTCTAGGGTTTAGAAACCATGGCATACGGGTGCCTGAACTATTTCACAGATCCATTGTACAGTTTGCCACTTGTTCTGCTGCACACTTACACAAAGGGAAACTATGTTTTAGCCCCTCTTAAAAGCCAGAGAACTCTAATCGATTGGTTCTGTAGATTAAGCAATAAAGTCATGCTGATGGCAGACCATGCCAGGCGTACTTCTGAATCTTGCACATGCAACCTTCCTGATCCCTATATATATATAAAAAAACAAAACATTTAGAAGTGTATTTAATTTATTCATTAAATGTAACTTATAATTATTATGCTGTATTTATTATATATAAAAAATAATAACCTAGCTCACACTATGCTATGGAAACACGCATGTTAGTACAACACACAAAATATCACATGTTGCACTTTGGGGTGCTGTGGTGTCATTCATTCTTAATGGCCCCTCAATACCCCTTAGCAATGGATGTGCGTTGCAGTGTACAACATTGCACAGTAATGTACTACCATGTGTTGTGGTTAACTGCATTCCAAAAAAAATTACATGTGTTTTTTCGGGACGCTTTGATGCATTAGGCAGCCCTTTCAAATGAATTAAATGGGTTGCCATAACACCATGCATGTTCACGTGCAAAGTAACACAATGCGCTAAAATGTGAATGTGCTTTGGTTGCATAGATGTGCGCACAGGGTGTGCCAGATGTGCCCAGGCACACCCTGATCACCCTGTGCAGCATAGATTCCCCCTACTGCCCTAGCCCCTTCCTTCCCGCCGCAAAGCTGCTGGCTTCCCTCCTATCCCGGTGGCTGATGCTGCAGGAATGTTTTAGGATGAACGGGGGAAGGGTCCGGTAAATATGTAATTTACTGATCCCTTCCCTTTCTGAATGAACACGGTGGGCGATCGGTAGTTTGTAGTGTGTTTGAGGGTTGGGGTGCACACCCTAATGCAATAGGCTACGCACACCTATGTTTGGTAGAGATGTGTATTTGTAGGGAAATGGTACGAAAAAGTATTAGGGGACAGAAAGAACACATAATACATAAAAAGACTTCTGGTGAAACTGTATTTTAGTGTTGTTGTCGTTATCTGTTAAAATAAAGTAATATTTTGCACATACTAATGAATTAGTCAACTCGATATCTATATTTTAATGGGTTAAATCATTGACAAACGACTTATTGCTCTCAGAGACACCAGACCTAATTAATCAGGTTTTCCCTCTTCCAGCTGTTATAAAGGTTTTGATTTACTAGAGGCAAACAGGCTGGCCACTTTTCAAGGGAATTTTTGCTTTGCAAAGAAAATTTTCCTTAGCTTAGTGAATGTGGTAAAAATTCACTTTGCAAAGAATAACAAATCATGTACAAGGAAAATAAAAAAAAGAAAAGTATTTTGTTTGCACATTATTGGATGATGAAAGTCAGCAGAGCTTCACCTCGTGCACTAAGCTATAAGAAGATACCATTGTAAAGGAAAAAAAAATCCTATTTTTTAAAATAAATCAACTCCAAGGGGTCTTGTGCTCCTTGTTTACTTTATGAAAAATGTAGCAGGAGGAGTAATTGCCCACAACGGACAGGGGAACCATGGTGGGCATTCTAGAAACATTTTCTGTGGGGTTAAATTGCAAGCCTTGAGGCCGGGTTCACACCTATACGTTGCGTTTTTGGGCTTGGAGTCTTTGCCAAGTTCGCAATCAGTTGTTCAGTGGTTCCATTGCGTTTTTAGCTGCGGACTTGCCGACCTGGGAAGTCTCGCCGCTGTTATCATGAGGGGGAACTCCACGCCAAATTTAAAATAAAAACCCAGCATGGGTTCCCCTCCAGGAGCATATCAGACCCTTAGGTCTGGTATGGACTTTAACGGGAACCCCTACGCAGAAAAAAAAGTCCATAGCAGACCCTTATCCGAGCACGCAACCTGGCAGGCCGCAGGAAAAGAGGGGGGGACGAGAGAGCGCCCCCCTCCCTCCTGAACCGTACCAGGCCACATGCCCTCAACATGGGGGGGAGGCTGCTTCGGGGCAGGGGGGTGCACTGCGGCCCCCCCACCCCAAAACACCCTGCCCCCATGTTGATAAGGACAGGGCCTCTTCCCGACAACCCTGGCCGTTGGTTGTCGGGGTATGCGGGCGGTGGGGTTATCGGAATCCAGGAGCCCCCTTTAATAAGGGGGCCACCATATCCTGGCCCCCCACCCTATGTGAATGAGTATGGGGTACATCTTACCCCTACCCATTCACCTGTTGGAAAAAATGGCAATAAAAACACAACACAGGTTTTTTAAGTAATTTATTAGTCAGCTCCGGGGGTCTTCTTCCAGCTCCGGGGGTCTTCTTCCAACTTCGGGGGTCTTATTCCAACTTCGGGGGTCTCTTCTGACTTCGGGGGTCTCCGGTGTCGTCTCCGCCGCGCTCTCCGGTTCTTCTCCCGCTCTCCGTTTTTTTCTTCCTTCTGCCAGGCCTCCGCTATCTTCTTCCAGCTCTTTTGCTAGCGGGGCCCGTTCTTCTTCGTCGCCTTCTTCCCTCTTCTCTCCTGGAGATGTTGACTCGTCGCTCTCTCCGTCTGTAATGCCGTATGAGCGGAGTGCATTCACTTTTATAGGCATGGGCGTGGTCACCGGGTGATGACACCCAGTGACCCCGCCCCCATATGACATCACAGTCCTGGGGAATGATGGGAGTGTGACGTCAGACCTAAGGGCCTGGTATGCTCTTGGAGGGGAACCCATGCCGTTTTTTTTTTTTATTTGGCGTGGAGTTCCCCCTCAAGATCCCTGTACAGAACGCAACACATGTGCGAATCAGATGCGTCCCCATAGAACATAATGGGCCTGAATTCGCACCTGAGCCGCACCGCAATGCCTAAAGAACGCACAAGTTTTTTCAGCAATGCGCAGTGCGAATGCATCGCACATATGTGAACCAGCCTCATTGGAATCAATGTATTTTATAATGTTATGCAAATTGGATGCGGTGTAAGCTGCAACCAATTCGCATAGGTGTGAACCGGGCCTGAGAGAAGCAAGAAACAATTAGAAAACTTAGATTCAGCCCAATGCACCAACTAATAACTATGAATGTATGAATAAATCTTTACAGCATATGAGGAAAACGTGCCTATTTTATCATAGAAACAATGGATAGTGGTGATTAGGGATGAGCCGAACACCCCCCTGTTCGGTTCACACCAGAACCTGCGAACAGCCAGAATGTTCGCGTGAACTTTAGAACCCTATTAAATACAATGGACTTGAACGTTTAAAATCAAAAGTGCTAATTATAAAGGCTAATATGCAAGTTATTGTCCTAAAAAGTGTTTGGGGACTCGGGTCCTGCCCCAGGGGACATGTATCAATGCAAAAAGAAGTTTTAAAAACGGCCGTTTTTTCGGGAGCAGTGGTTTTAATAATGCTTAAAGTGAAACAATAAAAGTGAAATATTCCTTTAAATTTCGTACCTAGGGTGTGTGTATAGTATGCATGTAAAGTCGCTTGTTTCCCGTGCTTAGAACTGTCCCTGCACAAAGTGTAATTTCTGAAGGAAAAAAAGTCATTTAAAACTCACTCGCGGCTATAATGAATTGTCGGCTCCCGGCAATACAAAGAAAAGTCATTGATAAAAAAAAACAAAAAAACGTGGGGGTCCCCCCAAATTCAATTACCAGGCCCTTCAGGTCTGATATGGATATTAAGGGGAACCCTGCTGCAAATTTAAAAAAAAATGCGTGGAGTTCCCCCAAATATCCATACCAGGCCCTTCAGGTCTGGTATGGATTTTAAGGGGAACTCCACCCCAAATTTAAAAAAAATTAGCATGGAGTTTGCCCAAAAATCCATACCAGACCCTTTATCCGAGCACACAACCTGGCAGGCCGCAAGAAAAGAGGAGGGGACGAGACCCTCCTGAACCGTACCAGACCACATGCCCTCAACATGGGGAGGATGTCCCCATGTTAATGGGGACAAGGGCAATGTAAACATCCCTTGTAATAGAAAAAAGCATGACAGGTCCTCTTAAATATGAGATCTGGGGTAAAAAAGACCTCAGATCTCATATTTAGGCTAAAATGAAATAAAAAAAAAAAAAATGTAATTTGAAAAAATGACAAAAAAAAAATGTCCCTTTAAGAAGTATGGGCCGAGCTGACGTTTCGACGTCAGCGCCGCCCTGCTATGGTATGGAGTCGAGTGGGGCCATCTTCCCCTCACTCGTATCCATACCACAGAGGGAAAAGGAACCGATCGCCTCCGCCGCTGCCAACGGCTCCGGTAAGCGGCGGAGGGCGCGGGAGAGCGGCGGGGGGGGGGGCCCGCCGCCGATAATGGTGATCTTGCGGTGAATCCGCCACAGAGACCACCATTATCGTAAACAGGACTGCTCACTGAAGAGATGGATATCTCGGTTGTGGCAGCAGCTGCTGCCGTTACCGAGATATTCATCTTTAAAAAAATGACGTATATATACAGTGAGCGGTCCTTAAGTGGTTAATATCCATACCAGACCTGAAGGGCCTGGTAATTGAATTTGAGGGGAACCCCCACGTTTTTTTTTATTTATTTTTTTATCAATGACTTTTCTATGTATTGCCGTGAGTGAGTTTTAAATTACTTTTTTTCCTTCAGAAATGACACTTTGTGTAGGGACAGTTCTAAGCACGGGAAACAAGCGTGACTTTACATGCATACTATACACACACCCTAGGTACGAAATTTAAAGGAATATTTCACTTTTATTGTTTCACTTTAAGCATTATTAAAATCACTGCTCCCGAAAAAACGTCAGTTTTTAAAACTTTTTTTTGCATTGATACATGTCCCCTGGGGCAGGACCCGGGTCCCCAAACACTTTTTATGACAATAACTTGCATATAAGCCTTTAAAATTAGCACTTTAGATTTCTCCCATAGACTTTTCGAATTTGCCGCGAACACCCCAAATTGTTCTCTGTTCGGCGACTGGGCGAACAGGCAATGTTCGAGTCGAACATGAGTTCGACTCGAACTCGAAGCTCATCCCTAGTGGTGAGATAGGGAGCAGAGTAGGGAAGACCAATGTGAAGGAGATGGCCCCTAGCTTTGGAATGAGTGGGGCACAGGAGATTGTATAGAAGATCAGAACTAAGGAACAGTGAGATTCTTCTTCTTAGCAACTGGGAGATCTCTTGTTGACAGTGCTATTGACTAGACTTTTCATTGGATTTAAATAGGGGAAACAGTAACTTGTATTAGCCACACAGGGGCGGCTCTAGGCTTTGTGAGGCCTTAGGCAAAATTTAGACATGAGGCCCCACTCACGCCCATAATTGATGAAAAAAATTCAAGCAAGTAAAAATGGCTGCATAAAGATATGTGGATCTAGCACACAGGCGATCAGCACCACTTCCAGGGCACCCTCCTCACCCATAAGACACATGCAGCCAATACAACATCTGGTACCCAGCAAGGTGACAACCCCTCTAGGATTTTCAGCTGTGCCTTGGGAGAATGGGAAGGGGGTGTCACTGAATCATTCCACATCCACAGAGGAAGGAGAGTGGGGGGATCCCAGCGCAGAGAAAGAGAGAGAGAGAGAGAGAGAGGGAGGGTGAGAGGGAGGAAGAGGGAGAGAGGGAGGAAGAAAGAGAGGAAGAGCGAGTGAGGGAGAGAGGGAGAGAGAGGGGGAGGGGGAGAGAGAAGGAGGGGGAGGGAGAGAGAGGGAGGGGGAGAGAGGAAGGGAGGGGGAGAGAGAGTGTGTGAGGGAGGATGAGGGAGAGAGAGGAAGAGAGAGTGAGAGAGAGAGAGGGGGAGGGAGAGAGGGAGGGAGGGGGAGAGTAAAAGAGAGAGGGAGGGAGAGGGAGGGTGAGGGAGGGAGAGAGAGAGAGGGGGGTGAGGGAGGAAGAGAGAGTGAGGGGGAGAGAGAGAGGGGGATTGGGAGAGAGGGAGGGGAGGGAGGGAGAGAGAGGAAGAGAGTGTGAGGGAGAGGGAGTGTGAGGGAGAGGGAGGGAGAGAGAGAGGGGGAGAGAGAAGGAGGGAGGGGGAGAGAGAGATCCAAGTACCGTCCCTGTCTGAAGCCCCTCCTGTGTACCGTGTCCCAGTCTGCAGTGCCTGTCTGTGGGAAGCTGTGTGTGATGCTTGGTACGGTACCTTTCATGCCAGCAGGATGTTCATGACGGCCAGCAGCAGGCAGGGTCTGTTCTCATTCTGGGTGGGGACAGTGTCCTGCTCCTTCCACAGGATCTGTTTTCTGTGAGATGGAGTGGTCCCTGGTCACCTTTACCTTCCACCCGTCCTCGTTTTCTGGCCCCAGTCAGCCTGTCCTCCAGTCCTGGGAGGACTTTAGAGCTCTTCTCCCTCCAGAACTATCGATCCTTGCAAGCCTCGCTGCTCAATTTTCCCACAAGGCCTGGACTGGGACAATAAATAGACTGAGCAGCCCATGATAGCGGTCCCTTCCCCACTCCCCAGCCTGAGAGACCCCCGCAGCAGCCGGAGGGAAAAGAGGGGGGAACCTAGCAGAGCTGCCCGGGGGTGAGGGGGCCAGAAAAGAGAACAGGGGTGGCGGACAGCACAGGAGTGAGGCTGAGAGCAGCAGAGGGGGGGCGAGAGTGTGGGGGGCAAGAGCACTGGGGGAGTGGAGAGCAGGGGGGCGGAGAGCACTGGGAAAGCTGGAGAGCACTGGGGAGCTGGAGAGCACTAGGGGGGTGCACTGGCGGGAGTGGAGAGCCTGGCGGGGGGCAGAGAGAATGGGGAGTGATGGAGAGCATAAGCGCCAGAGAGCACTGGGGGAGGGGCAGAAGAGCATAAGGAGGGTGGGGGGGTGTAGAGCACCGGGGGAGCTGGATAGCACAGTGTGGTGGAGAGCATGGGGGGGAGGCAGGGAGCACAGGGGGGTGGGGGGAGTTGGAAAGCACTGGGGGGGAGCTGGATAGCATAGTGGGGTGGAGAGCATGGGGGGAGACAGGGAGAAAAGTGGGGGCTGGAAAGCACAAGGGGGGAGCTGGAGAGCACTGTGGGGGGGGGAGCTGGAGAGCACGGGGGAAGTTGAAAACACAGGGGGAGCCAGGGAGCACTGGGGGGGGCAGAGAGCGCCTTGGGGGAATGAACACCACAAAAGAAGCGGTCATTCAGCGGCTGCAGGAGGAATATGGAAAGATCAATTCCTCCATATGCAGCTGTCCCCGCCGCTCCTCCTATCCAGGGACACAGGAGGGCGGCACGGCCGGGCACTCACTTTCTCTCTGGGCGGTCGGCCAGGCTGCAGAAGGCGCTGGGAGGGGATCCATCCACCGGAGCTCATCCGAGTCCTTCCCATTCACAGACAGTCATAGGGCAGGGATAGTTTGCGCCGCCTTGCCGGACTCCTGACCCGAATAGTTAGCCGGCCAGACGCGGAGAGGCCAGGTGAGCAGCGCAAGCTGAAGAAGCAGCTCAGCTGCTTTATGTGCCCTAAGCCTGTTGGTCAGTCCAGTGATGAGCAGAGGTAAATTAGGCGGCCGCGAGGCCCCTGTGAGTGCGAGGCCTTAGGCGGCCGCCTAATTTGCCTAATTAGAGAGCCGCCTTTGTAGCCACACTAACAACAACTCCCAACTGTCCCTGGTTTCATGGGACTGTCCCTAATTTGGAACAAAGTCCCTTTGTCCCTCTTTCCACATCATTTGACCCTCATTTTGGTCTGATTTATATAGTTGTACATAAAATGCACTTTTTATCTTTTAAAAAGTGTTTCCCAGTGCTAAACCTTTTATCCAATTTCTATATTGCTGTGTTTGTAATTTAGCCAGTGTAAAGGATTAGTATTGGTAAAAAAAAGTACTCGTGGGTTTACCTAATATATATTTTTAATATTATTCTCCTTTAAGGGGGCGTGGCAGGGTGTGTGTCCTATGCCTATATACTTTTTCTAATAGGTGTCTCTCGTTCACATCTCAAAAAGTTGGGAGGTATGTAATAAGCCTTGTTCCCTTGAGATCAACTGTGTAACAGTAAGATTTTTTAGCTAACACAACTTTACAGACAAGCACTTGAGGCCCTGTATTCAGAGACACATCCCTACTATGTGGTTCTATCAGCTTCAAACCCCCCCACCACTCTACCATCAACTCTTATTGCACCAAGACTCCACAATCTATTACGATCTCTGCTATATCTCTACCGTCAGTATCTATTAATACTACCTATCCACCATCCGCTACCACTACCCCACCGCTCCACCATTAGCTCTCACACCACAAATTACACCACCATAAACTCCCATCTCTACAGCTCTCCATCAATAGCTCACATTTCACCACCCTTCCACCATCAGTTCCCACTCCCACCACCACCACTCCACCATCATCCTATGCCCACCATCTCTTTATCATTGACTTCCATCCCTGCCACCCCTTCACCATCAACTCCCATCACAACCACTACTCCACATTAGCTCCCTTACCCACCATCACTGCACCATCAGCTCCCATTCCCTCATACCTGACCATCATCTCCCATTCCTCCACCTTTTACCATCATATCCTATTCCTCCACCACCACATTACCATCAGCTCCCCCATCCCATCCTGATCACCACTCCACCATCAGCTACAATTTTCACCACTGTGTTGCCATCAGCTCCTATTCCCAACCCCTCTTCCCTACCCCTCTTCCCTCACCATCAATTCACATTTCTTCCACCCCTCCAGCATCAGTTCCTTTACCACATCCCTCTACCATCATCTCCCATTTCAACCAACCCTCCACCATCAGCTCTCAGAACCCAAGGGCGAGGCTAATCCCGGCCTCTTTGGACACCGCACAGCTGGCAAGAGGACTTCCTGTGCGGACCTGCTGGGCCTTGCGCACTTCCAGAGAGCCTTCCACCTCGCTGCGGAGCCTGTGCGGCTACAGACATCTACCTGCTTCAGGGACATCAGTGAACTGGAGATCAGTCGGTGGCAGATCCTGTGTGTGTGGACACAGCGGTGGGAGTCCCGGACTAGGATCGAGTCCGGAGGGGTGAGGGAGCACCTGCTCACAACTATAACCGACTACTTTATTAGGCCTATAGACTGCCTTGGCCCATCGGGTTACATTATCCTTTTTCCTGTCAGGAGACTAGTTGTGGGACTGAGTTACATAGTCTCCGGGGAGTTGGTTACATTGCCTCAGGCCATTATTGGATTACAAATATTGTTCCTGTATGTGCATCACCGATCATCCTGCATGTGAAGATTCCTTGCCTAAAAGACTGAGCTTTAACTAAGTCAGGCCTGACTGGGAGTTGATAGTATTGCTGGGCGCCATATTGCTAACGGGACTTTAGCTAGAGTTAATGTGAGATAGAACTGTTTGTGCACTAAAGTTAACCAGTGTTAGTATTACTGCAGGGCTCTGCATGTATGTGTTATATGTGATATTGATCGCTAATTCCTTTATTCACGAGTTAACCCCTTTTTCAATTGATTAACCTGGTATTGGAGTCCATTAATCTATCTTATCACTGCCTACAAGTATTGGGGGATTGTACATGAACTGGTAGAGAGCTCTACAAAAACACCACCCCTAGACTAGCTGTGCCAGAGAAGGGTTGAGTAGATTGCCGGGGGTTGGCTGTGCTGTGTACAGGGCCCAAAAGCAAACCAGCGGCTCCCTTAGTTTGGGGGTATCGCTACATACACTTGAAGGCATTTGTCACAGGAAGAACTACCCTGAAGTGTTATCATGGGGCTATAAAGATCTGCACCCTTTTCCTAAATTATTTCTTTCATAATACAAATGTGAACGGTCAACTCCCCATATAAAGTTAAATATTAAAAAGAACATTTAGAAGACATTGTACACTAATTACTCTCCAACTGAACTCTCATAAGTTGACGTAGACAGTCCAAGGACTTGCTAATATGGTCCAGGCTAATCTGACATCTCCCTTTGAAATTGTTATGGTTTTCAAATGCAGCTGCAGTACGTTCAAGCAATCTGTTCTGAAAATCCTTCCTACTTGCCACATTCTGTGCCAGCATAGCTTCTGCAGCTGGATCATTTACCGCCTCAGCATTTTCCTATGAAGGTTTTGCATACAATGGAATCTACTCATAGGCTCATCATCTCATTGTAACAGCTGTTGCATGTGGCAAACGATACTTTTTGACCAGTCTGGATTGTTCTTCTGGTATGACTTCTAAAACTGGCCAAGGATGTAGAAGAATGTGGCAAAATGGGGTGCCGCAAAATAATATCTGTCTGTCAACTTTACCAATGCTTCTTTTTTTGTTGAATACTGTAGAAGAAACACACTCCAAATTGATTACAAAAATATCCCATTCGAAGATAAGAAGGAAGCTCACATTGGGAGCCATTGCCACAAACTTTGTGTCTTGATTTCAATGTTAGGATGAGATTACTCAAAAGTTGTAGTATAATTATGCAATTACATGTTGTTGTGTAATGACAGCCTCTCTAAATAAGGCTACTTTCACACTGAGGCGCTTGGTGCGCTGGCGGTAAAGCGCCGCTATTTTTAGGGGCGTTTTACCGTTGTGTTTGCCACGATTTTCAGGCGCTAGTGGGGAGATTTTAACTAGTGGCCGAAAAAGGGTTAAACCCGCCCGCAAAAATGTCGCTTTGCGGGCAGTTTGGAGGCGCTACCCTATTGATTTCAATGGGCAGGGGCGCTATAGGAGCGGTATATTTACCGCTCCTACAGTATACAATACAGTGCAGCCATTGTACAGTTTCTAATACAGTGCAGGCGGTGTACACAGTATCTAATACAGTGTGTACAGTTTCTACTACTTTTCTGGTGGTGTACACAGTATCTAATACAATGTGTACAGTTTCTAATACACTTCAGGCGGGGGGGGCGTGGCCGGATACTGAGCGATATGGACGTGTGATCTCCTCGCTCTCCACGGACCTGCTGCATCATCGCTTTAACTGGGGACACAGCGCCACACCGATGGGCAAGAACAGGCCCAACAAGTCACAGAAGCAGGGGGAACCTTGGGACACCCTACTCCACAAGGTCCCCCGATCCAGTCCTATTTCCCCTCGCTCCCGGTATCCGCCAATCGGGAGTCGGACAACATGGCGCGGCAGCGATCTGCACAGCTATCTCCTCCTCCTCCTCCTGACGCTCTGGGAACCCAGAGGGCAGCTACTACGGACTCCTTCTCTAGTGGCATGACAACCAACCCGCAGCAGACCCGCCACATGCACGCTGACTCTGCCAGCTCTGCAAGGCCCCTCTCCACTACACCAGGGGGACAGCAGCCACAATCTTGCTGGCAGGACACCGGGACGCTTCCCACAGCACAGCGGGTGAGTCCCTCTCCTGCTCCTTTTCCCTCTAAGAGCCCTGGATATGATTCCCTCTCCCTCCGAGGCACCCCACAATCTTTCCAACACTGGGGACTCCCCCCCCCACATCCCAATCTGGCCACACACAATCTCTGCCGAGGCTGCAGCCTACCTCTCATGCAGCCCTGACCCCATCTTCACCCCCAGGCTCCCAAAAGCCACAAAGACAGCTCCGCTCCAATGAACCTAGCACCACCAGCTTGTCCATGGTCCGTCTGGAGAATCTGCCTTCCCCTGCTCCCCCACCTGTCCCCAACTTGTCTCCAGCACCGCCAATACAGTTGGAGGGTCAGAGAGAATGGTTTGAACCATGGGCCTCACCCTCATAGGCCCCAGCCCAGCACCAGGCTCTCCCTAAAATACCATCCATTCTCACAGCGGATGAACTGGTTTCCTGGCGGGAACAACTACACCCGCTACCTACCAAATACGACTTCAAGCTGTTGATAGCTGAGGTCAAAGAAGCCTGTCGTAGTGAGATTAAAGCTCTTCAAGCGGACTTCCATCAACTAGCGGCCCAGGTGGACGACCTAGATGAGGACCTGCAAGCCACTAAGCTCACCGTTCACCAAGTCCAGTCCCAACAAACGGACGACCGCTTCATGCTCCGGGATATGCAGGGCCAACTGGAAGATTTGGACAATCGCAACCGCCGCAACAACATCAGGATCCGGGGGCTCCCAGAGTCCTCTGGCCCAGAGGATTTGCAATCGGTCCTCCAAACGATCTTTAACAACCTGCTGGGAGTCCCGGCATCTACCCACATCAAAATGGACAGGGCCCATAGAGCATTGAGGCCTAAAGATCAAGCGTCCAAACCTAGAGATGTAATCTGCAGAGTGCACTCATTTGCTTTAAAAGAGGACGTTATGAGCAAAGCCCGGGTGATCAAACCTATTCTTGTGGACGGCACTCCAATTCAACTCTTTCCTGATTTATCCTGGGTCACCCTGCAGAAACGACGGCTACTCCAACTGCTTCTTCACTCTCTTCAGGACAATTCCTTCCCCTACCGCTGGGGATACCCCTTCAGCTTGTCGGCCACACATGCCGGGAAGACGGCGACACTTCGAGTACCTGAGGACATCCGCTTCTTTTGCGAGACTCTCAACATTTCCACCCCGGACTCCCCTCGTAAAAACCCCAAACAATGGCCAGCCTGAGAACTGTCTTGGCCATTTATCCCCTCCTTGATCTATTTTGGCAGGTGATGGGGCCCATCCTGGTGGAACATATTGTCTTTGTACGGTTATCCAAAGTTATAGTTCATATTTGCATTGACTGATTTAATTGTTCTTCCCAGGTTGCCGCCTCCCCCCTGCAGGGGAAGGCTTCCATCCCCCCTGGAGGGCCTGTCCTTCAGCGGGCCCGCTGGCGTTTGGGCAGCTCCGTAAGGTGGTTGCCCCCCTGGAGCGCGGCCTGGATGTGGGTGGCCACGCATCGGTGCCTTACATTCCGCAAGATTCTGATTGTGCATTTTGTTAATTTGCCTAGTTATGTCCCCTTGCTTATGTTCAGCTTATAACAGCTGTGTTCTTTAGCAGGTCCTCGATCATGGGTACCAGTTAAAGCTTTGTGTCTAACACTACCCCCCATAACTTGTTTAGTGATTTAAGGTTCCTCCCTAATCACCACTTACTCCCCTCGCCCCTGTTGGACGATGGTGGTAACACGGAACTATTGGTCTAATGATAGACTTTTATTATCTGTTCTGATAGTTGTGCAATATTTTTACATGTTTTTGTTTTTTCTCCTCTCCTCCCTCTTGTGGCTCCTCTCTCCTGGGCTCCCGTCTCTCCCCTTGTGCGCTGGTCTCCATCCCCGGTCTCGAGACTCGTCATTCTGGACCCCTGGGCTTGATAAGTATACACCACCTCAACACAAGTACCCACAACATCACTTGCTCATAACCCACCCTCAACAAGGTACAGGTCTACTCACTTAATGTTAACGGTCTTAACTCAAATTTCAGAAGGCAGTTGGTACTGAGGAGTTTTAGGGAATCCGGAGCGGAGGTAATTTTCATACAAGAAATACACCTCAACAAAACAGGCACTTTGGCGTTTGCGTCACGGTCCTTTCCCATGGGATTCTTAGCTTCTAACGCTAAAAAGAAAGCGGGGGTGGCCATCCTGATAGCCCCACATCATGCACGGAGAAGTCCCCAGAATTATTCGACCACAGTGTTGGGTACATGCTGCTGGAGGATGCGCAGCGATTTGAAGGCTCAGATGATGGTACCCAGGTTGAGGAGGGGAGTAATGTGAGCCTAGAGAGAGGGGGTGCCACAGAAGGACAAGAAACTGGCATTCATGTTCTCTAAGCTGCAGCATACTGCCAAGTTTGCTCCAGTGATGAGGAGGGAGGGGATGATGAGATCACTGACTCTACTTGGGTGCCTGAGAGAAGAGAGGAGGAGGAGGCACAACTCCAACAAGACAGGATGTCCTCTAGGGGGCAGCTTAAGGGCAGCAACCCTATTGCATCACACCGCAGAACTCCGCAGGTGCAGGGCGCTGATGACTCCCACTGACTTTTAAAAGTTTCTTGGTGTGGGCCTTTTTTTCAACACGTGTGCAGCTGATCGCACCGTTGCTGTTTGCAACCTATGGCTGAAGCGGATCAAACATGGCCAAAACAGCAGTCGCTTGGGCACTACATTCTTGACCAGACATATGACGACCTGCAATGCAGTCCGTTGGCCACAGCACTTGACAGACCCACATCAAAGAAACAGGCGTACTTCTCCTTGCTCCTCATCTGGGATCGTCAACCCTACTATACCTCCAGTCCTCTCAAAAACCTGCACTGAGAGGAATTAAGGTATAGCAATAGGTGTCCCAAGTACTTGCAGCCAATCTGCTAGCAGTACACCACCAATTGATTTTAACAGGCAAATTTCCCTACCCCAGTTGCTGAACCATAAAAAGAAATTCGGTCCCAGCCATACACATGCTCAGCGTCTAAATGCTAGCTTGGCCAAATTGCTAGCACTGCAACTGCTGCCTTTTCAGCTGGTAGACTCTGCACCCTTTCGTGAATTTGTGGAATGTGCTGTACCCCAGTAGCAGGTTACAAAACGCCCCTTCTTTTCATGGAAGGCCATTCCGGCTCTCTACCAGCATGTGGAAGGCAATGTTTTGGCCTCGTTGGATAGGGCGGTCAGCAGTAAGGTTCATATTACCACTGACTCATGGTCCAGCAGGCATGGGCAGGAATGTTTCCTTTCCTTCACGGTGCACTGGGTAACTGCTGACAGCTGGGAAGGATGCAGGACAGGGTTCAGTGTTGTTGGAGCTTGTTCCGCCACCACACCTCCAAAATGCTAGTGTTGATTCTGCCACAGCTCTCTCCTCCACCCCCTCCTCTTCTTCTTCCTCTATGGCCTCTTCTGCAGATTTGTCCTCTGAACCAGCGGTGCTCCGTGAGCGTTCCAGGGGCTACGCAAGTAGTCAGGGTAAAAGATGCCATGCAGTGCTCTGCTCTGACAGGAATCACACTGGGGCAGGGATTCTGTCAGCTCTGCAGGGGCAGGCTCAGAGGTAGTTGACGCCACGCCAGTTTCAGCCAGGAATGGTTGTATGACACAAACCTTCTCTCCACCCTCTGACAGGGAAATTTGACCCATGTTCTATGTTTGGCACACGTCCTGAATTTGGTGGTGCAGCGGTTCTTGAGCAGGTACCCAGGCTTACAAGATCTCCCGAGGCAGGCCAGAAAAGTCTGTGGTCATTTCTGCCGGTCATACAATGCCAGTGCTCGGCTGGCTGACATTCAAAGGGAATGCAACCTGCCTACCAATCGCCTCATTTGTGGCATGCCCACCAGGTGGAACTCAACATTGGCAATCCCGAAGCGGCTGCACACACAGCAGAGGGCCATCAATGAGTACCTGTGTGAGTATGGCACCAGGATAGGGTCAGGGGAGCTTGGCTTCTTTTCGCCACGCTAGTGGCTACTGATCAAGGGTGCATGCACTGTCCTATCGCTATTTGAGGAGGCCACAAGAATGGTGAGCAGCCACAATGCATGCATCAGTGACACTGTCCCTCTAGTCTTCCTGCTGGAGCACACACTTCATGAAATCATAGACAGGACACTTGAGGCAGAACAGCGGGAGGAAGAGGAGGACTTCCTTTCCTCTCAAGGCCTCCTCTTATCCAGATAGCAATCCTCCGGGCCCGCCAAACACACAGGAAGAAGAGGAGGAGGATTGTGTCAGCATTGATGTGGAGCAGTGTTTCTCAACCTTTTTCCAGTCGGGACGCCCTTAAAAAGTATTTTCAGTTTTAAAGCACTGTATGTCACGGAACATGCGCAAAATCGTGCTCATTCCTGACACACAGACAAATGCTCTGATCTTTAGGGGTGCCAATATTTCTTAATGGTACCCCACACAAATTCGAAAATGTGGGGTGCTTTAGGTGCAGTGCAATTAAAAAAAAAAAGGTCGGGGACTTCTTTCCCTGCATTTTTGTGGGTAGGGAAGCCCATTGAAATGAATGGGCTGCCCTACACGCAGCCACACAGATGTGAACCAAGGGCTTGTTCAAATGTCAGGTTGGAGGGGGCGGTAAAACGACATGGTTAAGCTGTTTTTACCACCCCCAACATCTCCCACTTAAGCTGCAGAGGCACCAGCTGGGGGTGTACACATGCTGTGGCTGCAGCTGGAGGTATACCCAGGGTGAATGGGGCTGCACTGCAACTACCCCACAACTGTGTGCATTGCACGGTTGTGGTGTAGTGATGCTGCATTTATGGGCTTAAAACAGGTGGTGAGGAGGCAACATAATGCCTCTTTAATGCTTGTCAAATGCCTTTGAAAAGCGATCTGTGCATGGATTGCTTTTCAGTGGAGCAGCAGTCCTTGCTGCTATAACAAACATGCCCTACAAAAGCAGTTCTGATGGTACAGGAATGGGGGGGTCAGGATTAAAAGTAACATACACACATGCACAGACACATGCACACACACATACATACACATACACATGCACACAGACACATGCACACACAGACACATAAACACACATACAGACACGTGTACACACACACACACACACACACATATGTACACAGACAGACACTCACATGCACACACAGACACATGTATAAAGCCCTTTTAAAATGAATCTAGCTTCTAGCACAGTACCTTTCCAGTTTCCTCATTCAGCTGGGTACTGCACTGTAGGAGGAAGCAGATAGCACAGCACCCTCCCCTGCAAAGTATGGATATTTGGGGGGAACCCCACGTCTTTTTTTTTTTTTTTTTGATGCAGGGTTCCCCTTAATATCCATACCAGACCTAAAGGGCCTGGTAATTGAATTTGGGGGGACCCCCATGCATTTTTTTTTTTTATCAATGACTTTTAATGACTGTTCTCTGTATTGCTGGGAGCCGACAATTCATTATAGCCACGAATGCTTTTAAATTACTTTTTTTCCTTCAGAAATGACACTTTGGCAGGGACAGTTCTAAGCACGGGAAACAAGCACTACTTTACAGGCATACTATACACACCCCCTAGGTACGAAATTTAAAGGAATATTTCACTTTTATTGTTTCACTTTAGCATTATTAAAATCACTGCTCCCGAAAAAACTGACGTTTTTAAAACTTTTTTTTGCATTGATACATGTCCCCTGGGGCAGGACCCGAGTCCCCAAACACTTTTTATGACAATAACTTGCATATAAGCCTTTAAAATTAGCACTTTAGATTTTTCATGTTCGAGTCCCATAGACTTTAACGGTGTTCGGATGTTCGAACAAATTTATTTCCTGTTCGCATGTTCTGATGCAAACCGAACTGGGGGGTGTTTGGCTCATCCCTAAGGGCAGGCTGTATAGTATATATACTGCTGTTCAGAGTATATAGTGCCTGGGGGCCTGGGGGACACCAATGCCATTTAAAAAAAAAAATTGTGCGGGGTTCCCCTTAATATCCATATCAGACCTGGTATAGATTTTGGGGGGACATTCACCCAATTTTGGGGGGGTATTTTTGGTATATTTATCTATATTCCCAGGATCCGACAATACATTACAGCCGCAAGCAGTTTTAAATGGCATTTTTTCCTTTAGAAATACAATTTTGCTGTGGTACTCTTATAAACATGGGAAAGATGTGTTACTTTACAGGCATTCTAATTACACCCCCAGACACGATATATAAAGGAATATTTAATTTTTGTTGTTTCACTATAAGCATTAGTAAAATCACTGCTCTTGAAAAAACTTCAGTTTTTAAAACTTTTTTTTGCATTGATACATTTCACCTGGGGCAGGACCCGGGTCCCCAAACACTTTTTTATGGCAATAACTTGCATATAAGCCATTAAAATGAGCACTTATGATTTTTCACGTTCGCGTCCCATAGACTTTAATGGTGTTCGCACAAATGTTTTGCCTATTCGCATGTTCTGCTGCGAACCAAACCGGGGGGGTGTTCAGCTCATTCCTACAGTTTTGCATTAAGAACAGAACATACAAGCCTGGTCTGATTGATTATAGTATATTTTATACCAATGTTGTAGTGTACACAAGTGACATAAATGTATTTTTTCATGTGGACTGTTTAAAGCAGATGGTGTTTTACGAACCTTCTTTGGTGTTTACCATAAGAAATAAAACAACCACATGACAGTGAGAGATCAGGTGAATCAAGGTATTCAGTTTCATTGTCAGTGGTTACTATTAAGAGGTCAATACCATATCTATAGCAAGTGGGTGAATAACATAAGATGGCATCACTCCCCAAGAGATTCACTTTAGATGAAAAGCCTCTATAAAACAGTGGGAAACATTCTTTAGTGAGAAGTATACTGAAGAACCAAGTGGTCTCCAACTGTTCGGTTTTTAAATGGCGTGTTACCTCACATGGTGTGTAACCTGAGTTTAATGGTGCACAACAGTGTCCCCGTATGTAATAGGGAGGCATCAGGCCACCCAGATACACAACAGGTCAGTTTCACATTCCAGGACAGTTGATCAATGTTGGTGGAGAGCAAAGAATTCATTTATCAGGAATCTGAGACAATTGGTAAACAAAAGGGGCATGCACATTAATACTATACTATCAGCTTAGCAGCCTTTTTTAGGGTTCATTTTATAGTTTATCACAGTCTTTGTTGAATATTGTGCACTGCATTAATTAATCATCTTAACTTAACATGACCGTTCGTACATGTTGGGGTAGATTTGGCTAGCGCAAGCCAAAATTAATTATTTCTAGCCAATACAAAATACTTACCGGTATTTAAACTGTGGTAGAAAACGGAAGAGTTGTTAGAACCTCTGTCAGTTTTTTATTGTTGTGTTCAAATTGGGGAGATTTACCCTCACTTCCTCTCCCAAAAACCACACAGAAAGGGAAGGAAGTCCTCCTAATAGGGACACAGACAGCAGAAAAATACTTTACCGTTTCTTTTCTCTATTAAAACACGATTACTTCAACTCTGTGCCCCCACCAAATGCAATAAGTAACTTTTAATTCTGTCTTGGGGACCACACAAGGAATAGTGGATATTCTCTCCAATAGGGTTACAGGCAGCAATAAAGACAGAGCTTCTAGCCCTTGTTCACATAATACTAAAATTTAAATCAATTAGAGCAATAAATAAAATGACAATTTATATGTTGATATGAGTATTTATTAATTAAAGCATTAGTTGGTATGATCTATTTTACATTCTTTGTGTGATTTCTTTGTGTTCTTTATGTACCGGTAAGTTTGTTATGTATTTCTTAATTTGTATGTTACGTCATTTGTCCCTTTGATACAGAACAAAGTATTAAGATATGAGACTTTATCATGTGGAAAACTGTATTCTCTATTTTATTTTTATTTTTATTGCATTTAACCTTTTTTTTTAAAGTTTGTGATATAATAGGAAAAATAAACAATTTTCTTAAACTCGTTTTTGCATAACTGGAAAAATCCCTGACAATTTTCAGTCATTAAAGGTAAGCCTATAAGGCTTACTGAAAGTTCTCTCATTGATGAAAAAGAAGATACTATCTGTGATAAAAATGGCTTGATACTCTACTTATAACATGCAATTAATGATTGTTACTATTGACCCTGATTACGGGTGACTAGTTCCTTGCCCTCTGTTTACTTTTTTTGGCACAGCTTACAGAATAAATTTCCTCTTAAAATATACTATATCTAAAGACAAAACTTTTTTTGTTCATTTCGGATACCGTAGGGAATGGTTAATAATGGTTACTGTAATTTAGTATTATTTATTTTAATTTTTAATGCCATCTCTATTCAATTGGAGAGATTTTGCTTCACTTTATATGCTG
Source organism: Rana muscosa (assembly GCA_029206835.1). NCBI lineage: Eukaryota > Metazoa > Chordata > Amphibia > Anura > Ranidae > Rana > Rana muscosa. Next base: position 810,452,622 of record CM055118.1, read on the forward strand.
TCCATACAACAGGCGGTAAGAGATGAGAGAACTACCCACTTGAACAAGTGCCCTTTTGGAATGTTTTCCCTCTATTCCTGTTCTGGTGACAACTAGAGTTGAGCGGACACCTGGATGTTCAGGTTCGACGGGTTCTGCCGAACTTCGGAAAAAAGTTTGAGTTCGGGACCGAACTTGACCCGAACTTGACCCGAACCCGAACCCCATTGAAGTCAATGTGGACCCGAAATTCTGAGGACTATTCGCGCTTGTTTCCCATGCTTAGAACTGTCCCTGCACAAAGTGTCATTTCTGAAGGAAAAAAAGTCATTTAAAACTCACTCGCCGCTATAATGAATTGTCGGGCAGCTCCCGGCAATACATAGAAAAGTCATTGATAAAAAAAAAAAAAAAAGCGTGGGGGTTCCCCCAAATTCAATAACCAGGCCCTTCAGGTCTGGTATGGATATTAAGGGGAACCCTGCCGTAAATTAAAAAAAAAATGCGTGCGGTTCCCCCAAATATCCATACCAGGCCCTTCAGGTCAGGTATGGATTTTAAGGGGAACTCCACCCCAAATTGAAAAAAAAATGGCGTGGAGTACCCCCAAAAATCCAGACCAGACCCTTTATCCGAGCAGGCAACCTGGCAGGTCGCAGGAAAAGAGGGGGGACGAGAGAGCGCCCCCCCCTCCTGAAACGTACCAGGCCACATGCCCTCAACATGGGGAGGATGTCCCCATGTTGATGGGGACAAGGGCCTCATCCCCACAACCCTTGTCTGGTGGTTGTGGGGGTCTGTGTGCGGGGGGCTTATCGGAATCTGGAAGACCCCTTTAACAAAGGGGACCCCCAGATCCTGGCCCCCCCCTATGTGAATTGGTAATGGGGTACATTGTACCCCTACCATTTCACAAAGAAAGTGTAAAAAATTGTAAAAAAAAATACACAGACACCATTGGGAAAGTCCTTTATTAAAAAAAAAAAATATAAAAAAAAAAAAAACATTCCAGCGATGAAATCCAGTGTCCCGCGGCGATCCCGATGTCCAGCGCTGTCCAGACGAAATGTCATTGGCTGAGCCTGAGCGGACCTGATGGGGAACTTCCTCGGCAGTGTGATAAATGTATAGACCCGCCCCTTCTAAATTTCCCCATCAGGTCCGCTTAGCCAATGACGTAGATGTAGGGCTGAGGACCTGATGCGTAACGTGAGAAGGGGCAGGTCTATTCATATATTAAACTGTGGATGAAGTTCCCCATCAGGTCCGCCCACTCGTATGTCAGACCCCGCCTACGTCATTGGATGAGCGGACCTGATGGGGAACTTCCTCCGCAGTATAATACATGAATAGACCCGCCCCTTCTCACGTTCCGCATCAGGTCCTCAGCCTTACACTACGTCATTGGCTGAGCGGACCTGATGGGGAACTTTAGAAGGGGCGGGTCTATTCATTTAATACACTGCCGAGGAAGTTCCCCATCAGGTCTGCTTAGGCTCAGCCAATGACATTTCGTCTGGACAGCGCTGGACATCGGGATCGCCACGGGACACTGGATTTCATTGCTGGAATGTTTTTTTTTTTTTTTTTCTTTATTTTTAATAAAGGACTTTCCCAATGGTGTCTATGTATTTTTTTTAAAATTTTTTACACTTTCTTTGTGAAATTGTAGGGGTACAATGTACCCCATTACCAATTCACATGGGGGGGCGGGATCTGGGGGTCCCCTTTGTTAAAGGGGTCTTCCAGATTCCGATAAGCCCCCCCACCCGCAGACCCCCACAACCACCGGGCAAGGGTTGTGGGGATGAGGCCCTTGTCTCCATCAACATGGGGACATCCTCCCCATGTTGAGGGCATGTGGCCTGGTACAGTTCAGGAGGGGGGGCGCTCTCTTGTCCCCCCCTCTTTTCCTGCGGCCTGCCAGGTTGCGTGCTCGGATAAAGGGTCTGGTCTGGATTTTTTGGGGTACTCCACGCCATTTTTTTTTTAAATTTGGGGTGGAGTTCCCCTTAAAATCCATACCAGACCTGAAGGACCTGGTATGGATAATTGGGGGAACCGCACGCATTTTTTTTTTAATTTGCGGCAGGGTTCCCCTTAATATCCATACCAGACCTGAAGGGCCTGGTAATTGAATTTGGGGGAACCCCCACGCTTTTTTTTTTTTATCAATGACTTTTCTATGTATTGCTGGGAGCCGACAATTCATTAATAGCCGCGAGTGAGCTATTTTAAATGACTTTTTTTCCTTCAGAAATGACACTTTGTGCAGGGACAGTTCTAAGCACGGGAAACAAGCGCAACTTTTTTTTTTTAAATCAAATATTCTTTATTTCCTTTTCTTTTTCTTTTTGAACATTCTTATTATACATATCTATATATATATATATATGCATATTTGATACACCACATGTCTCATATAAACACAAACATTAATAGCATACCCCCCTCCCCTCCTCCCACCCCGTCACCCCCTCCTACATCCTCTCCTCTCCCCCTCCCTCCCTCCCCCCCCTCCTATCCCCTCATTCTGACCCACACTCTCTACTGTGCCTCCACCTCTAGCCAGTGTTTCCATATGTTCATAAATTTCTTCCTATTTCCCCTCTTATTATATATAAATTCTTCTTTTCTAATGGTATTATCTATTACTTTCCTCCATTCTGTCCCTGTTGGGGGGTCTTTTGCTTGCCACCTTTGCGCTATAAGCTTCCTACCTTAGAACAGGCACCTTAATATTGCCGTTTGTGTGTCTCCTGGTATTCCCCTGTCTTCTATCAATCCTAGCACACATAGTTTAGCTTCTGGTTGGAAAGATGTCCCAAATACCAAGTTTATTCTATCTATTATCTCTTTCCAGTACCAGTACAGTTTGGGACATCTCCACATCATGTGCACTAAGTCTCCCTCCTCTGTTCTACATCTCTGGCATTTCGCATCTTTCCTACCACCAAACTGGTACATTCTTCGAGGTGTATAATATGCTCTATGTATTAAGTATAATTGTAAGACTGTTTGAGAGGGGGAAAGTGTAACTCTCGGACCTGCCTCTAGTATCCTTTTCCACTGGTCTTGTGTTATTGGGCCCAGGTCTCTTTACCATTTTCCCTTACTTTCCAGTCTCTCTTCCTGATCTACCTCACTTATACATTTATACATCTCCGATATCGTCCCTCTAGATAAGTCCGCGTTTACTAACCTACTGAGAAGGATCATTTCGTTCCATACTGGTATTACTTGCTCGAATTGTGCATTCAGAGCATGTCTTACCTGTAGGTATCTATAGAATGATTTATTGGGGATTGAGTACTCCTTTCTTAGCTCTTGGAATGTCTTTATTCTTCCCTCTTTAAAAAGTTGTATCAGGAGATGCACTCCGCATATATCCCATTCCTCAACTTTTCCCATCTTTTTGAGCTCTTCTAGATTGCTATTATCCCAGATGGGGGAGAGTTCTGAGAATCCACTGTAGCCCAATATCTCCTTGACCGTCTTCCAACATTTTACCATTAGTTTTTCTGTTGGACATCTGGAGCAGAAAGAGTCAGCCTCCACTGCCTCTACTTCTGTGTCATGACTTGTATCATTCAGTAATAGATTCTTCCCCCCCTCCCTACTCCCCGGTAGGTTACTTCCCCTCATGTGCTGCATTTGTGCAGCTAGGAAATAGTATCTCGGGTTAGGCAATGCCAGTCCCCCCCTTTCTCTAGTTTGCTGTAGAGTACGAAGATGAACTCTTACTGCTCCATTTCTCCATATCAATTCCCTGAATACACTATCTATTCTTTTGAACCAATATTTTGGAATCCATACTGGGGAGTTATGCATTATATATAGGATCTGAGGCATCCAAACCATTTTGACAAGGTTGCAACGTCCGGCTACCGAGAGTGGGAGTCTATTCCACACGCGACACTTCTGTTTCAACCTTGTCATCAATGGTACCAGGTTATTGGCTATGTAATGACCTGGTTCTTTTGTTACATTTATTCCCAGGTACCTCATCTGACTCACAACCTTAACTTGGGTTATCTGCTGTGTTATTGGGTCTATCGGCAAAAGTGCCGATTTTTCCCAATTAATCCTCAGCCCTGAGATTTTCCCGTATTCTCCAATTATCCTCATTGCTGTATCTAGTGAGGACTGTGTATCCCCCAGAAAGAGCAAGATGTCGTCTGCATACATGGCAATCTTTTCTTCCCCAAGTTTTCTCTTAAATCCATGTACCTCTGGGGATGCCCTTATTGATATAGCCAGCGGTTCCACTACGAGGGCGAACAGTAGGGGCGACAGCGGACACCCCTGTCTTGTCCCCCTCGCCAACTGGAACCACTCTGAACATTCTCCATTTATTCTTATTTTTGCTCTTGGACCCTCATACAGTGTTTTAACCCATTGGATGAATCTCGGACCAAACTGGAACTCAGCAAGTACCTTCCACAAAAAGTGCCACTCAAGGCTGTCAAACGCCTTGGCTGCGTCTAAGGACAGAATAGCTCTTGTCCCTTCATTCTCTATTGGCAATTGGATGTTTAAATATGTCCTTCTTATATTGATACTTGTAGATCTATCTGGTATAAATCCAGTCTGGTCCGAGTGCACCAGTTTTGCGACTATCCTGTTAAGTCTTGTTGCCAGTACTTTAGCCAGTATCTTCACATCCGAACATAGGAGAGATATCGGCCTATATGATGCTACATCAAGCTGACTTTTCCCCTCATTAGGAAGCACTATAATTGTTGCCTCTGTCATAGACAGTGGCAGCTTCCCCTCTACAGCTGCCCAGTTAAGAACTTCCAGAAGTTTTGGAAGCAGCACCTTTCTGTAAGTCTTATATGTTTCTATTGGCAAACCATCAGGTCCTGGGGCCTTCTGGTTCGCCATATCTGCTGTTGCTTTTTGTAGTTCTTCCAGCGTCAGTGGTGCCTCCAGTCCTTCTCTGTCTTCCCTTGATAGTTGGGGGACCTGTAGCCCTTCGAAGAAGGTTCCCATCTCCCTTTCTATATTTTCTTTTTATATCAATAGATTTTTATTGGTTTTTCAAACATATGACATGGAAATTATACATGTTGCGTTCCAATTCCGTTTCAGGTTATACCACATTTACAGCTCATAGGTTACATTCTTTCTTTTAGCCAAGGAAAACATAAGTAATAAAAGTAAGTTGGTTCGTACGTGTAAACATAACAGCATATTTCACTGACATAGTGTGATGAAGGTTTAATTGCCAGTTTTGGGGTATACTATCTGGATTGATGGTTCATATAAACAGTTCTGCTCTTTCCCAGTTAGCCCAGGGCTCCCATTTTTGTTTTGTTTTCGTGATTAGGCCTCTGCTGGATGCCATTGTAAGTTCATAGTTGAAATGCAAATTTACTAGATCTAGAGTGTTTTCTATCGTGGGCAAATGGGTGTTCTTCCATAATCTGGTCAAGCTGATTCTAGCTGCTAGGAGGATGTTGGTTGTGACTAATCTCGACGGTCCTGGGATTTGCTCGATTGTCAGATTGAGCAGTGCTAGTGCCGGTGATGGTGTTATGTGTTCTTTCGTGATGTCTGACAGGATACGGAAGATGGTTGTCCAGTATGATTTTATGGAGGGGCAGGCCCAGAAAATGTGTAATAGGTCACCTCTCTCTGAGTTACATCTCCAGCATGTATCGGGGGCGGTAATGTTAAATGAGGCAAGTTTTGTGGGTGTGAGGTACCACCTTAGAGATATTTTTTGTGTGAGTTCCCAGAGTGCTGCGTTTTGGGTAGCTTTGTATATAGAACGTAGGGCTGTGCACCATTGAGTGTCTGTGAATGTTCTCCCGAGATCCTTGTCCCAGTGAAGATGGTGTTTGGATTTGGTAAATTTCTGTTTCTGATGAAAAATGTTGTAAAAGAGGGAGATACCACTTTTCTTTGAGGGGGGGTTTGTCAAGTATGTCCACACTTTAGGGGGAAGTTTGTAAAATATGTTGTTTGGTTGTGATAAGCAGTGTTTGATTCGAATGTAGGTAAAGAGTTCAGTGGCATGGAGGTCAAACTTTAATTGTAGCTGTTGAAATGTCAATAGGATGTCTCCTGAGCGTAAGTCCTGTATATGGTTGATACCTTTAGCTGTCCAGTGCTTTAGAGAGAGATCAGTAGTATAATGGCAAAGTGCGTCGAGCGGCAGTGGAGGAGAGAATGAGTAGTCCGCGTTTGTCCCTTGGGCCACTATTTTCTTCCAGGCTAGGGCGGAGGCTCTGATTGTGGGGGGTAGAGTTTTGGATATTGGGGTGACGTGGGGGATTCCCAGTAGCCAGCTTTTTAAGGTGCGGTTTTTAAACCATGAGGCTTCTAAGTGTCCCCAGAGAGTGCGTGGAGAGTCGTGGAACCAGTCTTGTAGTTGTGTCAGTAGCGTTGCCCAGTAGTAGTCTTCGAATTCTATTAACCCTGACCCCCCTGCTAGTTTGTGTTTGATTAGAATGTGTTTTGCGCATCTAGGGGTCTTTCCTTGCCATAGAAATTTGTTGAGGAGTGTTTGAAGAGATTTGAAGTATGATGCCGGGATGGGTATAGGTATGGTCCTAAAGAGATAGAGTAGTTGGGGAAGATGTAGCATTTTGAACGCGGCGAGTCTACCTGTCCACGATAGTTCGTGTTTAGCCAGTTTTTGGACCTCGGTTTGGAGTTTGCTAATGAATGGTATAAAGTTGCTACTGTATAAATTTTTTGTTGATCTTGTCAGCTGTATCCCTAGATACGTGATACTGTGAGCTGCCCACGTGAAGGGGAATTGGGTTTGGAGTAAGTTTCTTGAGGTGGCGTCTATTCCTAGGTCTAGTATATATGATTTAGTTGCGTTTACTCTGTAATAGGAGATTTTGCTAAACCACTGAAGTGTGTTCTGTACTTCTGCTAGTGAGGAAGTAGGATTTGTGATCATGAGAATTACATCGTCTGCGAATAGACTTATTTTGTGTGATTGTCTGCCCACCTCAAATCCTGTTATTGTAGGGTTCTGCCTAATGTGTTCTGCTAGGGTCTCCATGAGTAAATTAAAGATCAGTGGTGACAGCGGGCATCCTTGTCTGGTGCCGTTGGTGATGTCAAATGGTTGGGATAGCATGTCTGCTGAAAACACTCGGGCCGAGGGGGTTGTATATAGTGCTAATATGGCAGTAAGTATTTGGCCTTTGAAGCCAAATTTGTGAAGGACCTGATGTAGGTAGTTCCAGTGGACTCTGTCGAACGCCTTCTCCGCGTCCAGTGCCAGGAGCAGAGAAGGCGTTCCACTAGACTCGGCGAAGTGGATGGCGTCAATCAGTCTTCTCGTGGCGTCAGATGCTTGTCTACCGGACGTGAATCCTGATTGATCCCTATGGATCAGATTGGGCATAATTTGTAATAGTCTGGTAGCTATTATTTTTGCATATATTTTCACATCTAGGTTTAGAAGCGAAATCGGGCGAAAGTTTTGGGGTGTGACCGGTTCCTTGCCTGGTTTTGGAAGTGTGATGATTAGCGCTTGTAGGGATTCATGTGGAAATTTGGCGGATGTGGCCGCATTTTTGAAAAAGTTTGTAAGATGGGGAGCTAGTTGGTGTCCGAATGTCTTGAAGTACTCTCCCGTGAGGCCGTCTGGACCCGGAGACTTTCCTAAGGGAATTTTATTAATGGTTGCCATTACTTCTTGTGTTGTGAACGGGTCATTTAGACTAGTAAGTTGTTCAGTCGTCAGCGAAGGGAGTCTAATGTGTGAGAGAAAGTCATGGATGTCGTCTGAAGAGGGTTGATATGTGTCTGGGTCTCTTTTTAGGTTATATAAGTCGCTGTAGTAGGTGCTGAATGCATCTGCTATGTCCTGTGGGTTTCTGAGTGATTTGTTGGTGTGTGGGTGGTGGAGTCTCTCTATTTTGTTTTTTATTCTCCTGCCTTTAATGCGTTGTGCCAGGGCTTTTCCTGCTTTGTTGGATGTAGTGTAGGAGGTGGCTTTTAATTTACTTTGGATGTGCTCGTAAGATTGCAGGAGATGTAGTCTGAGTTCTCTTCTAAGTGTCAGAATCTGTGCAGAGCATGTTGGGTTGGTTTTGTGTTTGTTCTGTTGTTCTAGAGTGGCTAATTGGGTTAATAGAGTTTCTACTCTTTTCGATCTGTTTTTTTTGTGGCGGGAGCTAATTTTAAGTAATATGCCTCTAATAAAGGCTTTGTGCGCGTTCCACAACACACCTGGGTCAGATACTGAGCCCGAGTTAATTTGGAAGTAGACATTTAGTTGTTCCACTATTTCTGGAGTGTAGATTGGATTTTGTAGGATATAATTGTTTGCTCTCCATAGGAAGGTCTTAGAACATTTTGTTGAGTCTGATATGGTAATGGTGATTGGGGCATGATCTGACCAAGATGTACTGTGGATTTCAGCTGCGCTAATGTTTTGCAGTAGCCACTTATCCGTGAAAAAGTTATCAATGCGAGAGTATGTTTTGTGAAGAGGGGAGAAATATGTAAAATCCCTTTCCTCTCCATGTAAGCATCTCCAAATGTCATACAGGTCACTTGAAACAGGAAGGTTTTTTAGAGGGGACTCTCTGCGTTTAAGTGCGGAGGTTGAATCTAAAGTAATATCGGGTACCAGGTTGAAATCTCCGCATATAATTAGATGTCCCTGTTTCAGGGGATTTGCTGTACATATGAGTTTGCGAAGGAAGTGAGTCTGCCTGGCATTTGGAGCGTACACATTCATTAAAGTATAGGTAGTATTGTTTATTTCACAAACAAGAATAATATATCGGCCCTCTGGATCGAGGGTGACACTTTTCGTTTTAAACGTAACCGAGTTGTTCACTGCTATCATCACCCCTCTTTTCTTTGAGGTGAATGGTGCGGAGAACACCTGGGAGAATTGTCTATTGGTACATATAGGTGCAGCTGTGGAAAGAAAGTGTGTCTCCTGGACGCACAGGATATCGCACTTTAAGTCCAGGGCTGTCTTCCATAGCGAGTGTCTCTTTGCAGGGTGGTTGAGTCCATTTGCGTTTATGGATAGAACCTTGATCGGCATTGTTGTTGCTGTAAGGGAATAACTGATAGATTTCAGGCACTTACAGTTCGGTGAGGGCTTGCGGGTTTCCTGGGACTACCGGGTCAAGTGGTTGTGAATAGGGTTCAGATAGTGCCCGATGGATTGTCTGTTCATACGTTGTATGCAGTGAAGAAGCTGTAAAAACAATAAAGTTAACTGATAGAACTAAACAAGATAAAATTGGAACTTGTGGATTAAGCACGAGCGGCGAAATGCCCACTCGTTAGAACGTTAGGTGGAGTAGAGAATGTGGAATTCAACTAAACCACTAGAGGGGTAACAGTGTCTATAACTTGGTGAGAACAAATCAAATCAGGAGGCTGGAAGCCAGGGAGAGCATTGCTCAGGTTGATTTATAGGCCCATTATAATGGAAGGAGAGAGTTTTGTTCAGGTGCTTCGGCCCTTCGGGTTTTGGCGGGGTGTGTGGTTGCTGCGCTGCTCCAAAGGTGGTGTGGTGTCTTGTGGGGGTTCGGAAATGATTCCCCAGGAGTGTAGTAGCTGGATTCCTTTGTGAAGGTTGTGTATCATGTGTGTCTCTCCCTCCCTTGTGATGAGTAGTGATGCAGGGTATCTCCATTTAAACTGAATCTTGTGGTTGTGGAGGCCTTTGGTTATCGGGTTAAGTTGTCTTCTCATCTGCATAGTGTACTTGGAGAGGTCTGGGAATAGTAGAATTCCAGTGTATGGTGCCGGGAGTGTCGGTTTGTTTCTCAGTGTTATGAGGAGTCTTTCTTTGATGTGAAAGAAGTGCACCCTCATTAAGACATCTCTGGGGACTGACGCTGCCAGGTGAGAGGGTTTAGTAATTCTGTGGATTCTATCCATGATAAGGTCTCTGGGCGATGCATCTGGCAGGATTAGGTGCATGAGCTCTTTAGCATACTTAGGGAGGTCTGTCGGTGGGATGGCTTCAGGAACTCCTCTAATTTTTAGATTATTCCTCCTGGACCTGTCCTCTAAATCTGCTAGCTTTGCTCTTACCCAGGCCTGTTCATCTTTCATGTCAGCATAAGAGTCTACTAGATCATTCACAGTGGCTGTGCATTCCCCCATGCTGCATTCTAAGTGAGCTACTCTGTCATCCATAGCGTGCATGTCAGCAGTTAGTCTGGTGAATAGGGGTGCCAGGGATGACATCAGTGAGGTCTGCAGGGATAGTAACATGTCCTTTAGGGTAGTGTCTATCACTGGTTGCCCCAATGTGGGGAATGTGGCCATGGTGGACTGTAGGGCCTGGTTGGCCTGGAGGTGGCTGAAAGCCTGGGCCTCGATTTGCGGCTGCGGCAGCAGCGGCGGCGGATCCATCCGCATGCGGGTTTTCGCCGGGCTTCCCGTTAGCGGGTTGTCTCCCTCTCTTAGGGTAGGTGATAGGGGGGTGCAGGAGTGACCCTGATCTCCTGGGATCTCATCAGGAAGATCCGTGTAAGCCTCCGAGATCGCGGCCGCGCCGGCGCCATTTTGGATCTGACTAACCTTGCTGGAGAAGAAGGCGGTCAGCTTTTTAGGTTGTAGCTCCGTCATCCTCTTTCTGGACATAACTGGGGATGTTGTCCGGGCTGTGGTAGGGCAGGATGGCCTTGGATTGTCCTCTGTAGTGGGCCTGAGGCGCTCCGTTTGTCTCCCTGGCTTGAGAGCTCAGAGTCTAGGCAGCCATCATCAGCGCTGGCAGACCACGCCCCCCCTTTCTATATTTTCTGATGGGATACTGCTATACAGATTTTGGTAATAGTTTTTAAAGACCTCTGTTATTTTACTAGTACCTCTCCTAATCTCCCCTTCTTTATCACATATAGCCGATATAACCGAAGAGGGGGCATTAGCCCTAGCAATCAGGGACAGCATCCTTCCCACTCTCTCTCTCTCCCCGAAGAAGGTCTGTTTTTGAAACAGCATTTTATTTTCTGCTTTTTTTAGTAGCAAGTCTTTATATTCTTCCTGACTTTTTACCCACTCTTTATGTTTCTCTATTGTTGGACTTTCCACGTATTTTACTTCAGACCTTCTCACCTTTTCCCTTGCTAATGCTTCCTTAGCTTGTGTTTGTTTTTTTTTATATGATATTTTTTGTATTAAGACTCCCCGAAGGAAAGCCTTCAGGGCATCCCAAAAAGTTCCTTTAGATGCAGATCCTTCATTTAATTTTATAAATTCTTCCAGGCTGGCACAGACTCCCCCCACATCGTTAATTATTCCTAGCCAGAATGGGTTCAACTTCCAATCCCCTTTACTAAGTTTCCTACTTGTATTTATTTCAAAAATTACTGCAGCATTGTCTGAAATACTTCTCGGTTCATATTTCACTTCCCCCACTTCCCTCAGGGCATCTTCACTACACAGCACCATATCTATTCTGGACAAGGTCACGTGCGTTTTAGAGTGACAAGAAAACTGTTTCTCCTCCGGGTGCCTCACCCTCCACACGTCCACCAGTCCCATCTCTAAAACAAAATTGGAAGAGGGGGCTGCCAGGCGTGCCACTGGGGGAGACCCCGGGGGGAAACCTGTCCACCTTTTTATTCATAGTCATGTTAAAATCTCCTGTCACTATAACTGGCACCCCTTCCTTGTCCATAGAAAACTTTATAAGCTCCTCTAAAATTTCGGTACTAAAGGGTGGTGGGATATAGACGTTAGCCAGCACATATTCCCTTGCCTCTATCTGACAGAAAAGAAATATAAATCGCCCTTTATCATCCACTCTACTCTGCCTGCAGGAGAACACTATTCCAGAATCAACCAGCACACTGACACCCCTTGAGTATGAGGTATGAGTGGCATGGTATTGTACTTGATATTTTCTATGTTTTAATGTACTGGTGGTTTCCTTTTCCAGATGTGTCTCCTGCAGACATAGTATCCCAATATTATCCAGCGCTGCCATCGAATAAATTATACTTCTTTTAGCTGGTTCTCTTACCCCCCGGACATTCCAGGAACATACCCTTATACTTTTAATCTGTCCTAGGGATACCCCTTGATCCTGTCTATTAACTACCATTATTCAAGTTTTATCAGTATACTTCCCATATTCGTTCCTTTTAATTTTTATATCTTTGTTTTTAATTCCTTTCCAAAAATCGTGTTTTATGTTTAGTGGATTCACCCATTCATACTCCTCACTCATATCTTTATCCCACCCTTGCTCCCTCCCCCTCCCCCTCCCATTCCCTGCCCTCCATTGGGCCTGTGTTGAGAGCTTCTAAAGTGACCGCATGTTCCCTTCAAGGTGCTTAGTGCTATTTTATCTTTTGCTGTGTTTCCCCCTATGAGATTGCAGGCCACACCCGCCCAGACCAAAACTTCCCCAGATACAACTACTTAAATAAACACCTGAAACATTTTATTTGGCAAAAACTTGGCCGCGACACCTTTATTGGTTTTTCACAAATAATTTTCCATAAATCTTTATTACCAATCAAAACTTCATAAATATTCAAATAACATTTCTACCTGCTCAGTTATTAGAACTCGAGCAGTAGCACAACTTCAAATATAAATAACAGTCCCCCCTGGATCCAGGGTGACCCACCACATAAAAGTGATCGCGACTGGGGCGGGAGGGAGGGAGCTCAAATCTTCTTTGCTGTCCGCCGGAAAGAGGAAGAACCCTGCACCTGCTGGCCCTTTTATAGCCAATCCCTATAATCCCAGAAAATTCCCTGAACCCCCATTGGCTCTTCCTGACTAGCTGTAATCTAGCCCCTTAAAGGGGCAGGCTCCTGACTAAACTACTGCTGCCAATCTAACCTAATTTTTTATTAATTTGGGCTAGGGAGGCCGCAATCTCAGGAAAGTGGCCCCATAATGTGACCCCTTTATTCATTCTCAATTTTTCCAATTTTAACCGTTTATGTTTATATACTACCTTTTCCCTTTCACACATGGTACCAAATAAAAAATAACCAAAACACATACACATTTCAGATTGGCCATTTTACAACACTTCCCCACTCCACCCCCTTCTCGCTTCCCCGTGTCCGAACCGATAAGAAAGAAAAAAAAAAAAAAGGGGGAGAGAAAAAAAAAAAAAGGGAGGAAAGAAAAAAAAAAAGCGCAACTTTACATGCATATTGCCGAACACCGGACCCGAACCCGAACATACAGTCAATTGTTCGGGTTCGGGTCCAGGACCCCAAAACCCAAAAGTTTGGTACGGACCCGCACTTTACAGTTCGGGTCCGCTCAACCCTAGTGACAACTCAAAATTTGGGATTTTGGATGCCTTTCAATCCCAGTGGTCACCAGAACAAATAAAAAGGAAAATCTCCCTAGCAAGTAAATAGACAACAAAAAAACAAAACTGACAGTGGTTCTAACCCTTCCATATTCTATCCAAATTAAAAAAAATCTCAGTTTAGATACACTCTTAAGCCCTGTACACACGATCGGATTTCATATGGATTCTAATCCGGTGGATTTTTCCATCGGAATTCCGATGAAGCTGACTTCCATCAGTCTTGCCTACACACAATCAGTCAAAAATCCGACCGTCCCAAACGCTGTGACGTAAAACACTCCGACAAGCCGAGAAAAATTAAGCTCAATTCTTCTGAGCATGCGTCGACTTGTTTCTGAGCATGTGTGGGCTTTTTGTCCGATGGAGTTCCACACAGACGATCGGAATTTGCTATCGTTTTTTTTCCCATCGGATAAATTTAAAACATGTTCTATTTTTTCTCACCGATGGAAAAAAGACCGATGGGGCCCATACACGATCGGTTTGTCCGATTAGAAAAGTCCATCGGACTGTTTTCATCGGTAAAACCGATCGTGTGTACACGACATAACAGTCACATATATGCATGGCTAAATATTGTTGCAGACTTTTGAAATCATGGAACAAAACAATCAACCAGAATTTTTTTAGATGAAATTCTTAATTTTCTACATGGTTTTATGGAGAGGGGGCTGATATTGGGTAGAGATCTTAACGTGGCTCTTGATCCACTGTTGCACATTTCCAAGTCCTCCTCACATTTGTCCTATTCATATCTTAGACGTGTAAAAAAAGCCCTTCAAAGGTACGGTTGGTAGATATCTGGCGTGTCCAGCACCCGAGTGAGTGGGACTATACTTTCTATTCGGTACCACGCGACAGTTACTCTCAAATCGATTACCGTATATACTCGAGTATAAGCCAAGTTTTTCAGCCCTTTTTTTAGGGCTGAAAGTACACCCCTCGGCTTATACTCGAGTCAGTACCTGAAAATCTTCTTATACTGCAACCGGCGTCCATTGTTTAAATATCGCGGCTTTCTCCTGGTCCCTTCCGTGATAGGTGTTTCCAGCAAACACTGTGTTGAGTGTTCCGCCTATCATGGAGCTCCTCTCATTCTCGGACTCCGTTTCCCAGCAGACACTGTGTTCAGTGTTCCACCTATCATGGACATTCTCTTGTCCGAGGATGAAAAGACGCCCGTAAATTGGCGGAACACTGAACACAGTGCCTGCTAGGAAACGGAGTCCGAGAATGAGAGGATCTCCGTGATAGGCGGAATACTCAACACAGTGTTTGCTGGAAACGCCTATCACGGAAGGGACCAGGAGAAAGGCGCGATATTTAAACAATGGATGCCGGCTGCAGTATAAGAAGATTTTCAGGTACATTCGGGCACAGGGAGGCTGAAATGGACACAGTGAGGTTGGGCACAGTAAGCTGGCAATGGGCACAGTAAGGTGGCACAGTGAGGTGGCAATGGGCACAGTGAGGTGGCACAGTGAGGTGGCAATGGGCACAGTAAGGTGGCACAGTGAGGTGGCAATGGGCACAGTGAGGTGGCACAGTGAGGTGGCAATGGGCACAGTAAGGTTGGGCAATTGGCACAGTGAGGTGGCAATGGCCACATTTCCCCCCCTAGGCTTATACTCGAGTCAATAAGTTTTCCCAGTTTATTGGGGTAATATTAGGTACATCAGCTTATACATGGGTCGGCTTATACTCGAGTATATACGGTATGTAATGGTATCCCAGTCTTTATTATCAGCGGTAGTGAACTCCTCAATTGGTACACAGACTGTGTCTGACCATGCCCCATCTTTTATAGACCTTCAGCTGGACAAGTCCAGAGTTAGATCATGGACGTGGAAACTTAACGAATCTCTGGTACAAGAAGGTCCACTTCGAAATGATCTTTCTTTGGCAATGGCCAGAATTTTTACTGATAATGATACAGAGGATATCTCTCCATTTACAGTATAGGAAACACATAAATGTGTTATGTGAGGTCTGCTAATCCAAAAGGCAACTGAATTGTGGAAAAATAGGCAGGCTGTTTTTCAAACCCAATTAATCCTGGTTGCAAATTTAGAATCTAAGCATATAAAATCACTTTCTTACTCTGTAGCAGTTGACCTTAGGCTGGAGAGAGAAAATTTTATATCTCTGCTGAGACACGATACTAAAGTATGGACACTAAGGGCCAGAAACATACATTATGAACATGGGAATAAATCGGGCAAACTCCTGGCCCATTCACTTAGGGAAATTTCTCAGAGAAACTATGTCCCATATATCGATTCTGACAGAGGGAAACACCATTTTATATCCCATAAGAAAAAAGGAGGGCCAAAGGCCCAGACAGGATTCTTCAGAGAGGAACAAAACTGGGTTTTTAGCAAAAAATAATTATTATTTTATTATAAATAATTCCACCATAGTATCATCTAGAAAAATTTAAAAAAGATACCTCCACCACATAGTTGTAAGAAATAACGTTATCATAACACGGGTGGCCACAACAGACACACATTCATTCAAACCTGGTCAATCAGATACCAGCTGATAATGCAAATGGTTCCTAATATAGAGGATGATTTTTCCATATATTATATGCATATGTTGGAGCTCCAAAGTAGCTAAATAGCCAACACTGTAAACGTCTTTCGTCTTTGTAGGATTTCTTCAGCTGGAAACTCTGAATAAATATATAAGAACCAATTTAAATTGGTTCTTATATATTTATTCAGAGTTTCCAGCTATATGATACTATGGTGGAATTATTTATAATAAAATAATTATATTTTTTTGCTAAAAATCCAAATGTGTTCCTCTGAAGAACCCTGTCCGGGCCTTTGGCCCTCCTTTTTTTTTCTTATGCATTAACCTTGATTCAGAGGGACACACCTGAATTATCGACCTATTTCCCTACTAAACGTGAATTTGAAATTTTTCACACGTATATTAGCTTCAAGACTACAACCTCACCTTCAGGATGTCATCCATCCTGATCAAGCCGGGTTTATGCCTACTAAAGAGGCGATAGACAATACTACCAGAGCCTTAAATATTATTAATCTGGCGCATCTTCGTAAAATACCTTTATGTTTGCTATCCTCCAATGCAGAAAAGGCTTTTGACAGGGTGGATTGGACATTTCTGAAGGAGACATTAACCTATATTGGTGGGGGGAAGGCGTTCAATAAATGGATAGAGGCTGTATATTCGGTCCCTTCTGCAGCTGTCAGAATCAGTGAGGTGACTTCTCCATACTTTAATCTGAGTAACGGCACAAGAGAAGGATGTCCTCTATCCCCATTGATCTTTATATTAACCCTAGAACCATTTGTTCGAGGAAGTACTAATATCCAGGGCTTCTCAATTGGCAAGTCGAACTGCAAAACTGCGACTTTTGCGGACAACATATTGTTCTTTATTACATCTCAAAGAAACAACGTTTCCAAATTTATTAAGCAAGTTCAATCGGTATACGGCACTTTCAAATTTTAAAATCAATATCCAAAAATCAGAATTGCTCAATATTACGCTGACCCCTTCTCATGTACAAGCTCTTCAATCTTCATTCTCTTTCCCATGGGCAACCTCACACCTGACATACCTAGGGGTCAAATTGACATCCTCAGTAGATAAAATATTTTTAGCTAATTTTCCACCAATACTGCAGGATCTTTCCTCCGATTTGGAGAGATGGAATAAGGGTCCTTATACATGGATGGACAGGAACGCTATTCTTAAAATTAATATCCTACCAAGGTTACTGTATCTTTTTCAGACTCTACCAATAGTCATTCCGGGGTCTTTTTTGAAATCACAGTATCTTTATTAGATTTATCTAGGCAAAAAAGCATCCACGTGTATCCTACCACTACTTGGCTATGCCCAAAACCAAGGGAGGTATGGCTTTTCCAGACCCGATTCGATATTACCAGGCAGTGCACCTCGCTAGGGTACTAGCTTGGTGTAGAGACGGGGGATATAAGGCCTGGGTAGCGATTGAACAATCCTGTACTGAGATTCTACTTCAGTGTGTGTCATTGTTAAAGTCGAGATCACTTGGACCTTACGGCACCACCGCCTTATATGAGAATAGTGCAACAAACCATCTTTTTTCCAAGACAGAAGGGGAAATTACTAGGCTCTACCCAGTATTGGGAAATGCGGCATTTCCTCCAGGCCATACAGACAGCTGTTTTAAACAAATTTTGAGACAAGGTGAATTTCGCCTAGGCGATTATTTTGAAGATTCTAGGCTGAAGACTAGAGCGGAAATACAGTTGCTGTTTAATCCACCAATGGATCCGTAGCGGATGCAACAACTTACTCACTTTCTTAGCTCTCTTCTACGCGGGGAATGGTCAGACCGTCCAAACACGTCTTTGGAAAATCTATGTTTGATAGAAGCACCCTCTGCCCATGGAGTATTCGAGGTATATAAATTGTTAATACATCTGCCCGGGGGCTCTCCCCCAGGATTCCTCCAGAAATGGGAAAGAGAACTGGACATTACACTCTCTGAAGAGCAGCAAAGCTATATTTTATATTTTGCCCATTATTCCTCAACGGCTAGTAAATATCAAGAGCTGTGCTACAAAATTCTCACACGGTGGTACAAAGTTCCATCACTGCTGCAGAAAGTCTACCCGAAAAGGACGAATACTTGCTGGTGGTGTGGAGAGGCAGAGGGTAATATGCTCCATATTTTCTGGTCCTGTCGGAAACTGGAGGAATTCTAGTCTAAGGTGCGAGACATTATAGGACAGCTTACTGACCATGATCTGGCATCTGATCCTGCCACATACCTTCTCCATCTCTTCGACTGTTCAAAATGTAAATATAGAAATTCAATGATCATTCATTTTCTGAATGCGGCTAAGGCATGTGTTCCAGCCCTATGGAAGCAGGAATCACCTCCCTTGATCTTGATGTGGCTCAGAAAAATAGATGACATACATGCTATGGAAAAATGTATTGCAACTATGCAAGGTAAAGAGGAGACATTTTATAAAAAATTGACACAATGGTCCCTTTTTGTCCGCTCCAGGGAATATGGCTGTGCGATGATGGAGGGGGAATAGAGGTGTTTCTTTTTTTTTTTTCTTTTTTTTTCTTAATTAAGATAGCAGAGGTCAAAGTTTATACCATTATTAGAATTATAAAATAGGAAATGTGACTTTAAAGATTTTGTATATCTACTTAAAATAGAACCGAATGGTGGTGTGTTATATTTTGTGATGCGCTTGCAATTAAATTATGTCTGTTTGTTTGTATAAAAATTGTATAAAATAAAATATAGAATAATAAAAAAAAACTTAGCCTTTTTCTTAAGACAATGCCTATGTTACCTGTTAAAATAAAAAACAATGCCTAGTAATGAGATAAGTTTACAAACAGCTCAGTCGAACATGCAATTAATGATTTTCACAACTTGAACTTGAATCTGAAAATTGCAAAATTCTCCCAGGTACCCTTGGATTATGTTTTTTTTTTTGTTTTTTTTTTACAGTGTTCTCTGTTGTTAATGTGCTGCTAATTATAGTAGGATCCCCTACTAATTGATGGGATGGTGACTTTCACAATAGACTCAGCTGCAAGTATGCAGCACTGAAGCCACCACAGCTGCACAGCCTATCTGATACATTTTCCTAGTATTCCACTTATCTCCAATAAATGGATGAAAAGACTGTCCGAAGGCATAAGGTCCAGACATGTAGTAGTGCACAGCCGACAAGTGAAAACATTTTAAAGCTAGGTTGTGGTATTCATAACTCATAGCCAATCATATGACAAAGATCTCAAAGGAGCTCAGTTTCAGATCAGTATATCCTATTACACATTTACTTGGGGGAACAGCAGTGGATAGTGCACTAAATGATGCAGCCATTTATCAGCAATGAAAATTTGGAGGTTCAGAACTCTTTTCCAGGTTGGCAGCTTTGGATCCTTATACAGTAGTAATTTGGTAATACATAGTTGCATGGCTACATAATTTGTAAGGTTGAATAAAAGCCCCTGTCCATCCAGTTCAACCAGTGTGTGTGTGTGATTATGTTACTACCATTATCCATATCCCTGTAAATGTTGTTCACTAAGAAATACATCTAAATAAAATATATTTTTGAATATATCCAAACTCCCCGCTGACACCACCAACTGTGAAAGGGAGTTCCATATCTTTACCACTCTTACAGCAAAGAGCACAGCTTAAAGTGATTGTAAAGGTTTGATTTTTTTTTTAAAATAACAAACATACTTACCTCCACTGTGCAGCTCGTTTTGCACAGAGTGGCCCCAAATTCCATCTTCCGGGGTCCCCCGGCGGCTCTTACAGCTCCTCCCCACTTTAGATAACCCCCTAGGAGAAGCGCTCTCCCGGGGGGGTTACCATAGGATGCATTAAGGTGAAAAAACAGGAGGGTTTACAACCCCTTTAAGAGTAAACGGCTTATTGTCCATCTTCATTGTGTGTTGCGTGTCAACATTTTCTTGATAATTATTTCCCCCTTCCACTAATTTTTTTTCTGCACTATGATCTTCCACTGCTCTATTTACAGTATCTGCTAGAGCCATGTAAATAGTCCCATACATATGACTGTGGGGGAGCATGTGTCCATCTCTTCGCATGATGCAGCACTTAGTGTCTGAAGAGAAGAGGTTACTAACCCTTTGTAAACTCTACCATAGCCTGACATGGAATTTACACAGGGACTGTAACTGAGGACTTTGACAGGTAAACAGTGCAAAGAGTGAGCACAGGGAAGGTATCAACCAGGGGCGTAACTAGAACCTTCAGGGCCCCGGTGCAAGAAACCATGATGGGCCCCCCTGAGCCGACCCCCAGGCTTCCAATTTTGGGAGGGTGTCCATGGATATCCTCCCAGAACTATGCCTCCCGTATGCCCCCTGGGACATGCATCCAGCGCAATCATGGCAGCCCTTTACCATGTGATCAGCTGATCACATGTAAACAGACTTGCTGGGTATCAGCCCTTTCCTTCCACGCTGTGTCTGTGTAAGGAAAGGAGAGGTGATAACTGCCAAGAATGTCAGAAAATTGTTTACACTGATAATCAGTGCTGCCTACAAGTGCCACCTATCAGTGCTTATCAATGCCACCTATTAGTGTCCATCAATGCTGCTGCTATTAATCAGTGCTGCATTTCAGTGCTGCCTATCATTGCTCATCAATGCTGCCTATCAATGCCCATCAATTCTGCCTATCACTGCCCATCTATGCCGCCTATCAGCGTCCATCAGTGCCGCCTATCAGTGCTGCTCATCAGTGCTCAATGCCTATCAGTGCCGCCTATCAGTGCCCATCAATGATGCCTATCAGTGCCACCCATCAGAGCTCATCAATGCTGCCTATTAGCACCTATCAGTGCCAGCTATCGGTGCTCAATGCCTATCAGTGCCACCTATCAGTGCACATCAATGCTGCCTATCAATTCCGCCTATCAGTGCCCATCAGTGCTCATCAATGCTGCCTATCAGCGCCTATCAGTGCCACCTATCAGTGCTCAATGCCTATCAGTGCCGCCTATAAGTGCTCACCAATGCCGCCTATCAGTGCAGCCTATGAGTGCTGCCTATCAGTGCTCATTAATGCCCATCAGTGACGCTTATCAGTGCCTATCAGTGCCACCTATCAGTGCTCAATGCCTATCAGTGCCGCCTATCAGTGCTCACCAATGCCGCCTATCAGTGCAGCCTATGAGTGCTGCCTATCATTGCTCATCAATGCCGCCTATCAGTGCCCATCAGTGCCATCCATCAGTGCTCATCAATGCTGTCTATCAGTGCTCATCAATGCCCATCAGTGCCAAGCTGCCCATCCGTGCCACAGATCATTGCTTATCAATGCCACCTATCAGTGCTGCGTATCAGTGCAGCCTATCAGTGCTTGTTAGCTTCACATTTGACTTCCCGCAAAACACACACAGGAGAGGAAAGGGGTTAGAAGGAACAGATCGGCTGTGTCATTCCGTGCAAGAGAGGAGGGAGGGATGGGGAGAGCTGTCGGCTCTGAGCTGTATGAGAGATACGCTCTCCGCTCAGATCCGTGGGACTAGCAACCCCGCTGGGGCCCCCAAACAGTGGCAGAATGCCTGGGCCCGGTCGAAAGTGTGACTGCTGCGACCCTGATAGTTCCGCCAATGGTATCAACTGGAAGGTGGCTGGGGGTGGGTAAGTTATCAAGAAAACCTCTCACTTTCCCTGAATAGGTAAAGTGACAGGTTCGTTTTAATGTGCCCATTAAAAGGTGCAGTGCGAATATGTACTGTAATTCTCTTTATATCAAAGATAGAACTGAACTTCTCCTTTCTGACAAATTGCTTTTTTTTGCATTCATATAAAGTATGAACTCCTTAAACTACAAAGTTGAATCCAAATGTGAAGCAAAGGCCTAGACAAGGTTACTGACATTTTTTTAATTAAATTGCCTGACAAGCATCTAATCTGTGCAGTCTGGAATTGTTGAGATGAATCACTATGCAAGACAAAAACATGCTTAACCTTAATTTGCTGGCTCACTTTTACTTTTGCAAGTTCCCTAAAACAAATAGGTAATTACCTGGCGATAATTCACATTATGATTCTCACAAAGCACATCAAAGCATACATTTGTATGAGAAAATCGTCCGAAATGTGTGACGCATACAGTCCTCGACAGTTGCAAAATTATGTGTGTAAAAGGGACATTCATTTTGTTAGGCTTATTCAGTAGAAAAGGCTAGTTGATATAATATGCGTTATCATTTACTGTTTAAATGGATTCCACATTTCAAGTGTCAGATGAAAGTACATTGATATCATGTGCGACCAGGTATAAAAAATCTTCTGCTTCAACCCATAATTCACGGCAGGTTCCCAAAGAGTTGAAGTGTCAGACGCACAGACATTTATAACCAAATGTCAGTCACACTTCATGGTAAGGAGAGGTGTTATATAAGAGCAGCACGTAAGTACAGACTTGTTTTGTTAAATGCTAATGTGGCATTAAATGCTATTAACCATCAGTCACATTATTTGGAATGGATACCCACCTGATTCAAAATACGTTGGTAGATGTGTTTGTAGCTTTCACAAAATATGCTATGAAAATAATTAAATTACTCAAATCCACACTCTGAGCAATTATTAAAATAAAACAATTTAGTATCAGTTAAGAATTTGCAAAAAAAAATAATGTAATTACATATGTATTTACCGTATTTATCGACGTATAACACGCACAGGCGTATAACACGCACCCTAACTTTAAGAGGGAAGTTTCAGAAAAAAAACTTTCTACAGCCCCCTGCGTATAACACGCAGGCACAGTTTACCCTCTATTTTCAGGGTAAAAAAGTGAGTGTTATACGCCAATAAATACAGTATGTTAGCATTCTACAAACTTCTTCATGGCAACAGGGAACTTTCTGAGGGAGGGGCAGCACTCTTCACCAGTCAAGGCTCTAATGCTTTGTACAGTGCTGCCAATCTAACATTAGGAACATGCCTATTGGAGGGCAAAACACAGGAAAGCACCAGCTTCTTCATTGTCCAATCCACAGGCTGAGGATTGGTCTTTGACTGGCTAAACTGCAAAAGAACTCTGCTGTCTACCAGGGGAGCCTGGATCACAGGAATGGTTGAGGTTGAAGAAAAATGTTTTGGCAGTTAAACAGTTCACACATCTGCTCAGCTTAACAGTATATCTAATGGTTTGCCTTGCATTCAGATAGGGAAGGACTGAGAACCTTTAGTCTGGGGGACCAATACAACCACTAGCATTTTCATGGTAAGGACTGTGGGGTCAGGGCCGGATTAAAAACATCATGGGCCTGGTGCTAAGCATTTTGGTGGGGCATTTTATAAAAAATAAATAAATAAAAATGCAATTTTTTTGTTATAACAAATTAAATTAAATAGAGAGAGGGAGGATGGGAGAGAGAGAGAGAAAGGGGATGAGAGAGGGGTGAGGGGTAAGGGAGAGAGGATGAGAGAGAGAGGGGGGATGAGAGAGAGAGAGGATGCGCATGAGCATGCGTGAGAGTGACAGCAATGCAACCCGGCCAAGGCAAGTGACCGAAGGCACAGAACCCGGAAGGAAGACCGGGTGAAGATGGAAGCACCCGGGACCCGCCGGATTGATCACAGCGCAGCGCTGGAGGGCTCAGTCTGACAGGTGTGTGCCCTAATGTACTAATATGCTGTGCATACTTGTACATTATGGCATAACCTCAGGGCCTCTAAAAAGTAGTAATGTTAGCAAAGTTTACTACCGCTTTATTATCACAGGATCCCAGGAGCCTCTCATGGGGCCCCCTACCGACCCAGTGGCCCTTGGGCAGTTCCCAAGTGCATAGTTGCCAACACTTCAAAAATACTTTCAGGTACACTTTTTTTTTAACAGTGGTATATTTAGAGTAACTGATGTAGCGCCCACCCCATTTAGGGGTGCTATATACCCAAATTTAGGGGGCTGGTCTGAGACAGTAGTTAGCTCAGACCATTCTCAATTTATAGGTTGTGCTGTTTATTTCCAGGATGGTATACTGGTGTGCAGTTCCTGGTGGCCTGTAGGTGGCCTGTAGGTTCCTGCAATTGAGCCAAAGCAAGGGAAAAGAGTCTGTGTGATACACTGACATCCCCTGTGTTCCTCTATACATCACAATAGTAATCACAAAATTAAATGAGTACTAATAATGGGCAGAACAAATTTGAGGACTGAGAAGATTTCCTTTAGTTGAACTAACAAAAGTGTGCCATTCTAGAGCTGGTAACATTGAGGATATTCAATATAATTTTAAAGAACTGTTTTTGTGGGTAAGAGGCATAGGGAAGGAGTATGGATGGTAGAAAAACGGGAAGTATGTGCAGGTGAGGGAGAGGAATGTGGAGGATATAACAGTGCACACTATGTACAGTAGAGGAGTGTGGAGGGAATAACAGTGAGCACTATGTACAGGAGAGGAGTGTGGAGGATATGGCAGTAGGTGGTATGTACAGGGTATAACAGTGGGCAGTATGCACAGCAGAGGGGTGTGGAGGGTATGCCAGTGGACAGCATGTACAGGAGAGAAGTGTGGATGGTATGCCAATGGGCAGTGTGTACAGCAGAGGAGTGTGGAGTTGATGACAGTGGGCAGTATGTACAGGAGAGGAGTGTGGAGGGTATGATGGGGCAGTATGTACAGGAGATGAGTGTGCAGGGTATGACAAGGGGCAGTATGCACAGCAGAGGGGTGTGGAGGGTATGCCAGTGGGCAGTATGTACAGGAGAGGAGTGTGGATGGTATGCCAGTGAGCAGTATGTACAGGAGAGGAGTGTGGAGGGGATGACAGTGGGCAGTATGTACAGGAGAGGAGTGTGGAGGGTATGATGGGGGCAGTATGTACAGGAGAGGAGTGTGGAAGGTATTATGGGGGCAGTATGTACAGGAGAGGAGTGTGGAGGGTATGACAGTTGGCAATATGTACAAGAGAGGAGTGCCGAGGGCATGATGGGGGCAGTATGTACATGAGAGGAGTGTGAAGGGTATGACAGTGGGCAGTATGTACAGGAGAGGAGTGTGGAGGGTATTATGGGGGCAGTATGTACAGGAGAGGAGTGTGGAGGGTATGACAGTTTGCAATATGTACAGGAGAGGAGTGTGGGGGGTATGACAGTGGTTGGTATGTACAGGAGAGGAGTGTGGTGGGTATGACAGTGGATGGTATGTACAGGAGAGGAGTGTGGACAGTTTGAGAGTGGGCAGTATGCACAAGAGAGAAGTGTGGAGGGTATAACAGTGGGCAGTAGTGATGAGCCGAACACCCCCGGGTTCGGTTCGCACCAGAACCCGCGAACGGACCGAAAGTTCGCACGAACATTAGAACCCTATTAAATACAATGGATGCGAACGTTCGGATTCTAAAGTGCTAATTATAACAACTATTATCCATGTTATTGTCCTAAACAGAGTTTGGGAACCCGGGTTCTGCACCAGGGGACATGTATCAATGCAAAAAGAAGTTTTAAAAACGGACGTTTTCCAGGAGCAGTCATTTTAATGATGCATAAAGTGAAAAAAAAAAAAGTCAAACATTCCTTTAAATATTGTACCTGGGGGGTGTCTAAAGTATGCCTGTGAAGTGCCACGTGTTTCCCGTGTTTAGAACTGTCCCTGCACAAAATTACATTTCTAAAGGAAAAAAAAGCCATTTAAAACTGCTTGCGGCTTTAATGTAATGTCTGGTCCCGGTAATATGGATGAAAATCTTTAAGAAAAATGGCATAGCTACCCCATCACCCCCCCCCCTACCCCAGCCCATTACCAGCCCCTTTGGGTCTTGTATGGATATTAAGGGGAACCCCGCACACAAAATAAAAAAGGCCCTATATACTCTGAACAGCCGTATACAGGCGGTGCATACAAGACAGGGACTGTAGGTTTGTTCTTATGTAGAATCTGTTTGTAATTTTGAACAGCTACATTGTTTAAGTGTAGCTCCAGCCCAAATACCTATTTTTAAGCTTTTTGGAAAACATAGGGAAGGGTTATCACCCCTGTAACATTTGTTTTGCTGTCTGTGCCCCTGTTCAGAACATTTCACCTCACTTTGCGTCCCAATGACAACTGATTTTGAAATGTGGTGTTTTTATTGAAACAAGGATTGGTGATAAAGCATCAGTAGAGAGGAGACACCTTTCTCCCATATTAATTCTTACAGGAGAAAATTTTCCTTCCAAGGGGTAGATTTCCTCTCACTTCCTGTTGTCTTCTTCCGTTTGCAAGTAGTAGTCGTTTGTAAGTTGGATGTTTGAAAGTAGGGACCTGCCGTATATACTCTGCAGAAATTGGCCCCTTAGGTGTTGGTGTTGGCACAACACTGTAAGCACTCACAGTTACTCTTGGTGGGTGCTGGAACGCCCTGCTGTCAACTATTATATCAGGAATTGTAATAAAAATTGGGCCTTTGATGGTGGTGCTGGTGCCACAACACTGTAAGGCCTGACAGTTACTCTTGGTGGGCGCAGCAATGGGCCCTGCTGTGAATTATTAGATCAATAATTATAATTGCATGCCCCTGTTGAACAGGGGCTGAAAAATTGGGCCTTAGGCACTGGTGGCACAACACTGCAACCCCTCACATATACTGTACTTGGAGCACAGCAATGAGGCCTGTTGCAAAGTATTGCATCAAAAATTGTAATTACACGCCCCTGTTAAACAGGGGCTGAAAAATTGGGCCTTAGCCACTGGTGGCGGCACCCATAAACCAAAATGATCTTCCAAGCTATCATCATTAATCGGATCATTGAGGAGGAGGAGGAGGATAGCTAGTCAACATAACAGCACAGGAAATCAGCATCAGTCTTGAAGGGATGTGACATTTTAAAATCAATTAGTCTGTTATATCAGCATCAGGTGTGTGGTAGCTGGTGGTGATCCAAGACTGGTTCATCTTGATGAAAGTCAGTCGATCAACCGAGTCGGTGGACAGGCGCACCCTGTGATCCGTGACAAATCCTCCAGCAGCACTGAATGTGCGTTCTGAAAGAACGCTGGATGCAGGACAGGCCAGTAGCTCAATTGCATACTGTGCAAGCTCTGGCCAGTGATCCATCCTCAAGACCCAGTAAGCCAGAGGATTTTCGGTGGGGAAGGTGTCCAAGTCTGACCTTGCCCCTAGGTATTCCTGCACCATGTATATCAGACGCTGGCGATGGTTGCTGGAAACGATCATACTTTGGGGCTGCGGACTAAAGAATTGTCTGAACGCATCGGTCAGACGGCCACCTTCCCCACCGCTCCTTCTTTGACTGCCCGAAGCCTCAGCAACTCATTGTCCAGGACCAGGAGTTTGTAACCTCCCAGTCTCTGGGAACGCGTTGCACAGACCTTTCTGCAAGGCCTCCCGGAGTTGTCTCATCCTCTGCTCCCTCTGCGACGGTAACATAAGGTCCGCAACCTTACCCTTGTACCGTGGATCAAGGAGAGTGGCCAGCCAGTAATGGTCCCTCTCCTTGATCCGAAGAATACGAGGATCCTTCCGCAGACTTTGCAGGATCAGGGAGGCCATGCAGCGTAGGTTAGCTGAGGCATTCAGTCCGGAGTCCTCTGGGTCACTAAGGACGACATGATCCGCAGCCACCTCCTCCCAGCCACGTACAAGTCCACTGGTTTCTTGGGACTGTAAATCATCCCTAAAAGACTGCTGCTGATGATGCTGAGTGCCAGCCTCCACCTCCATGCTGACACAATCCTCCTCCTCCTCCTCCTCCTCCTCCTCCTCCTCCTCTTCCTGTGCGATGGGTGGGACAGAAGGAACACTGTCAGGGTAAAGGGGGCCTTGAGAGGCAAGGAAGTCCTCCTCTTCCTGCCTCTGTTCTGCCTCAAGTGCCCTGTCCATTATTCCACGCAGCGTGTGCTCCAACAGGTGGACAAGAGGTACAGTGTCACTGATGCATGCACTGTCACTGCTCACCATCCTCGTGGCCTCCTCAAATGGTGCCAGGACAGTGCATGCATCCCTGATCATGCCCCACTGGCGTGGTGAAAAAAAACCAAGCTCCCCTGACCCTGTCCTGGTGCCGTAGTCGCACAGGTACTCATTGATGGCCCTCTGCTGCGTGTGCAGCCACTGCAGCATGGCCAACGTTGAGTTCCACCTGGTGGGCATGTCACATATAAGGCGGTTCTTGGGCAGGTTCAACTCCTTTTGCAGCTCAGCCAGGCGAGCACTGGCATTATAAGATCTGCGGAAATGAACACAGACTTTCCTGGCCTGGACATCCTGTAAGCCCGGGTACCTGCCCAAGAACCGCTGCACCACCAGGTTAAGGACGTGAGCCATACAGGGCACATGGGTCAGTTGTCCCTGTCGGAGGGCGGAGAGGAGGTTGGTGCCATTGTCGCAAACCACCATTCCTGGCTTAAGCTGGCGTGGCGTCAACCACCTCTCGGCCTGCCCCTGCAGAGCAGACAGGACCTCTGCCCCAGTGTGGCTCCTGTCCCCCAAACACACCAGCGCAAGCACGGCATGGCATCTTTTTGCCTGCGTACTTGCGTAGCCCCTTGAACGCCTACGGAGCACCGCTGGTTCCGAGGACAAACCACAGGAAGAGGCCATGGAGGAAGAAGAAGAGGAGGGGGTGGAGGAGAGAGGTGTGTCACAACCAGTAGTAGCATTTTGGAGGCGTGGCGGTGGAACAACCTCCAACACTACTGCACCTTGTCCTGCATCTTTCCCAGCTGCCAAAAGAGTGACCCAATGGGCCGTGAAAGAAAGGTAACGTCCCTGTCCATGCCTGCTGGACCATGAGTCAGCGGTAATATGCACCTTACCGCTGACCGCCCTGTCCAGCGAGACCAAGACATTGCCTTCCACATGCCTGTAGAGAGCCGGAATCGCCTTCCGTGAGAAAAAGTGGCGTTTGGGAACCTGCCACTGAGGAACCGCACATTACACAAACTCACGGAAGGGGGCCGAGTCTACCAACTGAAAAGGCAGCAGTTGAAGCGCTAGCAATTTAGCCAAGCTAGCATTCAACCGCTGGGCATGTGGATGGCTGGGAGTGAACTTCTTTCGACGGTCCAGCAGCTGGGGCAGGGAAATTTGCCTGCTAGAATCGGACGTCGGTGTACTGCTAGCAGAGTGGCCGCAAGTACTGGGCTGTGACACACCTAATTCTACACCTTCATTCCACTCAGTGCAGGTTTCAGAGAGGACTGAAGGTATAGTGGGTTTTGAGATCCCAGCTGATGCGGTGCAAGGAGAGGTCCGCTTTGTTCTTTGGTGTGGGTCTTTAAGGTAGGCTTGCCAACGAGCTGCATGGCAGGTCAACATATGTCTGATCAAGCATGTGGTGCCCAAGCGGCTGATGTTTTGGCCACGCGATATACGCTTGAGACATATGTTGCAAACAGCAGCTGTGCGATCTGATGCACTCGCCTCAAAAAAGGCCCACACCAAAGAACTTTTTGAATGACGGGCAGAGGCAGCGCCCTGCACAGGCGGAGCTCTGCGGTGTGATTCCGTCGGTGTGCTGCCCATACGCTGGCCACTCAAGGGCATCCTGCCTCGTTGGAGATGTGCCTCCTCCTCATCCTCCTCCTCCTCCTCTCTCCTATTAGGCACCCACGTGGAGTCAGTGACCTCATCATCCCCTCCCTCCTCATCACTGGATCCAATCTGGCAGTATGCTGCAGCTGCTGGAGCATGACTGCCAGATTGGTGTCCTTCTTGAGCATCCCCTCTCTCTGCTCTCACGCTACTGCCTTCCTCTATCTGGGTATCATCATCAGATCCTTCGAAACGCTGGGCATCCTCCTGGAGCATGTACCCAACACTGTGCTCAAACAGTTCGGGGGACTCCTCAGGAGGAGGACATGGTGGGTCTAGGGAAGGATTGACTAATGAAGATAATGATACCAGAGAAGAGGACGCTTTGGCAGCTGATTTGCCAGTACCCTGAGCCTGGGTGAGAGAGGATGAGGAGGATGAGGTGGGCTTGGTCATCCACTCTACCAAGTCTTCGGCATGATGTGGCTCAACATGTCCAGCTGCCGAAAAGAAGGACAAGCGTGTCCCATGGCCATGTGCTGATGACAATGCACCGCGTCCACGACCAGCACTGTTGCCCCCAGACACAGAGCCTGCTTGCCCTCTTTTTTTGCCTCCTGACTGTCTGCCTCTCCTTGTTTGCCTTCCAGACATTTTAATGGATGGCCTGCAGGGAGATGGGAAAAACAGCAATAAGGGCTACCTTCAGGTGTATACTGTGCAGGAGGCTTTGCAACAATGACACTGACACTGTCCCCTGCCTATCCTTCTCTGTCCCTAAACACAAGGATTTGCAATATGCTTCAGCAAGATTGGTTTAGCACAGAATAGCACACTGTCAGTTTCACTCACTGTCCTACTCTGTCCCTACAAACAAGATTTAGCACAGAATAGCACACTGATAGTTTCCACGAGTGTCCTTCTCTGTCCCTAAACTCAAGGATTTCAAATATGGTTCAGCAAGATTGGTTTAGAACAGAATAGCACACTGTCAGTTTCACTCACTGTCCTACTCTGTCCCTACAAACTAGATTTAGCACAGAATAGCACACTGAGAGTTTCCACGAGTGTCCTTCTCTGTCCCTAAACTCAAGGATTTCAAATATGGTTCAGCAAGATTGATTTAGAACAGAATAGCACACTGACACTTTCCCTCACTGTCCTTCTCTGTCCCTACAAACAAGGATTAGCACAGAATAGCACACTGTCAGTTTCACTCACTGTCCTACTCTGTCCCTACAAACAAGATTTAGCACAGAATAGCACACTGATAGTTTCCACGAGTGTCCTTCTCTGTCCCTAAACTCAAGGATTTCAAATATGGTTCAGCAAGATTGGTTTAGAACAGAATAGCACACTGTCAGTTTCACTCACTGTCCTACTCTGTCCCTACAAACAAGATTTAGCACAGAATAGCACACTGACACTTTCCCTCACTGTACCTCTCTGTCCCTAAACTCAAGGATTTCAAATATGGTTCAGCAAGATTGGTTTAGAACAGAATAGCACACTGTCAGTTTCACTCACTGCCCTACTCTGTCCCTACAAACTAGATTTAGCACAGAATAGCACACTGAGAGTTTCCACGAGTGTCCTTCTCTGTCCCTAAACTCAAGGATTTCAAATATGGTTCAGCAAGATTGGTTTAGAACAGAATAGCACACTGTCAGTTTCACTCACTGTCCTACTCTGTCCCTACAAACAAGATTTAGCACAGAATAGCACACTGATAGTTTCCACGAGTGTCCTTCTCTGTCCCTAAACTCAAGGATTTCAAATATGGTTCAGCAAGATTGGTTTAGAACAGAATAGCACACTGTCAGTTTCACTCACTGTCCTACTCTGTCCCTACAAACAAGATTTAGCACAGAATAGCACACTGATAGTTTCCACGAGTGTCCTTCTCTGTCCCTAAACTCAAGGATTTCAAATATGGTTCAGCAAGATTGGTTTAGAACAGAATAGCACACTGTCAGTTTCACTCACTGTCCTACTCTGTCCCTACAAACAAGATTTAGCACAGAATAGCTCACTGACACTTTCCCTCACTGTACCTCTCTGTCGCTAAACTCAAGGATTTCAAATATGGTTCAGCAAGATTGGTTTAGAACAGAATAGCACACTGTCAGTTTCACTCACTGTCCTACTCTGTCCCTACAAACAAGATTTAGCACAGAATAGCACACTGACACTTTCCCTCACTGTACCTCTCAGTCCCTAAACTCAAGGATTTCAAATATGGTTCAGCAAGATTGGTTTAGAACAGAATAGCACACTGTCAGTTTCACTCACTGTCCTACTCTGTCCCTACAAACAAGATTTAGCACAGAATAGCACACTCACACTTTCCCTCACTGTACCTCTCTGTCCCTAAACTCAAGGATTTCAAATATGGTTCAGCAAGATTGGTTTAGAACAGAATAGCACACTGACACTTTCCCTCACTGTACCTCTCTGTCCCTACAAACAAGGTTTAGCACAAAATAACACACTGACACTCTCCCTACCTATCCTTATTTGTCCCTAAACACAAGGAATCCAGGATTAGTAAAGGAAAAAAAATGACACTGTCCCTGCCTATGCTTCTCTTTCCCTGCTCCGGAACACACTACACAAGGCTGCCGCGCTGGCGGCCTTTTATAGTGTGGGGCGTGTACTAAACCCCCTCAAGAATAATTGGCCACAGGCATCCTGCCTGTGGCCAATCATTGCTCTCCTCGCTGCCGGCGCTGTGATTGGCCAAGCATGCGGGGTCACAGTGCATGCTTGGCCAATCACAGCGCCTGGATGACACTGCGATGGCGTAGTGCATTGTGGGCCGTTCGCGTCACTCGAATTTGGCGCGAACGGCCCAAATCGTTCGATCTTCATCGAACGATCGAACAGCCGATCTTCGAGTCGAACGTATGTTCGACTCGAACACGAAGCTCATCCCTAGTGGGCAGTATGCACAGCAGAGGAGTGTGGAGGGTATGACAGTGGGAGGTATGTACAGGAGAGGAGTGTGGAGGGTATGCCAGTGGGCAGTATGTACAGGAGAGGAGTGTGGAGGAGATGACAGTGGGCAGTATGTACAGGAGAGGAGTGTGGAGGGTATGATGGGGCAGTATGTACAGGAGAGGAGTGTGGAAGGTATTATGGGGGTAGTATGTACAGGAGAAGAGTGTGGAGAGAAAGACAGTTGGCAGTCTGTACAGGAGAGGAGTGTGGAGGGTATGACAGTTGGCAGTATGTACAGGAGTGGAGTGTGGAGGGTATGATTGGGGCAGTATGTACAGGAGAGGATGTGCAAGGTCTGACAGTGGACGGTATGTACAGGAGAGGAGTGTGGTGGGTATGAGAGTGGGTGATATGTACAGGAGAGGAGTGTGGACGGTATGAGAGTGGGCAGTATGCCAGGAGAGGAGTGTGGAGGGTATGACATCTTGCACTATGTATAGTAGAGGAGTTTATGAAAGTGGGCAGTATGTACAGCAAAGCAGTTTGGAGGGTATGACAGTGGGCTCTATGTACAGGAGAGAAGTGTATGATAACGGGCACTATGTATAAGAGAGAAATGTGGAGGGTGTGACAGTGGGCATTTTGTACAGGAGAGGAGTGTGGAGGGTATGACAGTGAGCACTATGTATAGGAGAGAAGTGTGGAGGGTATGACAGTGAGCAATATGTACAAGAGAGGAGTGTGGAGGGTATGACAGTGGACACTATGTATAGGAGGGAAGTGTATGACAGCAGGCACTATGTATAGGAGAGAAGTGTGGAGGCTATGACAGTAAGCAGTATGTACAGGAGAGGAGTATGGAGGGTATGACAGCGGGCACTATGTACAGATGAGGAGGATGAAGGAATTTGGGAAGGAAAAATGTAAAGGTTTGTGGAAGGATGTTTAGGGACTGCGTAGTGGTTAAGCGGGCCATATATGGATTGACATTAAACCAAATAAGTAGAGACCAGCCATAGTCAATCTATGTATTGGCTAGCTGGTTGTACACAAGTAAATCTATTAATCGACTTAAGTACAACCAACCTGTCAGGTTTTTCCCAAAAACAATTAGTGCTGCCAGCTATGGTTAGCAACACTGATCATTGTATTGTGTGGGTAGGGAAGGCTCCCCACTGGCAGAACACAATAACACTGCGGGAGTGTGTCCCCCATCCACAGGTCAGCAGGTGAGAGGGTGTGTGGGGACAGACTGGGGAGAGAGGTCTGTCAGCAGTGGGGTGTGAGGTGGTCATGGAGAGATATCAATCAGCGGGTGGGAAGAGTAACTGGGAGTGATATCTTTTGGAGTAGGGTCTGATAGTTGAAGGGAGGTGGCTAACATGGGAAGTGGCTGGGGATTGATCTGGTTGGTGGTGAGTGTGAAATTGATGATGTGTTTCAAGTTTCTTTCACATTTGCGGTAATGCTTACTGCCCTCTGAAAATTGATCTGTGGTGGATTGCTTTTCAACGAGTGGTATAGCAGCAGCTGACAGGCGTTCATGAGGTGCTACTGCCGCCTCCTTGTTTTTTTTCACATTGCTGAATGGTAGTTTTACATTGTTGGACTATGCTGCTACTGCGAGCGAGTTTGGCTTGCAGTTGCAAAGTGGTACTATTGAAATCAATAGGTGAGTTTGACAGGCGGTGCTGCAGCTAAAGAAATTACAAAAAAAAAAAGTTGCAGCTGTGAAGTAAAGCATTACAGCTACAGCATCCATACAGCCCTCTCCAAATGTATTTTTAAGATTTTGGCCAGGGTCGTGTGGTGCGGTCAGTGGCTGGTGAGGCACTGGCTAGTATCAGAGCCAGATACACACAGGTTACATACGCCACGATCGTTGGAGTGAGAGCAATACTTCTAGCACTAGATCTCCTCTGTAACTCTAAACATGTAACCTGGAAAAAAAATTAAAGCGTCGCCTATTGAAATTTGTAAGTACTGAAGTTTAACGCCATTCCGCAAGTGTGCGCAATTTTAAAGCGTGACATGTTAGGTATCTATTTACTCGACGTAACATTATCTTTCATAGTACAGTGGAACCTCAGATTACGAGCATAATCCGTTCCAGGAGAATGCTCGTAATCCAAAGTTCTCACATATCAAAGCGAGTTTCCCCATTGAAGTCAATAGAGCCTCAGAAAAGTGCCGAAAAAGGCCGAGGACACCTCGGCTGACCTCGGCAAACCTCAGAAAGACTTAGTTCCCGAGATATGCCGAGGTCAGCCGAGCTGTCCTCGGGCCTTTCCGTGCATTTCCAAACGGCGCAGATCGGCTGCGATCGGCGACGTTCGGCTCTGCTCGGCTCCGGTGCCCCCCACCTCAGGCCAAACGCGGTACTGCACACCGCTTTGGCCTGAATCATGCTTGTTTTGCGAGACAACACTTGCAAACCGAGTTACGATTTTTAAAAATACAGTGCTCGTTTTGCGAAACGTTTACCGCGTTACTCGCAATCTGAGGTTCCACTGTATACAAAAAAAATTGGCCTAACTTTAGTATTTTTTTTTTATTCATGAAACACTTTCTTTCCAAAAAAAACATGTTTAAAAAATTGCTGCGCAAATACCGTGTGACATAAAAAGTTGCAATGACCACCATTTTATTCCCTAGGGTGTCTGCTAAAACAATATATATAATGTTTGAGGGTTTGAGGGTTTTAAGTAATTTTCTAGCAAAAAAATTATGATTTTTACATGTAGGAAAGAAGTGAAAGAATTAGCCTGGGTGGTAAGGGGTTGATTACCATAAGTAATATACAAATAATTATTACAAATAGAGTGTACCAGCTTGTATTTAAACTGGCCGTTCTGTATGTAGATTCTGACAGGCTGCACATGGAGCCCCGTATCTCCGGAACCATAGATGATAGGAGCCCCAAACCAGTGGTGGAGTAGGTCTTCTGCTACCAACCACTCAAATTTGGGGTATCTACGGCCCTCAATTGTTTTTTGTTTTTTTGACAAATGGGCCTATCTTAAGGTAAGGGGCCTAGTGCTGCAGCTCCAATAGCCCCTATGTTAATCCGGCTCTGTGTAGGGTTCTGTAGGCTGCAAAAAGTGTACCACACAAATGGGTTGATTTACCAAAACTGGAGAGTGCAAAATCTGGTGCAGCTGTGCATAGTAGCCAATCAGCTTCTAACTTCAGCTTGTTCAATTGAGCTTTGAAAAAAAACCTGGAACCTGATTGGTTTCTATGCATAGTTGCATCAGATTTTGCATTCTTCCGTTTTAGTAAATCAACCCCACTGTGTATCATAATGCCTCACTGATTAGTGGGCATGGTGAAAGGTGAGTGCTTCTCAAGGACTAAATATATTGTGACATACCTTCTCAC
The DNA here is from genome assembly GCA_029206835.1 of Rana muscosa. Lineage (NCBI taxonomy): Eukaryota > Metazoa > Chordata > Amphibia > Anura > Ranidae > Rana > Rana muscosa. The sequence goes on from CM055118.1 coordinate 810,488,248, forward strand.
ATCTTCTAACATCAGCTCCCTTTTTGGTCACATGACATCCTTGAGCCACAAAAAAGAAAGTTGGTGCTGGAACACTTCAATCTTTCAGATGCTGTAATCACTGGTCTGATCAGGGCAGCAATATAATTACATTACCAGGATGTGTCACTGACTGTGGGTTAGCCATACATGGATCAAAATTTGGTAAATTCAGCAAGGATCACGGATGACAAAATGCGTCGGGGTTTGGCCTGATATTGACGACATCACACATGTTGAGCCGACATTAGCTTCGTTTTTCTTTAACAAGAGTTTTTATTGATAAACAATCCAACATATACCGACAGCATTAGGATGGTTACAGGAGAGGAGTGTGGAGGGTATTATGGGGGTAGTATGTACAGGAGAAGAGTGTGGAGAGAAAGACAAAAGGAAAAATAGTAACAAATAAATAAACTTTGAACAAACAAAAAAATAACATAAAATAAAAATAAAAAGGGGGATTCAAAGATGACAAAAAGAGCAATATTATGAAAATAACCATCTGAACCAGGCCAATATCTGTCAGCCCAATAGCCACATCATCTGACACCTATTGAACGGAAAAGATAAAAAGAAAGAATTTAAGGGAAGAAAAGGAACAGAAGGAAGAAAAGAGAGGGAAAAAATAAAATGGAAAGAGAAGAGTCCACGGGGAATGTGTCAGGGGAGTGCTAAATTGAGAGGAGCGCACTGTCGAAACGGGAAGGATGAAAATATGTAATCCACGGTTGCCAGACTCTGAGAAATTTATCATGCGTATCCAAGAGAATTGCTGTTAGTTTCTCATTCACCACGATATTATTCATGCAATTTTTAACAACCTGAAAGCTAAGAGTAGGAGTTTTCCATGCTCCGGCAATCGTCAACTTAGTCGCAGCAAACAGATGTTGGGCCAGTTGCCTTTCCGAGCGAAGTAGCTCAACAATTGGCTTGCCCAGTAGGGCTTCATAGGGATCTCTTTTAAGGTCAACATGAAATCAATTGCGTAGAAGGGCATAGGCTCTGACCCATAGTCTGCATGCCCTTGGGCAAGACCAGCAAATATGTGCCATTGTCCCTTCATGCGAACATCCCCGAAAGCAGAGAGGAGAGTAGGATGGGATAAACCGGGCCAATCTGGCCGGCGTGTAGTACCACCTATATAATACTTTATAGGCATTCTCCAAGATAAGAACGTTGTGGGAACACTTTGGAAGAGTTATGATGATCATTATTTGCCAGTCCTCTGGGTCTACCTGCCTCCCCAATACTTTTTCCCATTGGAGTTGATATGGCCTCAATGGGGGTTTTCTTGCCAAAATTATAGAAGAATATACCAGGGATATAATGCCCGGGGAGTGTGGTCTAGCCCTACACATTCTCTCAAAGGGAGTCAGAGTATACGTATTAGGGCGAGATTTAATAAGCTGCTGAAGAAAATGTCTGAGTTGAAGATAGCTATAATGTTCTCGCAAAGGGATCTTGTGAGAGGAGAGTAGGGCATCAAAAGTTAGGATCCTAGTAGGAGTAAACAGGGAATGGATATCTGTGAAGCCATTCGCGGTCCACCAAGAATTTCAAAGAGTGTGCTAAACATGGCCCAACAACAGGGCGATGAGCCGGAGGCAGCCAGGGCAGGCAGGACACCGGAATGGGAGCGGAGTCTACTAGATCAATTGTGGCCCATAACGGCAGTTGATATGTTTCATGAAGATGAGACAACGGTGCTATGTTCGCAGCGGTATAATAGACCTGCAGATTAGGAACCGAGAGGACTCCATTGATCCTTTTAGCATACAAGATTTGTTTATTAATTTGAGGTCGGGTGGATCCCCAAATAAAGTGCAAAAGCTTACGTTGATGTATCCATAGGTTATGTGAAGGCACTGGAACGGGCAATAGTCTAAAAAAATAAAGTCGTTTCGGAAGGTAAGACATGCAAACCGCAGTTATCCTCCCAAACCAAGATAAAGGTAAATGGGACCAGGAGGATAACATGTCGGACAATTTTTTGAGCAAAGGTGGAAAGTTGGCCTGATACAGTCCCGCATAGGAGGAAGTGAGGCGGATACCCAGGTAGGGCAAGGAAGAAGGCCAATGAAATGGGAAAGCTAATTTCAAGTCCCTCTGCACGGGGGGGGGGGAGAGATTGACCGATAAAGCCTTAGATTTAGAGGGGTTAACTCTTAGTCCCGAGAGAGAAGCAAAGGGGTCTAAAAGGGAGAATAGGTTTGGTAGAGAGACTCGGGGAGAAGTTAAATTTAGCAAAATATCATTGGCAAATAAGGATAATTTATGCGTGGAGCCCGCTATATCAATACCTCTGATATCCGGATGGGAACAGACTGCTTCTGCCAAGAGTTCTAAAGCCAAAACAAAAAGAGTGGTGAGAGTGGGCAACCTTGATGGGTACCCCTCCTGATATTAAACAGATGGATGAATCAAAACCATAATATTTCATTTTGGCCCGATGAGAGTCGTATAGTGCTGTCATCTATTGCAAAAATTATGCTCTGAAACCATAATGGCATAAGATACGGCTAAGACAGTGTATCAAATGCCTTGTTCACATCCAGAGACAGAAGCATTGATTCCAAAGAGCGATTATGGCCTACCTGCTGAAGCAGCAGTGTGCGCCGAATAGCGTCCCCCGCTTGTCTTTGTGGGACAAAGCCCACTTGGTCTTTCTTAAATAACCTGGGAAGGAAAGAGTTCAAGCGATTGGCCAAGATTTTCGTCAGTATTTTCATGTCCATGTAATAAGGGATATTGGTCTAAAGTTAGCCCACGAAGAATGGTCACGTTCAGGTTTAGGGAGCATTACTATTTTAACAGTTAAGAGGTCTGACGTGAATTTGTGCCCATTTTTAACAGAGTTGTACATAGCAGTCAAATGTGGGGCTATAACAGCAGCCAACTTTCTATAATAAAGTACAGTAAAGCCGTCTGGGCCAGGTTTTTTGCCTACTTTCAAATACTTAATACATTGGAGGACCTCAGGGACTTCAATATCTCGGTCCATTAGGGACACATGAGCCTCAGAAAATGTGGGAAGCGAAACGCGACTCAGAAAGGAATCAGTGTCCCCACTAGCCATTTGGGATGAAGCTTCATAAAATGTGGCAAGACGGTGGCGGAATTCCTCTAAGACTCGCACTGGATTACCAGTGAGCACATTATGTCGAGTCCGTAGAGTAATAGGGTTGAATTTAGGAGCGAAAGTACGTAACCTGTTTGCCAAAATCCGATTTGGTTTATTCGCCTTAGAATACCATTTCTGGCGGGACCAGAGCAAAAAGCGCTCGGCCCCGTCCGTGAGACAAAGATCCAACTCCGAGCGAGTTTGATCTAAAAGTTTGCAGTTGGCGGGAGTAGAGGCCCACTTGAAAGCAGTAGAAAGTACCTCCAAACGGGCCTCCAAGTCCCGTTGTTTTCGGAGGCCTTCTTGTTTACGTTTTGAGGCTAACTGTATAATGCGGCCCCTAAGAACCGCCTTATGTGCCTCCCAGAGTGTCACTGGAGATGATACTGAGCCTGCATTAGTGCGGGAGTATTCCACAGAAGCTTCTAAGATATCTGTTTGAACCTCTTTGAGGGACAATAATGAATCATTCATGATCCAGGGTGAATGTTGAGGCTTGTCAAGAATGGATCGGCACAGGACCAAGACGGGGTCATGATCCGACCATGGGACGGCTAGAATAGAAGTATACCACTAAGGGGAGGTGCTTTCGCAGCATAAACATATGGTCTATTCTAGAGTGAGAGTGATGGGGGTGGGAATAATACGTGTAATCCCTGCCCAGGGGGTGGAACTCCCTCCAGGGATCAACCATACCGTGGGACTGTAAGGTGTGAGAGAACTGCCTTGAAGTAGAAGATACCTACCCTCTGGATCCGCTATCTGTTTTCTGCAAATAAAAGTGACCGACTTGTGAAAGGCAATGAGTACCCCCCTTTGTTTGGTCAGGCCCATAGCCTTAAAAAGCTGGGGGTATTGAGCATCAAAATATTTAGAACAGGAGGCAGTTGAGAAATGCGTTTCCTGCAAGCAAGCTATATCTATCTGCTGCCTCTTAAGATATTTAATTTTTTTTAACCGTTTTTGAGGAGAATTCATGCCCTGAACATTCAGGGACAACCAATTTAGCGTCATAGTAAGGAACAATAAAAATCTGAAACAATTCCACCAAACACAACCCCCGCGGACATCAGAAGGGAAAGAAAAAAGAAAGGGAAAGAGAAGCCAGTAAAGGACAAAAGAAGAGTATGAAACGACACAGAAAAAGGCAGAGTAAAACTTGGAGTAGAGTAAATCCATTTAACATAGTTGTCACTAGGGATGAGCTTCGAGTTCGAGTCGAACTCATGTTCGACTCGAACATTGCCTGTTCGCCCGTTCGCCGAACAGCGAACAATTTGGGGTGTTCGCAGCAAATTCGAAAAGTCTATGGGAGAAATCTAAAGTGCTAATTTTAAAGGCTTATATGCAAGTTATTGTCATAAAAAGTGTTTGGGGACCCGGGTCCTGCCCCAGGGGACATGTATCAATGCAAAAAAAAGTTTTAAAAACGTCCGTTTTTTCGAGAGCAGTGATTTTAATAATGCTTACAGTGAAACAATAAAAGTGAACTATTCCTTTAAATTTCGTACCTAGGGTGTGTGTATAGTATGCATGTAAAGTCGCGCTTGTTTCCCGTGCTTAGAACTGCCCCTGCACAAAGTGTAATTTCTGAAGGAAAAAAAGTAATTTAAAACTCACTCGCAGCTATAATGAATTGTCGGCTCCCTATAATGAAAAGTCATTGATAAAAATTTTTTAAAAAAGCGTGGGGGTCCCCCCAAGTTCAATTACCAGGCCCTTCAGGTCTGGTATGGATATTAAGGGGAACACTGCCGCAAATTTAAAAAAAAAATGCGTGGAGTTCCCCCAAATATCCATACCAGGCCCTTTAGGTCTGGTATGGATTTTAAAGGGAACTCCACCCCAAATAAAAAAAAAATGGCGTGGAGTTCCCCCAAAAACCCATACCAGACCCTTTATCTGAGCACGCAACCTGGCAGGCCGCAGGAAAAGAGGGGGGACGAGAGAACCCCCCTCCTGAACCGTACCAGGCCACATGCCCTCAACATGGTGAGGATGTCCCCATGTTGATGGGGACAAGGGCCTCATCCCCACAACCCTTGCCCGGTGGTTGTGGGGGTCTGCGGGCAGGGGGCTTATCGGAATCTGGAAGACCCCTTTAACAAAGGGGACCCCCAGATCCCGCCCCCCCCCTATGTGAATTGGTAAGGGGTACATTGTACCCCTACCATTTCACAAAGAAAGTGTAAAAAAAAACACAGACACCTTGGAAAAGTCCTTTATTAAAAAGAAAAAAAAACATTCCAGCGATAAAAACCCAGTGTCCCGCGGCGATCCGATGTCCAGCGCTGTCCACACGAAACGTCATTGGCTGAGTCTGAGCGGACCTGATGGGGAACTTCCTCAGCAGTGTATTAAATGAATAGACCTGCCCCATCTAAAGTTCCCCATCAGGTTTGCTCAGCCAATGACGTAGGTGTAAGGCTAAGCGGACCAGATGCGAAACGTGAGAAGGGGCGGGTCTATTCATTTATTACACTGCGGAGGCAGTCCCCCATCAGGTCCGCTAAGCCAATGACGTAGGCGGGGTCTGACATACGAGGGGGCGGACCTGATGGGGAACTTCCTCCACAATGTACCCCTTACCAATTCACATAGGGGGGCGGGATCTGGGGGTCCCCTTTGTTAAAGGGGTCTTTCAGATTACGATAAGCCCCCCGCCCGCAGACCCCCACAACCACCAGGCAAGGGTTGTGGAGATGAGGCCCTTGTCCCCATCAACATGGGGACATCCTCCCCATGTTGAGGGCATGTGGCCTGGTACGGTTCAGGAGGGGGGGGGACTTTTCCTGCGGCCTGTCAGGATGCGTGCTCGGATAAAGGGTCTGGTATGGATTTTTGGGGGAACTTCACGCTATTTTTTTTTTTACATTTGGGGTGGAGTTCCCCTTAAAATGCATACCAGACCTGAAGGGCCTGGTATGGATATTTGGGGGAACTCCACGCAATTTTTTTTTTAAATTTGCGGCAGGGTTCCCCTTAATATCCCTACCAGACCTGGAGAGCCTGGTAATCGAATTTGGGGGGACCCCCACGCTTTTTTTTTATCAATAACTTTTCTATGTGTTGCCGGGAGCCGACAATTCATTATAGCCGCGAGTGAGTTTTAAATTACTTTTTTTTCCTTCAGAAATGACACTTTGTGCAGGGAGAGTTCTAAGCACGGGAAACAAGCGCGACTTTACATGAATGCTATACGCACACCCTAGGTACGAAATTTAAAGGAATAGTTCACTTTTATTGTTTCACTTTAACCACTTAACGACCGCTCACTGTATATGTACATCGGCAGAATGGCACCGACAGGCACAATCACGTACAGTGTACGTGATTGCCTTTGTACAGTTGGGGGGTCCGATCGGACCCCCCTCCTATACAGTGAGCGGTCGGTATTCATTGGGGAGCGATCCGACATGAGGGGGCGGCCATTCGATTCCGGCCACCCCCCGCGATCGCTCCCGGCGAATGGAAATGCTCCCTCTGCTGTGTAATGTTTACACAGGCATAGGAAGCAGGAGGAAGTGATGTCATCTCTCATGCGGCGCTCACATATACCGAGCGCCGTACAAGAGAAGACACACAGGTCAGTACACTAACACTACACTGACACCAGGACACATAGACACACAAATCGCCCCCCCAGGCCCCCCCAGATCACCCCCCAGCCCCCAGTCACAGTGTCACTGATTGCAGTGACCATTTATTTACAGATCACTGCAATCAGTGACATTTGTGACAGTAAAAGTGTCACTACATTTAGTTTTAGGTCCAGTGTAGCCCCCTAACCCCCCCTAATAAAGGTTTAACCCCCTGATCACCCCCCAGATAACCCTTTCACCCCCTAGCACCGCCGTCGCTAAGCGATCATTTTTCTGATCGCTGTCTTAGCGTCGGTGATGCAGATCGGTAGCCAGTAATTTTTTTTAGGTTCGCCGCAGGTTTTTATAGCGTCAGGTACCCCCATAAATTATCGAATAAAGGTTTAACCCCTTGATCGCCCCCCAGGTAACCCTTTCACCCCCTATCACCACTGTCGCTAAGCGATCATTTTTCTGATCGCTGTCTTAGTGTCGGTGATGCAGATCGGTAGCCAGTAATTTTTTTTAGGTTCGCCGCAGGTTTTTATAGCGTCAGGTGCCCCCATAAATGATCTAATAAAGGTTTAACCCCCTTGATCGCCCCCCAGGTAACCCTTTCACCCCCTATCACCACTGTCGCTAAGCGATCGTTTTTCTGATCGCTGTCTTAGTGTCGGTGATGCAGATCGGTAGCCAGTAATTTTTTTTAGGTTCGCCGCAGGTTTTTATAGCGTCAGGTACCCCCATAAATTATCTAATAAAGGTTTAACCCCCTTGATCGCCCCCCAGGTAACCCTTTCAACCCCTATCACCACTGTCGCTAAGCGATCATTTTTCTGATCGCTGTCTTAGCGTCGGTGATGCAGATCGGTAGCCAGTAATTTTTTTTAGGTTCGCCGCAGGTTTTTATAGCGTCAGGTACCCCCATATATTATCTAATAAAGGTTTTAACCCCCTAATTGCCCCTAGTTAACCCTTTCACCAGTGATCACCATATATGTGTTACGGGTGACGCTGGTTAGTTAGTTTGCTTTTTATAGTGTCAGGGCACCCACCGTATATATAACCCAATAAAGGTTTAACCCCCTGATCGCCCGGCGGGTGATATCAATTAGGTTTTAGCGTCAGAGAGGGTCTGCGTCACACCCCAGGCAGCGTCAGGTTAGTGCCAGTAACGCTAACACCCAGGCGTGAAGCATAAACCCCCCTTAGTGGTATAGTATCTGATCAGATCAATATCTGATCTGATCAGATCTATACTAGCGTCCCCAGCAGTTTAGGGTTCCCAAAAACGCAGTGTTAGCGGGATCAGCCCAGATACCTGCTAGCACCTGCGTTTTGCCCCTCGGTCCAGCCCAGGCCACCCAAGTGCAGTATCGATCGATCACTGTCACTTACAAAACACAACACACATAACTGCAGCGTTCGCAGAGACAGGCCTGATCTCTGCGACTCCAGTGCTGTAGGAGGTGATTTCACCACCACAGTTAAAAAAAAAAGCATATATGCCGAAGCATTGGGGCAGCAGGGGCGGAGGAGCGATTTTGCTCCTAATGCCGCGTACATACGGTCGAAATTCCGATGGAGGCTTGCCCGTGGAAAAGTCCGACCATGTGTGTGCGGCATAACTTTTTTGCGGGAGGATGCCCCCATGCTTCGGCATATATAAATGGTGCATGTATGCCCATCATTAGAAGTGGGTGGATGAAGGGCGGTATTCTAATGGTGGGCATACCCACCGATCAATCTCTTTTTTCATTCATCCAACTGGCTGCATGAAAAAAAAAGATTACAATACATGTCCAACAAGGACCAGCAACGTACTGGTATGTTGCTGGACTTTGAATGTTTATACCAGAATGATGCCTGCGGGTTTAGGTATCATCTTGGTATCATCCTTTTCAGCCAGCGGCCGGCTTTCATGTAAAAGCAATCCTCGTGGCTAATTAGCCTCTGGACTGCTTTTACAAGCAGTGGGAGGGAATGTCCCCCCCCGGATATAAAAAGCGCCATTGGGAAATTGGGAAAGCATTTTATCACACCGATCTTGGTGTGGTCAGATGCTTTGAGGGCAGAGGAAAGATCTAGGGTCTAGAAGACCCCAGTTTTTTCAAAAAAGAGTACCTGTCACTACCTATTGCCATCATAGGGGATATTTACATTCCCTGAGATAACAATAAAAATTATAAAAAAATAAATATGGAAGGAACAATTTAAAACTAAAATAAAAAAGCAAAATTAATAATAAAAAAAAAAAAAAAGCACCCCTGTCCTGCCCTGCTCTTGCCCAATGGCGAACGCAAGCGTCGGTCTGGCGTCATATGTAAACAGCAATTGCACCATGCATGTGAGGTATCACCGCGAAGGTCAGATCGAGGGCAGTAATTTTAGCAGTAGACCTCCTCTGTAAATCTAACTAGGTAACCTGTAAAGGCTTTAAAAGGCTTTTAAAAATGTATGTAGTTTGTCGCCAATGCGCGTTTGTGCGAAATTTTAAAGCATGTCGTGTTTGGTATCTATGTACTCGGCCTAAGATCATCTTTTTTATTTCATCAAACATTTGGGCAATATAGTGTGTTTTAGTGCATTAAAATTAAAAAAAGTGTATTTTTTCCCCAAAAAATGCGTTTGAAAAATCGCTGCGCAAATACTGTGTAGAAAAAAAAAATGCAACACCCACCATTTTAATCTGTAGGGCCTTTGCTTTAAAAATATATATAATGTTTGGGGGTTCAACATAATTTTCTTGCAAAAAAAAAAAATGTTTTCATGTAAACAAAAAGTGTCAAAAAGGGCTTTGTCTTCAAGTGGTTAGAAGAGTGGATGTAAGCTTCCTAATGTTGTGTATAAAATGCCAGAACAGTTCAAAACTCCCCCAAATGACCCCATATTGGAAAGTAGACACCCCAAGCTCTATACTGAGAGGCATGTCGAGTCCATGGAATATTTTATATGTTGACACAAGTTGCGGAAAAAAGACAATTAATTATTATTATTTTTTTTTGCACAAAGTTGTCACTAAATGATATATTGCTCAAACATGCCATGGGCATATGTGGAATTACACCCCAAAATACATACGGGGATACCACATGTGTGAGACTTTTTGGGAGCCTAGCCGCGTACGGGACCCCAAAAACCAAGCACCGCCTTCAGGCTTTCTAAGGGTGTAAATTTTTGATTTCACTTCTCACTGCCTATCACAGTTTCGGAGGCCATGGAATGCCCAGATGGCACAAAACCCCCCCAAATGACCCCATTTTGGAAAGTAGACACCCCAAGCTATTTGCTGAGAGGTATTGTGAGTATTTTGCAGATCTCGCTTTTTGTCACAAAGTTTTGAAAATTGAAAAAATAAAAAAATATATTTTCTTTCTTCATTTTCAAAAACAAATGAGAGCTGTAAAATACTCACCATGCCTCTCAGCAAATAGCTTGGGGTGTCTACTTTCCAAAATGGGGTCATTTGGGGGGGTTTTGTGCTATGTGATAGGTAGTGAGGAGTGAATTCAAAAATTTGTGCCTAGAAATCCTGAAGGCGGTGCTTGGGTTTCGGGGTCCCGTACGCGGCTAGGCTCCTAAAAAGTCCCACACATGTGGTATTCCCGTACTCAGGAGAAGCAGCAAAATGTATTTTGGGGTGTAATTCCACATATAACCATGGCATGTGTGAGAAATATATCATTTAGTGACAACTTTTTGTTATTTGTTATTTTTTGTCATTATTCAATCACTTGGGACAAAAAAAAAATATTCAATGGGCTCAACAGGCCTCTCAGCAATTTCCTTGGGGTGTCTACTTTCTAAAATGGGGTCATTTGGGGGGGGGTTTGTACTGCCCTGCCATTTTAGCACCTCAAGAAATGAGATAGGCAGTCATAAACTAAAAGCTGTGTAAATTCCAGAAAATGTACCCTAGTTTGTAGACTCTATAACTTTTGTGCAAACCAATAAATATACGCTTATTGACATTTTTTTTAATAAAGACATGTGGCTGAATACATTTTGGCCTAAATGTATGACTAAAATTGAGTTTATTAGATTTTTCTTATAACAAAAAGTAGAAAATATCATATTTTTTCAAAATTTTCGGTCTATTTCCGTTTATATCGCAAAAAATAAAAATCGCAGAGGTAATCAAATACCATTAAAAGAAAGCTCTATTTGTGGGAAGAAAAGGACACAAATTTCGTTTGGGTACAACATTGCATGTCCGCACAATTTACAGTTAAAGCAGCGCAGTGCAAAATTCTGAAATCACCTCTGGTCCTCTAGCTACCAAATGGTCCGGGGCTTAAGTGGTTAAGCATTAATAAAATCACTGCTCCCGAAAAAACTTCCTTTTTAAAACATTTTTTTGCATTGATACATGTCCCCTGGGGCAGGACCCGGGTCCCCAAACACTTTTTAGGACAATAACTTGCATATTAGCCTTTATAATTAGCACTTTTGATTTCAAATGTTCGAGTCCATTGTATTTAATAGGGTTCTAAAGTTTACACGAACATTGTGGCTGTTCGCAGGTTCTGGTGCGAACCGAACAGGGGGGTGTTCAGCTTATCCCTAGTTGTCACTATTAGTGGGACAAAGGGCCCACTGAAGGGAAGGAGGTTGACCAGGACAAACATCCTAGCCAAGTTCCGACATATCTGGGGGAGCAGTGGTCCGTCGGAACCATGCGGCATCTAATACAATCAAATATACAGCAAAAAAGAAGGACATTGGCTCAAGCATAGTAATATAGGGGTTCAACTAAGATTACTAAATCAACTGAAGCGCAGAGCTATTCTCGTGCGAATAGGGGAACCCAGGGCGGAGAGCCAATATAAAGTTAACAAAGCTACAGCAGTAATTATAACTTTGCAATGAGGCCACAACATGACCAAAAACATGGAAAAAAAACAGTTCAAGATAACACTAAACTTTAAACAACACAGCCAAGATCTGCTATTTGTTACCATACAGGCAATAAAGCTCAGCCAGGAGTCCTTTGATCAGCAGGCAGTTCCTTACAACCAGGTGAAGACCACCAAAGTGACACCGGGTGAATCCCAGTTCCAAGAGACTGAAGACGTGTACACACGATCGGTTTTACCGATGAAAACAGTCCGATGGACTTTTCTCATCGGACAAACCGATCGTGTATGGGCCCCATCGGTCTTTTTTCCATCGGTGAGAAAAAATAGAACATGTTTAGAATTTATCAGATGGGAAAAAAAACTATAGCAAATTCCAATTGTCTGTGTGGAACTCCATCGGACAAAAAACCCACGCATGCTCAGAATCAAGTCGACGCATGCTCAGAAGCATTGAACTTAATTTTTCTCGGCTTGTCGGAGTGTTTTACGTCACAGCGTTTGGGACGGTCGGATTTTTGACTGATGGTGTGTAGGCAAGACTGATGGAAGTCAGTTTCATCGGATTTACGATGGAAAAATCCATCGGATTAGAATCCATAGGAAAACCGATCTTGAATGTTTTTACCGCCAGCTCTAAAAAAAAAAAAAAAAATTATAAATAAATAATAAAAAATAAAAAAGGGGGGAGGGGGAGAAGGGGTCTAAAACATTGGTGAGAATAAACCGTCAAGTCACTACAGCCCTGTACCACCATCTCTCTATTGGGCAGGCCAGGGTGAGGGACTAATAGACAAAGCAGCCCCAAGGGAAGGGAAGGATTATCCAATGACAGTAAGGGTCTAGTTGGCAGGTAAAAGACACATAATTGAGGGAGGCTGTACAACTGGTCCGGGGTTCTATAGAACTGGCAGCAGAGTGCAGATCAAGGCCCTCAATGGGTGGCAAAGGCAGGTGAGCTGGAGGGATCGTCAGACTCCGGGCGGAGAAAAAAGCAATTCACTAGAGTTTAGTCTGTTCTGTCATCCTGTGGGAACGTCCTGGAAACGCTGTTCTTGGAGGGAACTAAGTGCTTGAGATCCTTGGTGAGACCGCTGGGAGGACTTGCAGGAGTGTAGGGTAGGTCCCAGGCGAGCAGAAGAGGATGGCGCCTCTTTTTGTGAGGGGGGTAGGTCAAACTGCAAGTCCTGAAAATGACGCCACAGGTCAGATGGAGAAGAGGCGTGAAATTGGCGGCCCATGTGGGAGAATGAGAGTTTAAAGGGGAATCCCCATCTGTCCCTTATCCCATGTGATTTCAGAACCTGCAGGTAAGGTTTCAGGTTCACACGCTTAGCGATGGTAACCGGGGAAAGATCAGCAAAGAGTTGCAGGGAGTTGCCCTGGAAAGAGAGATCCTGGCGGTCCCTTGCAGCATACAGGAGATGCTCTTTAGTGCGGAAGTAATGAAACTTGATAACGATATCCCTTGGGGGGCCGTCAGTAGATTTGGGTGCTAGGGACCTGTGGATATGATCGAACTACAATCGTTCAATAGGTATCTCGGGTGCCAGTTCTTGAAAAAAGGCAGCAGCAGTACCCTGCAAATCAGCGACGGACTCAGGGACCCCGTGGATGCGGAGGTTATCCCTGCGGGCCCTATTCTCAGCATCCTCCAGTTTAACTTGCAAAGTTACAAGTTCAGAATTCAGCTTATCCACCTCCTCCTCATGTCCTTCAAGCACGGTAGTGGCGAGGTCCATTCGCTGCTCCAACTGGTTAGTGCGGTGGCCTAGCTCTTTAAGACCTCTCACTAAGTCTGCTGAGAGTTTGCGGGAGGCCATTGTTATTTCATCTCGTACTATGGAGCAAAATTTGCTCAGCAAAGCGTCTGATTCAATAGGTAAGGGACTTACTAGATCAGATGGATACTGGTGCAGGCTGTCTGCTGGGGAAGCAGGGTCTGCTGCTGAGAGCTGCGTGGAGTCATCAGGCTCTGGCGCCATCTTGCCCTTTCCTTTGCCCTTCCCAGCAGGGGAAACCTTCGCCTTTTCGACGGTACCCGCTGGCTACTGCGGGGTGTGCGGTAAATTCCTGCCTTGATCCTGAGAGTGTCCACTGCTTCTGGAGCCGGATTATGTGTGCCGGTGACGCGCCTGTGCCTCGTTAGCCGGGTGTTTTTTTTCCGACGGCGCAGAGCGAGAGGATCAAGCAGCCATCTCCCTCACTCGCGCGCATGCGCCCCTGCGACGGCTTCGTTTTTTTATGAGCTGACAGACTGCTGTGATCTGATCTGTTTGTTGCATGATTACAAGTCATTTTAAGGTACTTTTTATTACTTCTTTTATAATTTCTAAATAAAAGAACATAGAGCTATATGGGCTTCACTATGTATGTTTGTTTGTGCTTTTATTCCTCATTTAATTTGGAGCTATTATTGAGTAGCCATTGCTTGCCTCTGGGTTATCACATGACCATTATCATTTTTGGTCCACATCATCTGGTAAGAGGCGTATGCTAATTGTTGGTGTTTGGTGGTGAAATTCATCAATCAATTTCGGTTGCACCCTTGCATCGTTTTGGACTTTCTGCACTGGTTAACATTGATGCGATTTGGCATGCAATTTGAAATGTCAAATCGCATGCCAAATCGGCGGCGCAGTGCCGCACCGATTCCCAAAATAAGTTTCTGTACTACATTTGGCGATTTCGGGGTGTGATTTCTATTGACATCTGTGCAGCAACCCGCACAGATGTCTCTGAAATCGCCCCCCAAAGTTGAAACTGACATGCAGGAATGAAATTGTGCGAGTTCAGCTGAACTCGCACAATTTTATTCCTGCAGTCAGTGTGAATCTAGGCTCTAAGTTGTTTTCACATGTTGGAAAGATTTTTTCATACAAGTGTACCATACACCTTCACATGTTATTGTTTTTTATCTATGAAAATATGTGGATTTGCATAACTTATGTGTAATTATATGAATTTGCTCATTTCCTAGAAAATATATATTTATTGCATGTTTTTGCACATTGCACTTTGGAATAATTTGTTTGATTCATGTGTGATTATTTGAACTTGCATACATTTTGGAGAGATTATGGTTATATGTCTTTTACACATTGCACCTTTGTATTTCAGTTTAAGTTGATGATTTAGCGCTGCTTTTTTTTATTTTAATTTGTTCACAGCTGGTTTTACAGTTGGTTAAGTGACTGCATGTTTTTCATATTACCTTGACCTAGCGCAGATTTTTTTGAGATTTTAATTCAGCAAGGTTTATCCGCTGAACCGGCTATCAAAATACAATAGCTCAGGGAGAGGATTTCCCCATCCAGATCAAGTGTGTGGATGAGGGAATCTAGTCATTTTCTTTCATTCAACCTGCTGGTTAAACAAGGAAAAAATTACTTATGTATGGCCGGCCTTAGGGCCACCAGTCCAATATATCTTATTATTATTGGTCATAAGGGGCAAACACCTTCCAGGACTGTACTCCCCTAAATTTAGTGTTGAAGTATAGCTAAAGGCAAAAAAATTTTGTTTTGGATACAGTGGAGAGAGAGTATGCACACCTGTCAGGTTTTTATTGCTTCCTGCCTATGCACAGGAGTATAATTGATACAATGAAGACACTAGTTCTGGTGACAGTCATGGATTCCCTTACTTTTTTTTTGCATTTCCTCTCACTTCCTGTTTTGGCTATGGGATAGGAAGTGAAGGGAAGTATCCCCTGAGGGAAAACAGATAGCTAAAATAAAGCCTGACAGAGTTATAACCCTCCTGTACTTCATCCAAAAAAAATAAATAAAATCATTGTATTTAGTATTTAAAATTGAAATCCAGCTATTTTATTTTTGATAGAGTTGGAGTGGGTTAAAACCTCACATTTATATTGTTTGCAATATGTCCCAGGTTGGAAAATATATTTAGAAAATGACAAATTGTTAGTGTTATTATCATTATTATTATCATTATTTTAAGGTATATGTAAACCCTCACAACAACCTATTTAGTTTAACCTCCCTGGCGGTAGGATTATGTCAGATTTTTGAATCTCAAAGCGGTACAATTGTTTTGCATAGAAATTTGGAGATTTATATTGTAGGCCTGTAATTCTTAGTAATAACTCACTTAAATATGTCCAAACAAGAGTCTAGTAGACATCCCGGGTATGATAAAGTTTGAAACAAGAAATCATGAATTATAATATAATAATAGTATAATATTATATTATAATAAATAATATAATAAATAACTATAAATAATTATAAAAATAATAATATAACAATAATAAAATGTATTTCCCCACAAATCAATATCGCTCAATTCTGCAAGTGTTCTAATTTACTATCGTTGTTTTCTAGTTGGTCTAAAACCACTTTTGATGTAAAGGAACACTTTTTGGTTGCTATGGACAATCTCAAGTTTCCAGGCAGAAAGAACAGTATATATAATATAAAAACTGCATGCAGGGCACTGGACAAAAGCACTAAGGAAAAAAGGGATGTGAAATGATTTAATACAGTAATGAAATCTGTAAGATTACACTGTACTGTATGTGTTATGTATTTTGTACTTTTTGATTTTGCTGCCGGGCTCCGCCCTCATGCGTCACGACCCTCGCAGGGAACGGAGCCCGACACACAGAGCATCGGGCGGAGGATCCAGCGGGAGACACAGCGGGGGACATCGCAGATTCCTGGTGACATGGTAAGTATGCTGTACTAGGATTCTGCAATGCAATCTCGAGTGTGGCCCAGGGTTACCGATAATGGTACTGATATTTAACCCCAAGCCACACTCGGGATTACCGCCAGGAGGGTTAAAATAGAAATGAAAGGCAAAACCTTTGTGCATAATGTACGTATAAAAAAAAACATATAAACACTTTTTTTTCCCTTTTCTATGAGTGATTTGTTCCCAGCTGCATAAGTGGCTTAGTGCTGGGGGAGGAGCAACACACTGGTCTTCTCAGTGAATGGCTGTGCAGGGGGGAGCCGGGAGTCAGTACATGTCTGATCATTGGAGGAGAGCAGGCTGAGTTCTCAGCGCTGCCAGAAAACTGAGCATACTGTGCTCTTATGCCTAGCATGGTCATTTCAAATTGAAAAGCAGAGGGACTAGCAGGAACACCAGGGATTTCACACAAGGAAGCAATACAAAGAAAACAGAGTTATTTTTCATACAAGAACATTGTACCGCAGGCACATATCTGAAATTTGTTGGGTTAGCATATTCTTTAATTATTACCTAATGTCATATGCTGTGACAAAGTATGGGATTTTAGATGTGGAAATAACATTTCAGCTTTTTAACTGGTTGAATAATACCACAGCTAGTAATCTGTTTCTGATGACTCACTCTTTATAAGAGAAAAGCTTGCTTCAGTGACTCAGCCCAGGGCCTGAATGACATCAGTGGCCTCAGGCTCTGAGATGACATTTGGTAGGATGGTGTAAGATTATCTTTTTCATAAGTGCTAAAATGTTACAGTTTGGGAAAGAAATCTGAAATATAAGTCATAGCTGGCAAAAAGTCAACTTACCTACAGTCTAAGAAGATACAAAGAAAGTTACATTTAAAAAAAAATTGTTTGCATCAAGCAGCTATCAGGAATCAGAATGTACAACCTTGATGATTATGAATCAATTTATGAATATATATATATAAATATATAAATTGATTACTAACTAACAGAACTATACCTTCTGAATCTTCATTTCTCCTTTGAGTATATGCTGTTCACAGAGCTCTATACCTTGGGATTGAAACTTGGGCTAAGTTCTTCCCTTCTGTTCCTCCTCTGTTTCCTCATGAGAATTGGACAACATGTATGGTGTGTAGTGATGGGCCAAACACCCCCCAGTTCGGTTTGCACCAGAATTCCCGAACATGGAAAAAGTTTGGAGCCGAACCGTAAAATAAAACGTTCCCATTTTGAAGGCTTATATGCAAGTTATTGGCCATAAAAAGGATACGGGGGTCTGATTACTGTGTATCAATGCATTTTTTTTTTAATATATATAAATGTTGTTTTTAAAGGAGCAGTGATTTTAATGATGCTTAAAAGTAAAACAATCAAAATGAAAAATTCCTTTAAATATAGTGCCTGGGGGGGGGGTCCCCTTAGTCTGACAGTAACGTGACACATTTGTACCATGTATAGAGCCATGTATAGAACCTGCTGCAGCAAAACTGACATACATAAAGAAAAAAGAAAAGATATTTAAATTGATTTTCCTGGCTGCAAGCTTTCTTGAAAAAAAATAATTTCCGGGGGCGTGGGGGGCCCCCAAATCCACACCAGGCCCTAATGTGTGTATGCAGCCTAGCAGGCCAGGGAAGGGGGGGTGAGCAAGCCTCCCGAACCATTTGGTGTGTGGGTTCCCCTCAAAATCCATACCAGTCTGGTATGGATTTGGGGGGGACCCCGCACTTTTTTTTAAAATTTTGGCGTGGGGTTCCCCCTAACATCCATGCCAGACCCAAAGGATCTGGAATGGATTGGGGGGACCCCCATGCTGTTTTTTTCAAATTATTCTATTGCCAGCAATGTTTTTTTTAAATTCAGCTGTAAGTGGGGAAGCCCGCTCATTCACATGGAGAAAAGGGCTTCCAGATTCTGATAAGCCCCTTGCCCGCAGACCCCCACAACCACCACCCAGTGTTATGGGGAAGAGGCCTTTGTCCCCATCATCATGGGGACAGGGTGCTTTAGGGTGGGGGGGCAGAGTCTCAAAGCACCCCCCCTTGTTGAGGGCATGTGGCCTGGTATGGTTCGAGGGGGGAGGCGCTGGCTCGCCCCCCCTTTCCTGGCCTGCCAGGCTGCATACTCAGATTAGGGCCTGGTGTGGATTTCGGGGACCCCCCCGCGTCATTTTTAAACCATGGAAGGGAGTGAAGGAACTCTCAGGAAGATTACCTTAGGGTTACAGAGGGCTGTGGTCCAAAAGCCCAGTGCATGTGAATGCAAGATGTGCAACACAGGGGACTAGCTACCACCAAGTGAGCGTGTTATATGCTTCCAGCAGATCCCATGTGTCCCGCACCAGAGTCACGCTAGGGAGGTTGACTCCCCAATGTCAACCAAGATGGAAACAAAGCACGCCCCAGCAGCACGATGCCAAAAAAGACGTTATGCGCATGGGGTGGCAGCGTGGTGCCGATGCGCAGGGGGCACGCCCACCCGAACCCCCACCTCCAACCATGACAAGCAGGAGGGGGGAAAGGGAGGGAAGCTGAAAGTGCATTGCAGCTCTCAGTGGCAGACAAAACAATCTTTTAGATGCATATTATATCTTTGGTCATTTATGTCCTCTTCTTTTGTAGAGTACTGTTGCGTCTGCCCCTGAAGAGTTGGTATTATCTTATGAAACGCGTTGGACTTATAAAGATGCACCATGTTTACACAGATGGCTTCATGTGCCTTTTTACTTCATTACATTCAAGATTTTACTAAAAAAAAATCATCTATGATATGAAGGCCAGCCATTCATACCATACCATGTCATTCTTTTTGATATGTGTTATATGGTTTGCAGCATGTTTTTATAAAGTTTTGACTTTTTATGCATATACCCATTGTAAAATGTTTTGTCACTATATAGAAAATAAATACACATTTTTTCTAACATTGACTACTTCCTAGCCTTGACATATATGCCTATTTCAAAGTCCCAACTTCCTTCCTTTATATTTTAACAGGGGTGTGTACACTTTTTATATCCACTGTATGTCTTTGTTGTGCTACAATTCTCCCTATACCATTGTTCAACCACAATACAGACTTACCTTAACACCAAGGAAGCAATCATCTCCAGATCAAGTGCCTTCCCCCTACATATTTTAAATTATGACAACCGGACAGAGGTTCTAAACCTTTTAGCACGCTACATAAAACATTGGAGTTACGCGCTTCATGACTCTGTTAGTATTACCAAAATCATTATCATTTTGATTTAAAGAACCTCTTTCTTATTAGAGTTAGGATAGTGAGTGATCTAGAAGGAAGTAAAGGGAAATTTCCCCATTGGTCATACAGCCCTAAATAAAAACCTAGTAAAGACTCAGCTAGGGTTCTACTTTAAATCTTAAGCACCTAGATAATATATACCATACCTGCATGCATCACTTTCATTTTTACTGTTATATTTTTTGCTTCCAAGCATTAAACCCACACGTCCCTGCTGAATATGAGTAGGAAACCCATTGAAACATTACACTGTTCCTCTGCTGTTGTAGATTTTGCTATAAACAGTATTTATAGGAGTGTTTATGGCACTTTCGAACAGACCCAAATCATCTCATTTTTATTTGGAATTTTGTTTTGGAGGGAAACCTAATCTGCTTAGATCATTTCTAAATTCTAACGTGAATTGAGCAATAATTTCATGGATATCACGTATCTAGCTCAATTTTTCAGTCTCTTAACATCCAGGAATTAAGCTAAAACAATAGACTTTCTCTTTATTTATAATAAATCACAGCAGGACCAGATGGCTCTCTGTATGTATTCTCCGCTGACATGCTAAGTTATAAATATTCTCTCTATACTGTGCGAAATAGGAGCACCCCACTGCAGCTTTACGTGCAATGAAGTGCTTGTTGTACTGTGTATAGTAAATTTAAGAGCAGGTAGCAATATAGTACAATAAAATGCTTTACTGCATATAAATACTAACATTTCTTTCAGGCTGAATAACATGTCGTAGATCCTATCATTGTCTTATGTATACAAGACAGAGTTCCCCTTTTAAAGCTGAACTTCAGGATAAGCAAATATTGTCTAAATAAAGGAGACATGAGTATTTTTACTTGAATCTTTTTGCGCTTTTTTTATATATTTTAAATTAGTGCATTAATGCAGCGTGAATCATTGCCTCTGTGCAGGAGTTTCTTGTAACAAAGACCCGTCAATGCTGCTCACTCGCTTTGTGCAGGATGACTAGTCTTGTATCCCCACCCCCTAGTTTTCTGCAGGCAGCCCGTATTGGATTGACCTGCTAAATCCTTCCCACACCTCTGCTCTCTACATAGGCTATATACTGTATAGCAGAGTAATGATGACTGCTATCTTTACAAGGTAATATCTGGGCCTGCAAAGGCATTTATTGCACACAAAGTGAATGCCCTTTGTTATTAATAAGGAGCATATTCGAATGAAAGTTTTTGTGCCTGAAGTTCAGAATATTTTAGAGGTATTTTTAGGTCTTTTTCAGAAGCTTTTGACTACCAATTTGTAATGCAAATCCTAATATAATCAGTGGCGGCTGGCGCTCTATTTTTTTTTGGGGGGGGGGGCAGCAAACAAACCCCCCGCCAGGTCCGCACTTACCCCATCCAGGTCGACGGCTTCCCCGGCTTCTCCTCCCGGGCAATCTGGTCTTTGTAGAAATCTATGTGCCCGGCGACCCGCATGGAGATTAGGGGGCGGCGCTCCGCACCCATTATGGACTGACCGCTGCTGAAGGTAATGCTGTTTTGACTTATGATATATTATGGTGACTGACACTCATGCTCTAGTGAAAATGGCAATTACTGTAACTGAGAAGGAGTAGATCTTAATCTGTGAACTGCATCAAAGCTTATTAAAGTGTATATAAAGCGTTTTGTTTTTTTTGTAGTTTTGAATAGGTATGGTCTTTAATAGCATTTTCTTACTTTGATAATTTGACAGGAATATTTTTCCTCATTTACTCTCCAAGAGACTAAATAGGAAGTGAGAGGAAATATCTCCGAAATTAGGTGAAATCCTTTACAGTTGCCACCACAGCATGTGTCCCCATTGGAAATTTTCTCCCATCTCTTATTACAGCTTTAAACTGTTGGGTTCCCCATCACTTTCTGTATTAGGCCGGGTTCACACTAGTGCGACACGACAGCCGTCCTACTTTGGATCCGACTTTGCCCTGCGACATGAAGCCGATATGTGTCCGACTTTCAATGAACGGGGATCTGACTTGGATCCCCGCCAATACCAGGCACTGTGTTTGGTATGAACCTTGAGGGGGAACTCCACGCCAAATTTTAAATTAAAAACCGGCATGGGTTCCCCCTTCAGGAGCATACCAGGCCCTTGGGTCTGGTCTGGATTTTAAGGGGA
This sequence comes from Rana muscosa, assembly GCA_029206835.1. Classification (NCBI taxonomy): domain Eukaryota; kingdom Metazoa; phylum Chordata; class Amphibia; order Anura; family Ranidae; genus Rana; species Rana muscosa. The sequence continues at coordinate 810,509,911 of CM055118.1, forward strand.
ACTCCTACGCCGAAAAAACGGCGTGGGGGTCCCCCCAAAATACAAACCAGACCCTTATCCGAGCACGCAACCTGGCAGGCCGCAGGAGAACTGGGGGGGACGAGAGAGCGCCCCCCCTCCTGAACCGTACCAGGCCGCATGCCCTCAACATGGGGGATTTGGTGCTCTGGGGCCCCAAAGCACTCTGTCCCCATGTTGATGAGGACAGGGCCTCTTCCCCACAACCCTGGCCGTTGGTTGTCAGGGTCTGCGGGCGGGGGGCTTATCGGAATCCGGGAGCCCCCTTTAATAAGGAGGCCCCCATATCCTGGCCCCCCACCCTATGTGAATGAGTATGGGGTACATCGTACCCCTACCCATTCACCTGGTGGAAAAAAATGTCAAGAAAAAAAACACAAACCAGCTTTTTAAAGTAATTTATTACACAGCTTTATATAGGCTTCTCATGACGTCACAGTCACAAGCTCCGGGTGGCCCCGGAGCATGTGACTGTGACATCATGGGAGCATGTGATTGTGACGTCATGGGAAGCCTATATAAATCGGAGCGGAGCGAACAGCCAGTATTACAGTGGGAGGAAGTGACGAGTCAACATCGAGGAGGAGAAGAGAAAAGAAGACGCAGACGGCGACGGGAAGACCGGCCCCTCCAATAGCAAAAGAGCTGGAAGAAGATAGTGGAGGGGCCGGCAGAAGGACAACGGAGAGCCGGACGAGACGACGGGGAAGACCGGGTCTCTGCTAGCAAAAGAGCTGGAAGAAGATAGCGGAGGCCCGGCGGAAGAAAGAACCGGAGAGCGGGAGAAGAACCAGAGAGCGGGAGAAGAAGAAGGCGACGGAGAAGACCGGGCCCCGCTAGCAAAAGAGCTGGAAGAAGATAGCAGAGGCCCGGCAGAAGAAAGAACCGGAGAGCGCGGAGACGACACCGGAGACCCCCGAAGTCGGATGAAGACCCCCGGAGCTGTGTAATAAATTACTTTAAAAAGCTGTGTTGTGTTTTTTTCCTTGACATTTTTTTCCACCAGGTGAATGGGTAGGGGTACGATGTACCCCATACTCATTCACATAGGGTGGGGGGCCGGGATCTGGGGGCCCCCTTATTAAAGGGGGGCTCCCGGATTCCGATAAGCCCACAGACCCCGACAACCAACGGCCAGGGTTGTCGGGAAGAGGCCCTGTCCTCATCGAAATGGGGGCAGGGTGCTGTGGGGTGGGGGGGCCGCAGGTCGCTCCCCTACCCCAGAGCACCAAACCCCCCATGTTGAGGGCATGCGGCCTGGTACGGTTCAGGAGGGAGGGGGGGTGCTCTCTCCCTCCCCCCCTCTTCCCCTGTGGCCTGCCAGGTTGCATGCTCGGATAAGGGTCTGGTTTGGATTTTGGGGGGGACCCCCATGCCATTTTTTCGGTGTAGGGGTTCCCCTTAAAATCCATACCAGACCCAAGGGCCTGATATGCTCCTGGAGGGGGAACCCATGCCGGTTTTTTATTTAAAATTTGGCCTGGAGTTCCCCCTCAAGAGCAGCACAAGTCGCATGCCAAAGTCGGATCATGCAAGACTGCGGTCCAACTTTGATCCGACTTCAATGATAGTCAATGGGCTGAAGTCAGATCAAAGTTGGACCAAAGTAGTACAGGGAGCATTTTCAAAGTCGGACCAACATGTGTCGGACCAGTTAAGACGGCTCCCATAGGGAAACATTGATTTTCACACGTCATGCGACATGAGCTCCCAATGTAGTGTGAACCCGGCCTTAAAGACAATGATCAGTACCAAAAGTGAGGAGGAATTACAGGCAAACAGGTGTAAATACTTGATGGGAGTGCTAACACTTCCCCCACTCTATTCAAAACTAAAAAAAAAACTTAAGGTTTTCCATATTCTTTAACTATGATAATATTTATTATAAAGTATGCATATGCTCAATAACATTCTTCACAAATGGATAGCTGGATTATGTAAACTACATTTAGGTGTCCTGAAGTAACATCATCATTCTGGCGAAAGTGGAAAGACAAACAACTTTGGAAATCATCATCGATTGAGTTTTTTAAAGTGTTACTAAACCCACAACAGTAAAATCAGTGTGTATATGCAGTAAAGCATGCTTGGTATACTCACTGTGGAACCTAAGGGATTAATCCTGCATTGCGTAAGAAGGCTGTTTGACCCTGTCTTCTCTGATTCTCCCTTTCTTTCACAGTCCCCAATCCATCTCCTGATAGAACAGAGGCTAGGGGATCAGCTGCACATGCTCAGTTTGGTGTGTATTGCTAGTTTTTTTTTTCTTGGGAGAGTGCAAATGATCAGCACAGGGCTAATCAGCACTGTCCAGACAGAGGGCCGGGGGTCCTGCAGCCTCATAGTACAATCAGGGGAGAATGAAAACACCTCCTACAAGCTTTAACCAGACACTGATAGAAGTCACAGGATTGCTCCTACTGCTAATGAGGAAAGGTATTTATAAGTTTATGTTTACTAAAACTATTGCATTTCCATGTTCTGTTCACTGTGGGAGACCAGAACATTGACCATGTTGATGGGGGAATTGAGCGATTTTTTTTCCTTTCACCAGTAGTGGAAGAAAAAAGTAATCTATGGGCTACCTTAGGATAAGGTGACCAGATTTTTAAAATGAAATCCGGGGACATATTTTTTTACTAGTAATGGCGGCTAACAGTGACTCTCTGCCCGTTGCCACCGCCACCCGCCTCACAGCCTGTCAAGTCTTACTCTCCAGGCACTGGCTACTACTGGGTAGGGAGGAAGATCACTCTGCCAGGGAAGGCAAGGAGATAAGCAGGCAGGCGGCTGGCCGGGACTTGAGCCAAGGCAGAAGAACATGCGAGCTGAATGGGCACCCGAAACTGAAGAAATATTCCCTCCGTCCAAACAGCACATGATCATCAGAAAGGGGCACAGATAATGGGAAAAAAATACACCCCCTAAGCTTGTAGGAGGGGCAGAGCAGGGGGGGGGTAATTCAGATTTTTTTAATTTATCCTGCACTGACTGTCTTTGAAATTGCCCCAGCCCCTGTTCAAATCCAATCCGGGGACAAAACTGGGGACAGACTTGGTCCGGGGACAGTGTCCTCAATCCGGGGACTGTCCCCTGAAACCGGGGATGTCTGGTCACCCTACCTTAGGATCACTGGGGTATTTCATTAAAATGACAGAAAAAAATAACATAATAGTGTAGTTGTTGCTAAACCGATCAGATCTTTCCTTTGTTGTTTTGTAAAAATCAAACAAGAATTCCAATTGAACACTACAGACCACACAACCAATTAGGTTTCTTCAGTTATAATGGATACTGTTAGTTTAGGTACAATACAGTTTGTCATTTTAGGTGAATAGGTAAAAGATATGGACACTTCAAGAAGGAAAACCAAGATAAACATATACAGTTACACCAGGGAGTATCATAAATCAAACCTTTATTCTACAATGTAAAAAAGAAGAGATACACGAAGTACCCCATCAGCAAGTATATACAGTAACAATGTAAGAGGAAAGATAAAAAGATTGGCAGTCGCAACTTCATAGCCCCATGTATCCCCGATGAGCTACTGTGTGCTGTGCAAAAGCCAAAATATTTCAGTAGTGTCATAGGGTGACTCTTCAGCTGTTCTGGATCAGAGTCTCCAAATTCAAAATACAAGCACATATATAAAATATGGATATGTATCTACATTGAAAATCTGCCATTGCAATACCCCATTACAGATTGTGTTTTTAATTAGACAGCAAATCCAAAAAGCAAATATGATGCAATCTTGAATATCCACACAGAGGACAGTAATACTATACATTGCATTTGGCTCTGTTTTATCTCTTTCAAGATAAAAAAAAATGACATGACAATGAGACCACAGCAGTGCAAACAGTTGAATGTCCTGTGTTCTGTGCACATAACATTACCACCATCAGTAGTCTAAGGCACAGCATTAATAGAGTTTGTACGGTATGTTCTTTCCTTCATTGCTCTTGTCTTAACCATAGGAAGGAGTGATTTTGGCTTCTGCCACATAAAGACGGGCTTTCTATTACACTACATTGTTGTCTCTTCCCATTCAAGTTCAACATCACCTATAAAAAAGAAATAAAAGAACAATATGAATATCGACTATGAATATGTTAATACAAAATCTGTGATTAATTCACTGCCATGTTGAATTTTGATACCACCAATAGCTGAGTCATTCATACCTTTTGTACCTGGGCCCCATTTTTTGCAATCCCCCCTCTGCAGTCCCAAATGTGGCCTAATCCCCTATTAGAAGCCTGTCTGCTTAGTGGCACATTTAACAGTGAGAGCTAGGAAATAGCGTGGGGCATTTACATTGCATACTTTTAAATAACCATTTTATGCTGGTAGCCTCGGGAATAACTTTTGGCACTGAAGCTCCTCATCCAGTTGTGGTGCTATAAATCAGCTTAGGTGTCACTGCTATGGACATGATGCTGTCTACACAAAAAATTCCATACATATATATGTTAAAGAAAACAACCAAGCACTTATTCTTCTTTTTGGCAACCATGGCAGAAATATAGATCGCGCTCTTTCCACTCCTATGAAAATTCCACTCTTGCATTATTGGACATTTGTACAACCACATTTATTTATTATTTCACCATCTTTTCTAAATTTGATGAAGCAATATAGGTTTTAAACCTTTAGATAGTACATAGATTTTACAGAGGAATGATCTGTTGTATTTGGAATTGAGTGGGACAATTGTGTAAGTGGATATATTTTTATTATTGTATCCTAAATAATATAAAAAAATAAACCAAAAATTGCTAGAAAAAGCTTTTTCATTATTTTATAATGAATTCAGTTCCAATCCCCCAAGGCTATCTGACTAGTGTATACAATGGGTATAGAAAATAATAACCCCCCTTTAAAATAATCAGATTTTGTTGCTTTGCAGCCTAAAATTAAGACACAGTGGGTGTTATTTACTAAAGGCAAATCCACTTTGCACTACAAGTGCACTGAAAATGCACTTGGAAGTGCAGTCGCGGTAGATCTGAAATGAAGGAAAGCTCTACTGATTTTATCATCCAATCATGTGCAAGCTAAAATGCTGTTTTTAATTTTCCTTGCATGTCCCCCTCGGATCTACAGCAACTACACTTCCAAGTGCACTTGCAGTGGATTTGCCTTTAGTAAATAACCCCCAGTTTGTGTTTTATTCAGCTGTATTTACCAGTGAAACTTGTGACATCCAAGTGAAAGATATAACAGCAACATGTCAAAATAATAAATCAAAAACAGAATCATTGAATCACTGAGTTGGAAAAAGGATCACCCCCCAGGTCAGTATTTTGTTGGACCACCTTTTGCTTTATGTATAGACTTTTTGTCTGTTGGGATATGTTTCTACTAACATTGCACATCTATACTTTGCAATATTTGCCCACTCTTCTTTGCAGAACTGCTCAAATTCAGTTAAATTTGAGGGTGACCGTTTCTGCAAAGAAGAGTGAGCAAATATTGCAAAGTGTAGATGTGCAAAGTTAGTACAGTAGAGACATATCCCAACAGACTAAAGGCTGTAATTAAAGCAAAAGGTGGTCCAACAAAATACTGACATAAGGGGGTCACCATTTTTCCAACTCAGTAATTCGGTTTTTGAATTTGTTTTATATTTTTTTCTGACATGTTGGTGTTATATCTTTCACTTGTGATTCAAAATGTGATTTATTTAAAAAGGGGGTGATTCTTTTCTATACCCACTGTATACGTAGAGCCTCACTCGAACCAGGATTTTTTTTCTGCATTGCATATTAAAGGGTTAAAACATCTGTCACATTTTTACTAATGTGTGTGGTTCCATCAGGGTGATTTCCTGTTACTTCCTGTAATGGTGAAACTTTCCCACACCCTGACATTAACAATGTCATCAAGATAGAGTCTGAGGGGAAATCTTCCCAGTAGGGGACGCAGACAGCAACAAAAACTTGACAAATGTTCTAACTCTTCCCTACCTTATCCAAAACGTTAAACAAATAAAAATACATTGTTTCAGTTACTTACAGTATCTCACAAAAGAGAGTACACCCCTCACATTTTTGATAAAATTTTATTCTATTTTTTCATATGACAACATTGAAGAAAAGTACACTTTGCTACCATGTAAATTAGTGAGTGTACAGCTTGTATAACAGTGTAAATTAGCTGTCCCCTAAAAATAACTCAACACACATCCATTAATGTCTAAATCGTTGGCAACAAAAGTGAGTACACCCCTAAGTGAAAATGTCCAAATTGGGCCCAATTAGCCATTTTCCCTTCCCGATGTCATGTGACTCATTAGTGTTACAAGGTCTCAGGTGTGAATAGGGAACAGGTGTGTTAAATTTGGTGTTATCACTCTCACTCTCTCATACTGGTCACTGGAAGTTCAACATGGCCCCTCATGGTAAAAAAACTCTGAGGATCTGAAAAAAAGAATTGTTGCTCTGCATAAAGATGTCCTAGGCTATAAGATTACCAAGACCCTGAAACTGAGCTGCAGCACAGTGGCCAAGACTATACAGCGGTTTAACGGGACAGGTTCCACTCAGAACAGGCCTCGCCATGGTTGACCAAAGAAGTTGAGTGCACGTGCTCAGCGTCATATCCAGAGGTAGAGAAATAGACATATGAGTGCTACCAGCATTGCTGCAGAGGTTGAAGGGGTGGGGGTATCAGCCTATCAGTGCACAGACCATACGCCACACACTGCATCAAACTGGTCTGCATGGCTGTCGTCCCAGAAGGAAGCCTCTTCTAAAGATGATGCACAAGAAAGCCCACAGAAAGTTTTCTGAAGGTAAGCAGAATAAAGACATAGATTACTGGAACCATGTCCTGTGGTCTGATGAGACCAAGATAAACTTTTTTGGTTCAGATGATGTCAAGCGTGTGTTACGACAACCAGATGAGGAGTACAAAGACAAGTGTGTTTTGCCTACAGTCAAGTATGGTGGTGGGAGTGTCATGGTCTGGGGCTGCATGAGTGCTTCTGGCACTGGGGAGCTACAGTTCATTGAGGGAACCATGAATGCCAACATGTACTGTGACATACAGAAAGCAGAGCATATTCCCCTCCCTTTGGAGACTTGGCCGTAAGGCAGTATTCCATCATGATAACGACCCCAAACACACCTAGAAGATGACCACTGCCTTGCTAAAGAAGTTCAGGGTAAAGGTGATGGACTGGCCAAGCATGTCTCCAGACCTAAACCCTATTGAACATCTATGTGAGCATCCTCAAACGGAAGGTGGAGGAGCGCAAGGTCTCTAACATCCACCAGCTCTGTGATGTCGTCATGGAGGAGTGGAAGAGGACTCCAGTGGCAACCTGTGAAGCTCTGGTGAACTCCATACCCAAGAGGGTAAAGGCAGTGTTGGAAAATAATGGTGGCCACAAAATATTGACACATTGGGCCCAATTTAGATATTTTAGATATTTTCACTTAGGGGTGTACTCACTTTTGTTGCAAGTTTAGACATTAATGGCTGTGTTGAGTTATTTTGAGGTGACAGCAAATTTACACTGTTATACAATCTGTACACTCACTACATTGTAGCAAAGTGTAATTTCTTCAGTGTTGTCACGTGAAAATATATAATAAAATATTTACAAAAATGTGAGGGATGTACTCACTATTGTGAGATACTGGATATAGGGCCGTCAGTTTATGCTGTGCTTTACATATATATTGTACATTCACATCAGTCCCTGCCCTCAAGGAGCTTGCAATTTAAGGTCCCTGACTCACATTCATACATACACATACTAGAGCCAATTAGCCTACCAGTATGTTTTTGGAGGGTGGGAGGAGGCCAGTGCACCTGGAGGAAACCCACACAGGCACAGGCAAAAAATGCAAACTCCAGTCAGGATAGTGTTGTGGTCGGGATTTGAACCAGTGACCCTTTTGCTGCTAGGTGAAAGTGCTGACTACTAAACCATGTAACAATCACTAGACCTTAAGAAGCAAGTTTGGGCAAATGCAGAAAACTCCTTTAAATCGTAAGATCTGGTTTTGTCACTTTCTGCCCTTGGTTATAGGTAAGGTGGTGTCCAGCCGACTTCCCGTTTTGTCACTTCTAGACAGAAATGATGCTGCAATTGTTTTTTCAAACAATTCCAGCTGAATTTCATCTACAATTAACTAAAAGGTATACTGTATAAATGTGTAAGATATGCCAGTGGCCTCCTTCTTTTATCCCCTGAAGACGTTCATTGTACAGACGAAATGCACGTAAAGTGAGACCAGTGGCTCATGATGTTACACGCATGCTGATGTTCTCTAATGGGATGCTTTTTTGCCTATGAGATGCTTTTGTATTTTTTTATATATTTGCTTTTTAATAAAATATGTGGTTTTAAGCACATAATTTATGGTCCTTTGCTCTTTCCCTATTTTTCCCTATGCTGAGGAGTGGTCTTTGGATAACTAGTGGAGGACCCTGGAAATACTGGAGCTTGCAGTATTTGGTTTGGTGTCACTTGATTGGATGATTTCTGTGCTATTAATCTCTTATAATTTGGAGATCATTACCATTTGGTAAGGGAACTGACACTTGATTTCAAGGTGGTTTGGCACTATTGCACATCGATTTTCACTTGTTTTCAAGAGTTTACAAGTGGACTTGAATATACAGTATGTTTTTGGAAGCTTACACTTTTATTATGCACAAGTTTCAATTATATGTTCTGTGATGGACATTTTACTTTGTATTGTGATGTATATTGTGTATGAAGTCTTTTAATATGAGTTAAGATCACATACGATTCACCACTAAGTTCATTATATATTGGTTTTGCACATTTTCTAAGTAGTTATTTTTAGATTTTCCTTTTGTCCGGAATACATATGTGCAGCATCACTGTTTTTCACTAAGCCCACATTTTTGGGGGGTTTAATTAACATTAAGAGATGTACTGCTATTGATCATCTAATAAATAACTATAACAGAAATAAAATAACACGTAACATTCACTGGGGCTTAAGAATAAAGTTCGTCCAAAAGCAGAAACCTCCTTTAAATCTTTAGAAGCAAATTTTCTTTCGCAAAGTTGCTGTAAACAAAATTGAAAACTTTTTTTTTAAGAGTAAGGGGAGTAGAAGGAAAGACAGAGTTCAGATGAGTTTCTGTGTTTGAAGGATAATGAAACATGTTGGGTACAGTGTGTATCTGCTTACCTTCCATGGCATCCAAGGAGTCCATTTTCTGAAGGGCAGAATAATTAACAAAGCAGATGGCCTGGTTACTGCCTTTGCTTGCTAATAAGTCCAGAACACACTGGTGTAAAAATATATACTGTGCCTATGGATGAGAGAGACAGAGTAGTTAGCATTGGTGAAAAGTTTGCATCATAGCCTGTATATATATATATATATAAATCTACATATGGTATTTAGCAATAAAATTTCACATACGGTAATTTTTTTAAAATTTTTATCATTTCATAATTTTTTTTCCTATAGAAATTTTACCAGTTTTTATTTCTGAGTATCTAAGACAGGTCATAACAAATACTAAGGCTATCTATACACGTAGAATATACATCTTAAGTAACATGCAATTTTAAGCACATTGATCATTTGTCTAAGAACTCTAACCATTTTTGGAAAATCCTTGCAACATAATTTTTAGAAAAGATTTGGTTTTATTTTTAGATGTGTAACCTAAGTGAACCTAAGTGGAGTTGGGCAATTTATTTTTCTTCCAACAAGATCAAAAGTTATATACTTCTCGAGGGAAAAATAGAAAACTTGTGTTCTTGTGTTCAGATAAGAAAATTCTGTTTTACTGCTGCAATAGCAGGAATTTATAAAACCTTTATGGCCATCCTACAAGACCAGTAAAGATATGCATCAGGTAGTCTAAGTTTGTCAAAAATGCATCAAGAGTAATAATAGTCACAGACACAACAGTGAAAGCTCTAAGTAAGGCCTGCTTTTGCTGTGGGTAGAGGTGTGCTTGTTGTAGGACAAGTGTATCAACGTCCCTGCAAAATCTTTTTTTTTTTACTAAAAGTATACTTGTAGTATTCTTGTGTTCAGATTAAGGCCTCTTTCACACGTGCGGACCGTTCAGATCCGCCTGTCAGTTTTCTCAGGCGGACCTGAACGGGCGCTTAAGTACCTCTATGGAGCGTCGGATGTCAGCGGTGACATTTTCCGCTGACATCCGATCAGCACCGATCCGATCCTCTGCGCTAAAGTGTGACGGATGCAAACCCTATTTTGCATCCGTCTGGCGGATCGGATGAAAATGGACAGACGGTTCGTTTTCATCCGATCCCCCCATAGAGGAGAGCGAAGATCTGACTGGTCCGTTTCTGCACAGTGTGCAGAGATGGACTAATCATCCGCCGGCTCAGCGGGGATCAACGGAGCTGTGGAGAAAGCGGATGTCTGAAAACAGATCTGCACATGTGAAAGCGGCCAAAGTCTGTTTTACTGCTGCAAAAACAGGAATTTATAAAAATGTTATGACCAACCTACAAAGAACTGCGCAGATATTCATTAGGAGTTCAAGGTTTGTCAAAAGAACATCAAGACTACTAATAGCCGCATACACAACAATGAAGGTTCTAAGTAAGCATTGCCTTCGCTGTGGATATACTTCTGCTTATTTTAGGACATGAGACTTGTCCTTAACTAAGCCTTTTTTTTTCACTAAAGGTGTACCTTGTAATGGAGCCTATGATTTTAAAGCAGAACTTCATCTAACCCCCCCCCCCAAAGTGTTTTTTGGATTTTAAAAAGCTCCCCCTATACATCCCTTTATATTGCAGTCTTCAGGCTGGTCCAATAATGTCATAGGTCCTTCCTCCATGGCAGTGGTGGGTGGTCCTTCCTGTTGGACTGAGCAGCTCTCATGTAATGACGTGATAATGAAGCTCAGTCCAGGAGTACAGTGAGTGCAAGACCCCAAGGTGGTGTTTCCATGACAGCCTGGGCTCACATTTTTTAATAAGACTTAATGGCAAATGAATCCATAGAAATGATACTTCTCCACACTACTGTGTGTCATGGATGATAAAGTCCACTATACAGTTTAAAGTGTTTGTTACTAGGGATAAGCTTTGAGTTCGAGTCTGGCTGATGATTGGCCAAGCATGCACTATGACCCGCATGCTTTGGCCAATCACAGCGCTGTCAGCTCAGAGAGCCCCAATTGGCCAAAGGCAGGGTGCCTTTGGCCAATTATGGCTCAGGGGGACTAAGTACACGCCCCACACTATATAAGGCCGCCTGCGCGTCGGACCTTGTGTAGTGTGCTGCGGCGGCGGAGATAGAGAAAAAGAGTGTCATTTCATTTCAGTTAGCTAGATTGAGCAGGCAGTTGATTCAGTTAGATCAGTATATTTAGTATATATATATATATATGCATTGTAGGCTTTGTACATATAAATATATATATATATATATATACTGACAATGTGTTGTTGATATTGGATATAAACGCCCTGAATAACCTCTCCACTGCGCCAATGAAAAAAATGTGCAAATAACTATAGCTGCCACTTAGTGAATAAAAATTTAAAACAGAAAAAAGCTTTACTCCAAACAATCTGAGTGAGAAAAGCAAATAGTAGCGCTAAAAAACAATAAAACTATAAAAAAGTGTAATAAACTCAATAAGACCACGTGACAAGTGATATAAAGTCCATAACATAAATTTCATAAGTAAAGCTTTTTCTGTTTTTCTGTTCTCACTGTAGACCATTCATGTTGTTCTCCTAATAATACTACAGGCAGGCAGTTGATTCAGGTATCTGCAGTATATTCAGTCAGTGTACTGTATCCTGGGCACAGTGTGCAGCTAAACCTCACTGCAGACCATTCCTGTTGTTCTCTTCCTAATAATACTACAGGCAGGCAGTTGATTCAGGTAGCTGCAGTATATTCAGTCAGTGTACTGTATCCTGGGCACAGTGTGCAGCTAAACCTCACTGCAGACCATTCCTGTTGTTCTCTTCCTAATAATACTACAGGCAGGCAATTGATTCCGGTAGCTGCAGTATATTCAGTATATATAGACATCCCAGCTTTGTGCAGCTACATCTCACTGCAGGCCATTCCTTGTGTACCTATTGAAATACATCAAATACAGTATGTCTGGAAGGCCAACAAGGAGGGGAAGACACTCAAAGGCCACTAAAAGAGGGCAAGCAGGCTCTGTGTCTAGAGGCAACAGTGCTGGTCTTGGACACGGTGCATCCTCAGCACGTGGCCGGGGGGCACGCTTGTCCTTTTTTTGGCAGCTGGCCGTGTTGAGCTGCAACATGCAGAAGAGTTGGTAGAGTGGATGACCAATCTGTCCTCATCCTCCTCATCCTCTGTCACCCAGGCTCAGAGTACCTTGGCTGCCAATGCATGTGCCAAAGTGGCCTATTCCATCGGCTCAAGGTCATCACTTACTCCTTCCCTAGCCCCACCATCATGCACGGAGGAGTCCCCCGAACTGTTCGACCACAGTGTTGGGTACATGCTGCAGGAGGATGTGCAGCGTTTTGAAGGCTCTGATGATGGTACCCAGCTTGAGGAAGGCAGTAATTTCAGCTCAGAGAGAGGGGGTGGGTCATGATAAGAGATGCATGAACTGTCCTGACACCATTTGAGGAGGCCACGAGGATGGTGAGCAGTGACAGTGCATGCATCAGTGATACTGTCCCTCTTGTCTACCTGTTGGAGCACACGCTGCGTGGAATAATGGACAGAGCACTTGAGGCAGAACAGAGGGAGGAAGAGAAGGACTTCCTTACCTCTCAAGGCCCCCTTTATCCAGACAGTGTTCCTGCGGGCCCGCCGATCACACAGGAAGAGGACGAGGAGGAGGAGGAGGATTGTGTCAGCATGGAGGTGGAGCCCAACACTCAGCATCAGCAGCAGTCTTCAAGGGATCATTTACAGTCCCCAGAAACCCATGGACTTGTACGTGGCTGGGAGGAGGCGACTGCAGATCATGTCGTCTTTAGTGACCCAGAAGACTCCGGACGAAATGCCTCAGCAAACCTACGCTGCATGGCCTCCCTGATCCTGCAAAGCCTGCAAAAGGATCCTCGGATTCGTGGTATCAAGGAGAGGGATCATTACTGGCTGGCAACCCTCCTTGATCCACATTACAAGGGTAAGGTTGCGGACCTTATCCAGCCATCGCAGAGGGAGCAGAGGATAAAACATCTTCGGGAGGCCTTGCAGAAAGGTTTGTGCAACGTGTTTACAGAGCCTGGGAGGTTACAAATTCCTGGTCCTGGACAATGTGTTGCTGAGGCTTCGGTCAGTCACAGAAGGAGCGGTGGACAAGGTGGCCGTCTGACCGATGCGTTCAGACAATTTTTTAGTCCACAGCCCCAAGGTATGATTGGTTCCAGCAAACATTGCCAGCGTCTGATTTACATGGTGCAGGAATACCTAGGGGCAAGATCAGACTTGGACACCTTTCCCACCGAAAATCCTCTGGGTTACTGGGTCTTGAGGATGGATCACTGACCAGAGCTTGCACAGTATGCAATTGTGCTACTGGCCTGTCCTGCATCCAGCGTTCTTTCGCAATGCACATTCAGTGCTGCTGGAGGCTTTGTAACTGATCACAGAGTGTGCCTGTCCACCGACTCGGTCGATCGGCTCACCTTCATAAAAATGAATCAGTCTTGGATCACCAGCTACCAAGCACCTGATGCTGATGTAACCGAATAATTTTTTATGAATGTGAGATCCCTTCAAGACTGCCTATGCTGATGCTGAGTGACTATCTTGTTATGCTGAGTGACTATCCTCTTCCTCCTCAATGTTCATGTTGATAGCTTGTAAGAAAATTTTTGGTTCTGGGCACCGCCACCAGTGGCTAAGGCCCAATTTTTCTGCCTCTGTTTAACAGGGGCGTGTAATTAAAAATGTTGCTGTAATACTTTGCAGCAGGGCTCATTCCTGCGCTCCAACTAGAGTATCTGTGAGGGGTTGCAGTGTTGTGGCACCAGCACCAGTGCCATAGGCCCAATTTTTCTGCCCCTGTTTAACAGGGGCATGTAATTTCAATTTTTGCTGTAATACTTTGCAGCAGGGCTCATTCCTGCGCTCCAACTAGAGTATCTGTGAGGTGTTGCAGTGTTGTGGCACCAGCACCAGTGCCACTGCCTAAGGCCCAATTTTTCTGCCACTGTTCAACAGGGGCATGTAATTACAATTCTTGATCTAATATTTCACAGCTGGGCCCATTCCTGCGCCCACCAAGAGTAACTGTGAGGGCTTACAGTGTTGTGGCAACACCAACACCTAAGGCCCATATTTCTGCAGAGTATATACGGCAGGCCCCTACTTTCAAACATCCGACTTACAAACGACTCCTACTTAAAAAAGGAAGGAGACAACAGGAAGTGAGAGGAAATCTACCCCTGGGAAGGGAAATTCTCTCCAGTAAGAGTTAATATGGGAAAAAAGTGTCTCCACTGATGCTTTATCACCAATCCTTGTTTCCCTAAACAACCCAAATTTTCAAAATCCAATTGTCATTGAGCCAGAAAGTGAGGTGAAATCTTCTGAACAGGGGCACAGACAGCAAAACAAATGTTACAGGGGTGATGATAACCCTTCCCTAGAATATCCAAAAAGCTTAAAAATAGATTTTTTTGGCTGGAGCTACACTTACAAAATTTACCTGTTCCAAATTACAAACAGATTCAACTTAAGAACTACCCTACAGTCCCTGTCTTTCTTGGGACCGCCTGTATACTGCTGTAAAGAAGAGTATATAGGGCCTGGGGGCCCCACGCCTTTTCTTTTTTTAATTTGGGTGCAGGGTTCCCCTTAATACCCATACAAGACCCAAAGGGCCTAGCAATGGGCTGGGGGGGAGGGGGGTACCCATGCCGTTTTTCTCAATTCTCATAATTTTCATCTATATTGCCGGGACCCAACATTACATTAAATCCGCAAGCAGTTTGAAATGACCTTTATTCCTTTAGAAACGTCATTTTGTGCAGGGACTGTTCTAAACACGGGAAACACGTGCCACTTCACAGGCATACTATAGACACCCCCCCCCTCCCAGGTACAATATTTAAAGGAATATTTTACTTTTTTTTTTACTTTAACCACTTAAGCCCCGGACTATTTGGTAGCTAAAGGACCAGAGGTGATTTCAGAATTTTGCACTGCGCTGTTTTAACTGTAAATTGTGCGGACATGCAATGTTGTACCCAAACGAAATTTGCGTCCTTTTCTTCCCACAAATAGAGCTTTCTTTTAATGGTATTTGATTGCCTCTACGATTTTTATTTTTTGCGATATAAACAGAAAAAGACAGAAAATTTTGAAAAAAAATGATATTTTCTACTTTTTGTTATAAGAAAAATCGAATTAACTCAATTTTAGTCATACATTTAGGCCAAATTGTATTCAGCCACATGTCTTTAGTAAAAAAAATGTCAATAAGCGTATATTTATTGGTTTGCGCAAAAGTTATATAGTTTACAAACTAGGGTACATTTTCTGGAATTTACACAGCTTTTAATTTATGACTGCCTATCTCATTTCTTGAGGTGCTAAAATGGCAGGGCAGTACAACCCCCCCCCCCCCCAAATGACCCCATTTTGGAAAGTAGACATCCCAAGGAAATTGCTGAGAGGCATGTTGAGCCCATTGAATATTTTTTTTTTTGTCTCAAGTGATTGAATAATGACAAAAAAAAAATAAAAAAAAAAAATTACAAAAAGTTGTCACTAAATGATATATTGCTCACACATGCCATGGTTATATGTGGAATTGCACCCCAAAATACATTTTGCTGCTTCTCCTGAGTACGGGGATACCACATGTGTGGGACTTTTTGGGAGCCTAGCCGCGTACGAGCCCCCGGAAACCAAGCACCGCCTTCAGGATTTCTAAGGGTGCAAATTTTTGATTTCACTCCTCACTACCTATCACAGTTTTGAAGGCCATAAAATGCCAAAATAGCACAAAACCCCCCCAAATGACCCCATTTTAGAAAGTAGACACCCCAAGGAAATTGATGAGAGGCCTGTTGAGCCCATTGAATATTTTTTTTTTTTGTCCCAAGTGATTGAATAATGACAAAAAAAAAGAAAAAATTACAAAAAGTTGTCACTAAATGATATATTGCTCACACATGCCATGGTTATATGTGGAATTGCACCCCAAAATACATTTTGCTGCTTCTCCTGAGTACAGGGATACCACATGTGTGGGACTTTTTGGGAGCCTAGCCGCGTACGGGACCCCGAAAACCAAGCACCGCCTTCAGGATTTCTAGGCACAAATTTTTGATTTCACTCCTCACTACCTATCACAGTTTCGAAGGCCATAAAATGCCAAAATAGCACAAAACCCCCCCCAAATGACCCCATTTTGGAAAGTAGACACCCCAAGCTATTTGCTGAGAGGCATGGTGAGTATTTTACAGCTCTCATTTGTTTTTGAAAATGAAGAAAGAAATTTTTTTTTTTGTTTTTCAATTTTCAAAACTTTATGACAAAAAGCGAGATCTGCAAAATACTTACAATACCTCTCAGCAAATAGCTTGGGGTGTCTACTTTCCAAAATGGGGTCATTTGGGGGGTTTTGTGCCATCTGGGCATTCCATGGCCTCCGAAACTGTGATAGGCAGTGAGAAGTGAAATCAAAAATTTACACCCTTAGAAAGCCTGAAGGCGGTGCTTGGTTTTTGGGGTCCCGTACGCGGCTAGGCTCCCAAAAAGTCTCACACATGTGGTATCCCCGTACTCAGGAGAAGCAACAGAATGTATTTTGGGGTGTAATTCCACATATGCCCATGGCATGTTTGAGCAATATATCATTTAGTGACAACTTTGTGCAAAAAAAAAAAAAAAAAATTTCCGCAACTTGTGTCAACATATAAAATATTCCATGGACTCAACATGCCTCTCAGTATATAGCTTGGGGTGTCTACTTTCCAAAATGGGGTCATTTGGGGGGGTTTTGAACTGTTCTGGCATTTTATACACAACATTAGGAAGCTTACATCCACTCTTCTAACCACTTGAAGACAAAGCCCTTTTTGACACTTTTTGTTTACATGAAACCATTTTTTTTTTTGCAAGAAAATTATGTTGAACCCCCAAACATTATATATATTTTTAAAGCAAAGGCTCTACAGATTAAAATGGTGGGTGTTGCATTTTTTTTTCTACACAGTATTTGCACAGCGATTTTTCAAACGCATTTTTTGGGGGAAAAAATACACTTTTTTTAATTTTAATGCTCTAAAACACACTATATTGCCCAAATGTTTGATGAAATAAAAAAGATGATCTTAGGCCGAGTACATAGATACCAAACACGACATGCTTTAAAATTTCGCACAAACGCGCATTGGCGACAAACTACATACATTTTTAAAAGCCTTTAAAAACCTTTACAGGTTACCCCGTTAGATTGACAGAGGAGGTCTACTGCTAAAATTACTGCCCTCGATCTGACCTTTGCGGTGATACCTCACATGCATGGTGCAATTGCTGTTTACATATGACGCCAGACCGACGCTTGCGTTCGCCATTGGGCAAGAGCAGGGCAGGACAGGGGTGCTTCTTTTTTTTTTTTTTTTTTTTTATTATTAATTTTGCTTTTTATTTTATTTTTAAATTGTTCCTTCCATATTTTTTTTTTTTTTATAATTTTTATTGTTATCTCAGGGAATGTAAATATCCCCTATGATAGCAATAGGTAGTGACAGGTACTCTTTTTTTGAAAAAACTGGGGTCTTCTAGACCCTAGATCTTTCCTCTGCCCTCAAAGCATCTGACCACACCAAGATCGGTGTGATAAAATGCTTTCCCAATTTCCCAATGGCGCTTTTTATATCCGGGAGGGGGGGACATTCCCTCCCACTTATTGTAAAAGCAGTCCAGAGGCTAATTAGCCACTAGGATTGCTTTTACATGAAAGCCGGCCGCAGGCTGAAAAGAATGATACCAAGATGATACCTAAACCCGCAGGCATCATTCTGGTATAAACATTCAAAGTCCAGCAACATACCAGTACGTTGCTGGTCCTTGTTGGACATGTATTGTAATCTTTTTTTTTCATGCAGCCAGTTGGCTGAACGAAAAAAGAGATTGATCGGTGGGTATTCCCACCATTAGAATACCGCCCTTCATCCACCCACTTCTAATGATGGGCATACATGCACCATTTATATATGCCAAAGCATGGGGGCATCCTCCCGCAAAAAAGTTATGCCGCACACACGGTCGGACTTTTCCACGGGCAAGCCTCCATCGGAATTTCGACCGTATGTACGCGGCATTAGGGGCAAAATCGCTCCTCCACCCCTGATGCCCCAATGCTTCGGCATATATGCTTTTTTTTTTTAACTGTGGTGGTGAAATCACCTCCTACAGCACTGGAGTCGCAGGGATCAGGCCTGTCTCTGCAAACGCTGCAGTTATGTGTGTTGTGTTTTGTAAGTGACAGTGATCGATCGATACTGCACTTGGGTGGCCTGGGCTGGACGGAGGGGCAAAACGCAGGTGCTAGCAGGTATCTGGGCTGATTCCGCTAACACTGCGTTTTTGGGAACCCTAAACTGCTGGGGACGCTAGTATAGATCTGATCAGATCAGATATTGATCTGTTCAGATACTATACCACTAAGGGGGGTGTATGCTTCACGCGTGGGTGTTGGCGTTACTGGCACTAACCTGACGCTGCCTGGGGTGTGACGCAGACCCTCTCTGACGCTAAAACCTAATTGATATCACCCGCCGGGCGATCAGGGGGTTAAACCTTTATTGGGTTATATACGGCGGGTGCCCTGACACTATGAAAAGCAAACTAACTAACCAGCGTCACCCGTAACACTTATATGGTGATCACTGGTGAAAGGGTTAACTAGGGGCAATCGGGGGGGTTAAACCTTTATTAGATAATATATGGGGGTACCTGACGCTATAAAAACCTGCGGCGAACCTAAAAAAAATTACTGGCTACCGCTCGGCATCACCGACACTAAGACAGCGATCAGAAAAATGATCGCTTAGCGACAGTGGTGATAGGGGGTGAAAGGGTTACCTGGGGGGCGACCCCAGTTCTTTCAAAAAAAAAGAGTACCTGTCACTACTATTGCTATCATAGGGGATATTTACATTCCCTGAGATAACAATAAAAATTATAAAAAATAAATAAATATGGAAGGAACAATTTAAAAATAAAATAAAAAAGCAAAATTAATAATAAAAAAAAAAAAAAAAAAAAAAGCACCCCTGTCCTGCCCTGCTCTTGCCCAATGGCGAACGCAAGCGTCGGTCTGGCGTCATATGTAAACAGCAATTGCACCATGCATGTGAGGTATCACCGCGAAGGTCAGATCGAGGGCAGTAATTTTAGCAGTAGACCTCCTCTGTCAATCTAACGGGGTAACCTGTAAAGGTTTTTAAAGGCTTTTAAAAATGTATGTAGTTTGTCGCCAATGCGCGTTTGTGCGAAATTTTAAAGCATGTCGTGTTTGGTATCTATGTACTCGGCCTAAGATCATCTTTTTTATTTCATCAAACATTTGGGCAATATAGTGTGTTTTAGTGCATTAAAATTAAAAAAAGTGTATTTTTTCCCCAAAAACCTTTATTAGATAATATATGGGGGTACCTGACGCTATAAAAACCTGCGGCGAACCTAAAAAAAATTACTGGCTACCGATCTGCATCACCGACACTAAGACAGCGATCAGAAAAATGATCGCTTAGCGACAGTGGTGATAGGGGGTGAAATGGTTACCTGGGGGGTGATCAAGGGGGTTAAACCTTTATTAGATAATTTATGGGGGTACCTGACGCTATAAAAACCTGCGGCGAACCTAAAAAAAATTACTGGCTACCGATCTGCATTACCGACGCTAAGACAGCGATCAGAAAAATGATCGCTTAGCGACAGTGGTGATAGGGGGTGAAAGGGTTACCTGGGGGGTGATCAAGGGGGTTAAACCTTTATTAGATAATTTATGGGGGTACCTGACGCTATAAAAACCTGCGGCGAACCTAAAAAAAATTACTGGCTACCGATCTGCATCACTGACACTAAGACAGCGATCAGAAAAAAGATCGCTTAGCGACAGTGGTGATAGGGGGTGAAAGGGTTACCTGGGGGGCGATCAAGGGGGTTAAAACGTTATTAGATAATTTATGGGGGTACCTGACGCTATAAAAACCTGCGGCGAACCGAAAAAAAATTACTGGCTACCGATCTGCATCACCGACGCCAAGACAGCGATTAGAAAAATGATTGCTTAGCGACAGTGGTGATAGGGGGTGAAAGGGTTACCTGGGGGGCGATCAGGGGGTTAAACCTTTATTGGGTTATATATACGGCGGGTGCCCTGACACTATAAAAAGCAAACTAACTAACCAGCGTCACCCGTAACACTTATATGGTGATCACTGGTGAAAGGGTTAACTAGGGGCAATCGGGGGGTTAAACCTTTATTAGATAATATATGGGGGTACCTGACGCTATAAAAACCTGCGGCGAACCTAAAAAAAATTACTGGCTACCGATCGGCATCACCGACACTAAGACAGCGATCAGAAAAATGATCGCTTAGCGACAGTGGTGATAGGGGGTGAAAGGGTTACCTGGGGGGCGATCAAGGGGGTTAAACCTTTATTAGATAATATATGGGGATACCCGACGCTATAAAAACCTGCGGCGAACCTAAAAAAAAATACTGCCTACCTATCTGCATCACCGACACTAAGACAGCGATCAGAAAAACGATCGCTTAGCGACAGTGGTGATAGGGGGTGAAAGGGTTACCTGGGGGGGATCAAGGGGGTTAAACCTTTATTAGATAATTTATGGGGGTACCTGACGCTATAAAAACCTGCGGCGAACCTAAAAAAAATTACTGGCTACCGATCTGCATTACCGACGCTAAGACAGCGATCAGAAAAATGATTGCTTAGCGACAGTGGTGATAGGGGGTGAAAGGGTTACCTGGGGGGTGATCAAGGGGGTTAAACCTTTATTAGATAATTTATGGGGGTACCTGACGCTATAAAAACCTGCGGCGAACCTAAAAAAAATTACTGGCTACCGATCTGCATCACTGACACTAAGACAGCGATCAGAAAAACGATCGCTTAGCGACAGTGGTGATAGGGGGTGAAAGGGTTACCTGGGGGGCGATCAAGGGGGTTAAAACTTTCTTAGATAATTTATGGGGGTACCTGACGCTATAAAAACCTGCGGCGAACCTAAAAAAAATTACTGGCTACTGATCTGCATCACCGACGCCAAGACAGCGATTAGAAAAATGATCGCTTAGCGACAGTGGTGATAGGGGGTGAAAGGGTTACCTGGGGGGCGATCAAGGGGGTTAAACCTTTATTAGATAATTTATGGGGGTACCTGACGCTATAAAAACCTGCGGCGATCCTAAAAAAAATTACTGGCTACCGATCTGCATCACCGACGCTAAGACAGCGATCAGAAAAATGATCGCTTAGCGACGGCGGTGCTAGGGGGTGAAAGGGTTATCTGGGGGGTGATCAGGGGGTTAAACCTTTATTAGGGGGGGTTAGGGGGCTACACTGGACCTAAAACTAAATGTAGTGACACTTTTACAGTCACAAATGTCACTGATTGCAGTGATCAGTAAATAAATGGTCACTGCAATCAGTGACACTGTGACTGGGGGCTGGGGGATGATCTGGGGGGGCCTGGGGGGGCGATTTGTGTGCCTATGTGTCCTGGTGTCAGTGTAGTGTTAGTGTACTGACCTGTGTGTCTTCTCTTGTATATGTGAGCGCCGCATGAGAGATGACATCACTTCCTCCTGCTTCCTCTGCCTGTGTTTACAATAAAGGACAGAGGAAGCATTTCCATTCGCCGGGAGCGATCGCGGGGGGGTGGCCGGAATCGAACGGCCGTCCCCTCATGTCGGATCGCTCCCCAACGAATACCGACCGCTCACTGTATAGGAGGGGGGTCCGATTGGACCCCCCAACTGTACAAAGGCAATCACGTACACTGTACGTGATTGTGCCTGTCGGTGCCATTCTGCCGACGTACATATACAGTGAGCGGTCGTTAAGTGGTTAAGCATCATTAAAATCACTGCTCCCGAAAAAAACTTCTCTTTTTAAAACTTTTCTTGCATTGATACATGTCCCCTGGGGCAGGACCCGAGTCCCCAAACCCTTTTTAGGACAATAACTTGCATATTAGGGTTTAAAATTTGCTCTTTTGATTTCTCACGTTCGAGTCCCATAGACTTTAACGGTGTTCGAAAGTTTGTGCAAACTTTCGGTCCGTTCGCATGTTCTGGATGCAAACTAAAGCGGGGGGTGTTCGGCTCATCCCTATTTGTTACCCCAACATTTCATATTCCTGATACGAGTCTGCTGTACCATGTACTTGAAGGAAAAAGTATCCTGTCCTCTTTGTATTGCTCCCTTTGTGTGAAATCCCTGGTGTACCTGCCAGCCCCTCTGCTTTCCTATTAAAAACTGACCACACTAAGCAGGAGAACACACTGTGGTCAGTTCTCTAGCTGTGCTGGGAACTCAGTCTGATCTCCTCCAATGTCCAGACTTGTCCTGATATCCCCCCCCCACAGCCATTCACTGGGAAGCTCAGCGTATTGTTGCTTCTCCTCCCCCCAGCTCTTATGCAGCTGATAACAGACAGAACAGAGGGAATGGGAAAAAGGTATTTATAAAGTTTTTTTTATCTCTATACACATATATTTTATCTTTCATTTCTATTTTAAACTGAATGGACTGTATTACATGATGATCAGTTACAATCAATTACATTTTTTCTGTATAAGTATTTTTACATTTTTAGATTGTGCATTTACATACTAATATAAAAAAAGAAGAAACTGGTAGATAACAGCAGAATTCTTGTCTTTGCTTACCAAATTTTGTACCATACACATTCTTTCACTTCTAAGCTCTGCTACAAGGCCATAAATATCCACAAAATCATGATGGTTAATGTGTTGGATTAAATGATCCAGTGCAATAAACAATCCTGCTCGTCCAACTCCCGCACTAAAATAATAACAATATTATTAGTTCATTGATAAAAGTACCATGCTTTCTTAACATTTAAAATGCTTTTTAGAGTTGGAAAACTAAATTCATGTATTGAATGAGGAGGCACATTTGTCATTGGGCTCATTTTAAAGCTGTGGTATATTATACTTTCCTTCCCCACTGCTCCATTCTCCTGCTGTTCCATTTGCTACTGGGAGTTTGGAGAACAAGCTTTGTATAAGCTCTGAGTTGATTTTTGTTGGAGCTAACACGGGGTTGAGGACCTTTTCCTTACCCCCCATATGACAGTGTTTGGTGCCAGAGCAGCCAACTGCAAAGTACAGATGTGGGGGGAGGAGAGGAAATTAGAAGCTCTAGTATACCTAAAAGAACCATGTATTTCTTTTCACTCCTAGCAGTGAATGAAGCAGCAGGGAAGTGAAGGGAAGGTGAGTATGTGTTGCTGCAGGTGCCAACAATAAAGTCACTCTGTCACTTTGCTCTGCATGGGAAAAGCACATGCTTACTGTGTTTGTAACTGTATCTTCATGGTTTACAGACTTATGATATTGCATAGTGAGATCTGCCAACTGCAAAAGGTGCCTAGCAGCAATGGAACCAGCCATACACCTGCATACTAGAGCTCACAAAGGGGATTATTTACAAAAGGTAAATCCACTTTGCACTAGAAGTGCAAACTACACGTGCAAAGTACACTTGAAATTGCACTGAAAGTGCACTTGGAAGGGCAGATGCTGTAAATCTGAGGGGTAGATCTGAAATGAGCGGAAGCTCTTCTGATTTTATCATCCAATCATGTGCAAGCTAAAATGCTGTTTTTTATTTTCCTTGCATGTCCCCCTCGGATCTACAGCGACTGCACTTCCAAGTGCACTTTCAGTGCAATTTCAAGTGCACTTTACACTTGTAGTGCCAAGTGGATTTGCCTTTCGTAAATAACCCCCCCCTTGTCTTAGTGGCCTTTCAAATTGTAGATCTTTAAAATTTTACTTACTAAAATAACATAATCAAAGGTCTTCAAACCACTGTGACTCCAAAATACCTATGAAAATGTCAATTTTTGTGTCTGTTTTGGATGGTGGGACCTCACTATTTTCTATAAGGTTCTGGTGGTGAGATTGTTGACTTCAGAGGCCTGCTTTGGCAATTATGAGGGAGTCCTACTGCCTTGCTAGGGTTTTTTATAAACATATAAGAGAAGCCCCCAAATCTCCAAGCTGGGCATAAACAGTGCAAAAACTATGGCAAAAAGCTCCCAACATTGAAGACCCAAATGATTAAGTAAATCAGTAATTAGTTGTGGATGTTATAAACCCCTGCCTCAAACTAAGTAATTCACAAAGAATGAATGTTTGAAAAAAAAATATTAGAAATGCACTGTATACTCATTTTTTGTAAAGATCTAATATAAGAATTCACATTTTTTTTTCAGAATATTCCTTAGAATTCCTTACTATTGTTGATCCTGTTAAGCCTCATACACACAATCCAATTTTACGTTAATAATTGTCTGATGGACGTGTTGTGTCGGATAATCCGACCGTGTGTATGCTCCATCAGACAATTGTTGGCGGAATTAACGACAACAAATGTTGGCTGTTCATGCTCACCAACTGTCTGACAATAAATCTGTTACGCCGGATTATCCGATCGTGTGTACACAAATCCGTCCAACTAAAATCCAAAGTACAAACACGCATGCTCAAAACCAATGTTAAACATTAAGACAACATTAGCAGAAGTTGCCCAAAGGGTGGCGCTAAAGAGCAGTAAAACCACATATTTAGGTTTTGTTGGCTGAAAATGTTGTGCCGTCTGTATGCATAACAAGTTCAGGGTCAACACTCTTCAGACCAAAATCCACGGATCTGTCTGATGGAAGTCGGATCGTGTGTATGAGGTTTAAAGTGGAGCTCCACCCTAAATAGCAACTTTTGCTATTTGGAACCCTCCCCCCCCTCCGGTGTCACAATTGACACCTTTCAGGGGGGAGGGGGGTGAAGATACCTGTCTAAGACAGGTATTTTCACCCACATCCGGGAGTCCTGTCTCTGGGAATCTGCGGGAGTTACGTCACTTCCCGCAGACTTCCCTTGGTGTTCTGGGAGACACTCGGCTCCCAGAACACAGGAGCACAAATCAGAACGGCGCAGCGCGACTCGCGCATGCGCCGTAGGGAACCGGGCATGAAGCCGCAGGGCTTCACTTCCTGGTTCCCTCAGCGAGGATGGCGGAGGGAGCAGCAGAGCGACGAGCGGTCGCTCGTCCTCTGCTGCGGACGTCGCTGGACTCCAGGACAGGTAAGTGTCCAAATATTAAAAGCCAGCAGCTGCTGTAGCTGTAGCTGCTGGCTTTTAATTTTTTTTTTTCCGGTGGAGCAACCCCTTTAAGTCTCCTTTATCCCCAGTAGTACAATCATAATGTACCTGCAATGTACGATTGTTGGTGTATTTTCGTGAGGTCTGCTTCCTCTAACCATCTTTACAAAATGAATTAAAGCAGTAGTGTTTTCTGGAACTCCATGTTCTGGCCAGGAAGTGAAATTACATTGGCGAACCATCATAAAATCTCCATGCTGCAATAAAGCAAATAAGGAAGCACAATAAGTAAAAGTCAGGAAATAAATATATAAGTGAGTGGGGGAAATAGCCTTTTCCTCACCTACAGTACATTGTACCTTTAGCTCGTACAATAATCTCTTCTTACATGTAAGCCACATTTCCTCAGCTGCTTCTGAGAAGACTTAAGTGGCCCTAAAGTGGAGTTTCACCCTGAATTTTATTTTTTTTACCAAAAATAGAAAAAAATTATTGAATTTTTTTTTTTTTACTTATCAGAAATAGCGGTTGCTATGCGGAAGTTCCTAATCTGCCTCTTCATCCTCCGCGGCTGGTCTTCTTCCTCGTCCTACTTGCGGTGTCTTCTAGTAAATGGGGCGCGCTGCCTTCTGGGAACTGTGTGTATCCCAGAGAGCAGCCGGCCCATTCACAAAGCACCGCGCAACTCGTGCATGCGCAGTAGGAAACGGGCAGTGAAGCCGCAAGGCTTCACTCCCTGTTTCCCTTAGTGAGGATGGCGGCGCCAGGACCTGCCCTGATCGAGCGATCGGCTTCGGGGGGGGCCGACTTCGCGGGCGCCTAGGACAGGTAAGCGTTCTTATTAAAAGTCAGCAGCTACATTGTTTGTAGCTGCTGACTTTAAAAAAATTTAATTGCGGGTGGAACCCTGCTTTAAGTATTGCAGTGCCATAACAGTGGCAGCACTGTATGCATAGTGTGATCTCATGTTACTTGGCATTTTAATACATTTTTTCTTAATGGGAAAAAATCTGGTTGAGTTGAGTTGAGTTGAGAGGTATCTTAATATAGCGCGCTCTTACCCCGAAGGGTCCCGACGTGCATAACGCGCATGGTAACGCTTACACTATGTGGTTTTAGCTAATAAATTGTATGCATGTATAGTACATTGTTTAAATGCCACGTCCTACCTGAGTGTTGTTGCTGACCATGTCCATCCCTTTATGACTACAGTGTACCCATCTTCTGATGACTCCTTCCAGCAGGATAATGCACAATGTCACAAAGCTCAAATCATCTCACCACTGGTTTCTTGGGCATGACAATGAGATCACTGTACTCCAATGGCCTCCACAGTCACCAGATCTCTACAATAGAGCACCTTTGGAATGTGGTGGAATGGGAGATTTGCATCATAGATGTGCAGCTTGCAAATCTGCAGCAATTGTGTGATGCTATCATGTCAATATGGACCAAAATCTTTGAGGAATGTTTCCAACACCTTGATGAATGCAGTTCTGAAGGCAAAAGGGGGTCCAATCCGGTACTAGCCAGGTGTACCTAATAAAGTGGCTGGTGAGTATATATGCAGGCACATTTTTCCTACATAATATTAGAGTGGTAATCTTGGATTTAATACATTTGGAGTGCATTTTGAAAACGTGGTCTTGTGTTCCCAGATATCATAGTAGAAAACGCCATTCGTACCTTATGTCAGCAAGACTTTAGGCTCACACACATAGCCCAGATATCCAGTATGCTGAGCAGCTTCTGCAGTCACCATTACACCTCTTGAAAAAAGAGGAGGGGCTTAGCAGGAAAAGGCAGGGTTAGGCAGCACCACACATTCAATGCATATATGAAATGTCATTCAAATTTCATACGGACATGTGAATGTGGCTCCACTACAACAGCTACAGAGTAGCTGGGAATGGGGTGATGGAGTACATTAGGTTCTATTTCAGAATACCTGGCTAAGTTATTTATGCTTAGCCATGATAACTTCCGATATGCTTTAAACATACAAGCAGATGTATTAAAAATGGAAGAACATTCATCTTTGTTTTTAGTGGAGTCATAGGGGTTGATTTACTAAAGGCAAATAGACTGTGCACTTTGCAAAGTGCAGTTTTACTTTGCAAAGTGCAGTTGCTCCAGAGCTTAGTAAATGAGGTAAACCTTTACTTTGCAAAGAATACCCAATCGCCTGCAAGGAAAAAAAAAAAAAAAAAACAGCATTTTTGCTTGCACGTGATTGGATGATGGAAGTACGCAGAGCTTCTGCTCATTTACTAAGCTCTGGAGCAACTGCTCTTTGCCAAGGGCACAGTCTATTTTCCTTTAGTAATTCAACCTGATAGAATGAAAGGTCCTAGCAATATGCTGGACCACCATGGGGGAGTTCAAAGGGGACCGCAGATATTGTGCTTTATTTTCCAGGTATGATATATTAGCAGTTTCCCTGGGCAGCAACAGCCATGGGATTGGTTACCTGGATCGGAAGAGGATTGGTCGGCTACAGTAAGAGAAAAGCCCGCGCGGAGAGAGGTTATATAAGGGACCAGTGAGCGGGGCGCCTCAGACCGTTTGAACCGGACCTCAACGCCCACCCGCCCTCCCTATTGTTAAAGTCATGGTGTATTCAGTGGGGGTGTAGTTGTCCAGCATGTCTGGATGGACCCCGTTAATCTTGTTTTAATTTTTAGCCAAGTTGGCTTTCATATTTAATTTAATTATAGTAATTATCAGGTTACCCCTTGGATACACCGTGGCCATTTAAAATGCCCCAAAAAAATATATATATATTTATTAATAAATTGAATTGCACCTTTTATTGTTGTGTTGTCTCTTTATTGAGTCCCTTTGTACTAGCCCATGTAGCATGGAACTAAGAAAAAAATATGAGAATGTATTGGAAGTAAGATTAGTGAGTTTATTACCCTTTCCACTTTAAGGTCTCTAATAGTCCAGTCAATTTGAACATCTTCAACAACTTTAGTGATCACAATATCCCCAAAAACTGTCACTGGTTTGTTGTCCTCTGGCCAGTACTGATGACATCTGATCTGTAAAAAGAGTGCCAAATTAATATAAATTAATATAAACTGTAACAAAAAATAAATATATATATATATATATATATATATATACACACACATTTACACACATATATATATATATATATATATATCTTGTATCTCCTTGTAATATTTTTAAACTTACTCTGCCTTTTTCGAAGCACTGAGTTAGCATAACAACAGTTTTTGCACGCGTTTCCCAAACCATTCTCCAAAAATCCCCCACAGTTCCAGCCAGTGGTCCTTGTGTAGCAATGAATTCATTAGGACAAATATACCCCTGAAATGACATGTATTGTTATATGCCAAACTCTGAATAAATGATAACAATCTTGCACTTACTTAAGGTGGACCTTCAGTCATTTTTTCAACTTTCCATCTTTTAAATCTTCTTGCCGTTGTTGTTTTAACTTTGGAAAGTAAAACTTTTTTTTTCTGCCAGTAATTATCTTATACAGCCCACTTCCTGTTTCTTGTCTGGTAAAAAGCCTAGGCTTATGACACCATGCACAGCTCTCTCTCTCACTCTTGAAAGAGTTTGCCAGAAATGGAGGGGGGATGAGTCATAAGAGGGCCAAAGAGAGCTGCAGAGCTGGAGGTGTGCTTCTGTGTGTCTGTTTAAATCCAGGAAGTGAACAGGCAGCAGCTTCAGCTGCCCACAGTTAAAATGGTTGTAGCCAGACTCAGTGGAGGAAGATTTCTGCTGCATATTTGGCAAGTACAGAATAACAGTATATATAAAATATGCAAAGTGGTTGGAGGGAAGCTTCAGAATGGCAAAGCTGTTTTTATTACAAATTATATGAGCAGACTACAGTTCCTCTTTAAGTTGTTATTCTAAAATGACATTCTAACAGGCTCATCTACTTTGCTCTCTCATCTGTCTATAGTAGGGGAAATGTGTAAAAATATTATCTGTGTTTCAAGAGCTCAGCCCCACCCATTCTCTGTTGTAATTCATCTCAGCATTACCAAGAATATAAACTTGAACTTTTTCTGCTCTTTTGAACGAGTGATCTGTAATTTTAGTGATCTCTTTTCTCCCTTAAGCCCTGTACACACGATCGGATTTCCTATGGATTCTAATCCGATGGATTTTTCCATCGGAAATCCGATGAAGCTGACTTCCATCAGTCTTGCCTACACACCATCAGTCCAAAAACCGATCGTTCCAAACGCGGTGACGTAAAACGCTCAGACGAGCCGAGAAAAACGAAGTTCAATGCTTCTGAGCATGCGTCAACTTAAATCTGAGCATGCGTGGGTTTTTTCTCCGATGGAGTTCCACACAGACGATCGGATTTTGCTATCGGTTTTTTTCCCATCGAAAAAATTTAAAACATGTTCTATTTTTTCACACCGATGGAAAAAAGACCGATGGGGCCCAGACACGATTGGTTCGTCCGATGAAAACAGTCCATCGGACTGTTTTCATTGATAAAACCGATTGTGTGTACACAGCTTCAGCATTGGGTTGCATATTGTAATTTAGAAGTGTGAATTCTCACTAAAATCCAGACTTATGAAAAAGATACAAAGTAACTTCTCTCCATGATAAATACTATGGCAGCTCCACAAAATATACATCATAGGTAATAAAGACTCTATTGTATGCAGACAGTGGTGTAACAGCTCTGGTATGCAATATGCAATATTAAAGTGGGGAATTCTTTATTGAAAGTCTTCTTTTTTATACTATGGCCAAGTTGAAAGTTCCACTTAAAGCTAACATCCACCAAATACAAATGTTGGCCATTGTACAATTAAAAGAAATGACCACTGATGAAGCTTCAAACCAGTGTTTTACTCCTAGAAAAAATGCCAACTCAAGCTGTATGTACCATATATCTATAAAGCAGCTAAGCAACAGACTGTGGTCAATATTCAAAGTGCATGTACCAAATAAATAAATAAAGTGCAAATGAGCTAAACAACAAACTATGATTAACATACAAAGTGCATGCGCCAAATATAACAAGTGCAAATATTACTGTGTGCTTCTCAATTCATTTAGTCCATCAATTGAAGTAAAAAAGTAAAAATTAAAGTGCAAATGCAGCAGAAGTACAATGGATGTCCTCAGTGAGTTATCACTCCTTTCAATAATGACGTCCTTTGCCTGTGATTATGTGCTTCTACTTTCACCATATAAGTGACTGTACCACCACCTAGTGAAATGGCCACTCACCAGATAGACTAGAGTATGCGCCTTTGGTTCATTTAATTTAGGATAACCACTCCGTTTCAATAGATCCGTCAACAGTCCTTCCCAGTACTGTGTTAAAATCTCTTGCTCCATAAAATTATGCTAAGGTGCCTCTGAGCCTGTGTCTTGTCGAGCTGGTTCCCCTATCGATATGGTTCCGGGCTCGCGACTGCGCAGGTGCTGCCGAACAGCTGTTAAAGCTCAGAGATTTCCGTTGGCTCGGCTTGCGCCTGCGCAGTCAAGAGGGAACCAGATCGATAGGAGGAACCAAAGGCTCGGCAGCTGTGGACGCGCTCGCCCCCGATGCTTCATTACACACAACGCTTTCTTCTTCATGCCACTCTATACAGCAAGGGGCGGATCAGATGTGATATTGAGCAGTGCGATTTGTTTGTTTATACACGACACTCTATACAGCCCCTTGCTGTATGGAGCAGCGTGTATAAACAAACAAATCGCACTGCTCAATATCATCACATCTTATCCGCACCTTGCCGCACCTTGCTGTATACATCGGCATGAAGAAGAAAGCGGCGTGTGTAATGAAGCATCGGGGCGTCTGCAGCTGCCGAACAGCTGTTACACCTCGAAGATTTCCGTTGCCTCGGTTTGCGCCTGCGCAGTCGAGCTCGGAACCATATCGATAGGAGGAACCAGCTTGGCAGAACACCGGCACCAAGCTGATCCAGTCGTGTGTATAGGGTATGCGATGTCGGCGTGTCTGCCCCTGTATTTCATCACAAACGGCGTGTGTTCCAGGCCTCGCTTTCGTGTGACCGGAAGTGATGAACAAGTTATTTCCCAGTAGCCTCTACGCGTTTCGCATTAACATATGCGTCATCAGGAATACTCTTACCTTCATTCATCCAAAACAGTACAGTCATCGCTGAACATTGGGCACTGAAACTTAAGCCTCATACACACGTTCGGATTTTCTGCGGACAAAGCGTAGGACTTTTGTCCGAAGGGTGTTGGCCAGGAACTTGTATTGCATACAAATGGCAAAGAATTGTCGGCCAACAAACACAAAACTACGTGTTTTTTCAGCTCTTTAGCGCCACCCTTAGGCCTAATGTTGTGTTATGCTGAGCATTGCTTCCGAGCATACGTGTTTGTACTTTGGAGTTTTGTCCGAAGGACTTGTGTACACACAATCGGATAAACCGGCAACACACATTTGTTGGCGGCCAATTTTAAATGCTATCCAACATTTGTCCGTGGAAAATCTGACAACAATTGTCCGATGGAGCATACAAACGGTCAGATTTTCCGACAACAGCCTGCCATCACACAATTCCCGTCAGAAAATCCGATCGCGTGTACAGGCCTTTAGAGTTGGGTTTGTACTCAGAAGAGGTGTGGATAAACATCACAATATTCTCTCCTCCAATCACAGAATGCCCATTCATCAAAGAAATTGCAACAACGTTTTTCAATGCACAGCTGCAGAGCTAGCTACCTGCTAGGATCTTTGTACTGCAGTTAGAACTGTAAAGCAGGCCATACACGGTCGAATTTCGAACAAATTTTCTTTTCAAAATCAGAAAGTTCGTTTTTTTTTGTGATCCCATTATTGATTTTCGACATTCGGCCGGGAATATTCTTTTCTCTCCGGGAATATTCTTTTCTTGCACATGCGCATTTCTTTTCTATTACATTTCTCGCACGATTCTCCCATCATTAATTAGAAAATCGTTCGTTTTTCAAAAAATTTCCACCATGTCCGATTCCTCAAATTTGATTGCCGCACGAAAATCGGCTGTTGCTGCAGCCCACTAACGGTGCGAAATTCGTATGAAAATTCTTTGATACAATTTTCTAAGGCCCCATGCACACGAGACGCCGGTGCAAACTCTGCTGAACACACGTTTTTAAAGGCTAAAACCGGCGTTTAAAAACGCCCGTTTTGCTGCGATTTTAGCGGCGTTTTACCGCGTTTTCGTCTATAAGGCCCCATGCACACAGGGCGTTTTTGCAGCTGCTAACAGCAGCGTTAGACTTTTTTTTTACAGCTGCAAAACGCCCATCCATGTTATTCTATTGTGTCATGCACACATAGAGCTTTTATGAGCTCCAAGTGGCATAGGCGTTTTCCAGCTGCAAAAAAAACCCAATTCCAGTGCGTTCTGGAGCTCCAGGTTTGAGCTGCAAAAACGCCCGACGCTATTAAACGTGCATAAACGCGCATTAACGTGCAAAAAACGCAGCAAAAACGCGCAAAAATGCAGCGATTCGCGTTTTTGAGCGCCGGGATTTTTTTTTTTTTTTTTTAAGGCCTCATGCCCACGGACGTTTTTACAGCTGCGTTTTTGAGCGTTTTTTACAGCTTAAAAACGCCTGTCCATGTTTGTCTATAGCTTCATGCCCACCTAGACGTTTTTGAGCTGCAAATAGCATAGACGTTTTTAAGCTGTAAAAAAAACCCAGGACCAGTGCGTTCCTCAGCGTCAGAATTAGGCAGAAAAAACCGGGAGCGTCAAAAAACGCGCAAAAACGCGTGAAAACGCGCAAAAAGGCGATTGCGTTTTTTGGGGTTTTTTTTTTTTTTTTTCTAAAAAAATAAAAATAAAAAATAATATACAATAACATGCACAGGTGTTTTTAAGCTGTAAAAAACGCAGCTGTAAAAACGTCCATGGGCATGAGGCCTAAAAAGGTCAAAAAATGTTTACAAAACATGGACAGGCGTTTTGAGGCCTCATGCCCACTGGCGTTTTTACAGCTGCGTTTTTTGCAGCTTAAAAACGCCTGTCCATGTTATTGTAAGGCCTCATGCCCACTGGCGTTTTTACAGCTGCGTTTTTTGCAGCTTAAAAACGCCTGTCCATGTTATTGTAAATATTTTTTTTATTTATTTATTTATTTTTTTGGAAAAAAAAAAAAAAAACGTCGGAGCTAAAAACGCGAACGCGCGTTAGTGCGCGTTTTTGCGCGTTTTTTGACGCTCGCGTTTTTTTCTGCCTAATTCTGACACTGAGGAACGCACTGGTCCTGGGTTTTTTTTACAGCTTACAAACGCCTATGCTCTTTACAGCTCAAAAACGCCTAGGTGGGCATGAAGCTATAGACTAACATGGACAGGCGTTTTTAAGCTGTAAAAAACGCTCAAAAACGCGGCTGAAAAAACGCCCATGGGCATGAGGCCTAAATATTTTTTTAAAAAAAAAACAAAAAAAAACAAAACGTCGGAGCTAAAAACGCGACCGCGCATTAGTGCGCGTTTTTGCGCGTTAGTGCGCGTTAGTGCGCGTTTTTGCGCGTTTTTTGACGCTCGCGTTTTTTTCTGCCTAATTCTGACGCTGAGGAACGCACTGGTCCTGGGTTTTTTTTACAGCTTAACCACTTAACGACCGCCCACCGCCGATTTACGTCGGCAGAATGGCACGGACAGGCAGAATCACGTAGATCTACGTGATCGCCTTTGTGCAGTTGGGGGGTCCATCCGGACCCCCCTTCACTGCAGTGAGCGGCCGTTAAGTGTTCGGGAGCGATCAGGCATGAGGGGGGGGCCGCTCGATTCCGCCCCCCCCCTCGCGATCGCTCCCGGCCAATGAAAATGCTTCCTCCGCCATGTGATGTAAACAAGGCTGGAGGAAGTGATGTCATCTCCCTCGCCGCGGTCTTTTCGTTCCCGGCGCCGAGCAGAGAAGAAGCAGGTTAGTGCACTAACAGTCCACTGACACGTAGGTACACATAGGCACACAAATCACCCCCCAGTCACCCCCAGATCACCCCCCAGGTCACCCCAAAGCCCCCAATCACAGTGTCACTGATTGCAGTGATCATTTATTTTACTGATCACTGCATTTAGTGTCATCTGTGATTGTAAAAAGTTGCAGGGCAGTTAGGATTAGGCCCCTTTAGGTCCAGGGTAGCCCCCTAACCCCCCCTAATAAAGGTTTAACCCCTTGATCACCCCCCAGGTAACCCTTTCACCCCCTAACTTCAGCGTCACTAAGCGATTGTTTTTCCGATCGCTGTATTCGTGTCGCTGGTGTTTTAGATAGGCAGTTATTTTTTTTTAGGTTCGCCGCAGGTTTTTATTAGTGTCAGGTACCCCCATATATTATTTTAACCCCCTGATTGCCCCTAGAGTTAACCCTTTCACCAGTGATCGCCGTATAAGCGTCACTGGTTAGCCAGTAAGTTATTTAGTTATTTAGGTTACCCGTCAGGTTTTTATATAGTGTCAGGTACCCCCATATTTAACCTAATAAAGGTTTTAACCCCCTGATTGCCCCTAGTTAACCCTTTCACCAGTGATCACCATATAAAGGTTACGGGTGACGCTGGTTGATTAGTTTGCTTTTTATAGCATCAGGGCACCCGCCGTATATAACCCAATAAAGGTTTAACCCCCCTGATCGCCCGGCGGGTGAGATCAATTAGGTTTTAGCGCCAGAGAGGGTCTGCGTCGCCCCAGGCAGTGTTAGGTTAGTGCCAGTAACGCTAACACCCACGCGCAAAGCATACACCCCCCTTAGTGGTATAGTATCTGATCAGATCTATACTAGCATCCCCAACGGTTTAGGGTTCCCAAAAACGCAGTGTTAGCGGGATCAGCCCAGATACCTGCTAGCGCCTGCGTTTAGCCCCTCCGCCCAGCCCAGCCCAGCCCAGCCCACCCAAGTGCAGTATCGATCGATCACTGTCACTTACCAAACACAACACACATAACTGCAGCGTTCGCAGTGCTTGGTTTTTGGGGCCCTGTACGCGGCTAGGCTCCCAAAAAGTCCCACACATGTGGTATCCCCGTACTCAGGAAAAGCAGCAGAATGTATTTTGGGGTGCAATTCCACATATAACCATGGCATGTGTGAGCAATATATCATTTAGTGACAACTTTTTGTACATTTTTTTTTTCTTTTTGTCATTATTCAATCATTTGGGACAAAAAAAAAATATTCAATGGGGTCAACATGCCTCTCAGCAAATAGCTTGGGGTGTCTACTTTCCAAAATGGGGTCATTTTGGGGGGTTTTGTGCCATCTTGGCATTTTATGGCCTTCAAAACTGTGATAGGTAGTGAGGAGTGAAATTAAAAATGTATGCCCTTAGAAACCTTGAAGGCGGTGCTTGGTTTTTGGGGTCCCGTACGTGGCTAGGCTCCCAAAAAGTCCCACACATGTGGTATCCCCGTACTCAGGAGAAGCAGCAGAATGTATTTTGGGGTGTAATTTCACATATAACCATGGCATGTGTGAGCAATATATCATTTAGTGACAACTTTTTGTACATTTTTTTTTTATTTTTGTCATTATTCAATCATTTGGGACAAAAAAAAAATATTCAATGGGGTCAACATGCCTCTCAGCAAATAGCTTGGGGTGTCTACTTTCCAAAATGGGGTCATTTTGGGGGGTTTTGTGCCATCTTGGCATTTTATGGCCTTCAAAACTGTGATAGGTAGTGAGGAGTGAAATTAAAAATGTATGCCCTTAGAAACCTTGAAGGCGGTGCTTGGTTTTTGGGGTCCCGTACGTGGCTAGGCTCCCAAAAAGTCCCACACATGTGGTATCCCCGTACTCAGGAGAAGCAGCAGAATGTATTTTGGGGTGTAATTTCACATATGCCCATGGCATGTGTGAGCAATATATCATTTAGTGACAACTTTGTGCAAAAAAAAAAAAGTTTGTCATATTCCCGCAACTTGTGGCAAAATATAAAATATTCCATGGACTGAACATGCCTCTCAGTAAATAGCTTGGGGTGTCTACTTTCCAAAATGGGGTCATTTGGGGGGGTTTTGTGCTATTTTGGCATTTTATGGCCTTCGAAACTGTGATAGGTAGTGAGGAGTGAAATCAAAAATTTGCGCCCTTAGAAATCCTGAAGGCGGTGCTTGGTTTCCGGGGTCCCGTACGTGGCTAGGCTCCTAAAAAGTCCCACACATGTGGTATCCCCGTACTCAGGAGAAGCAGCAGAATGTATTTTGGGGTGTAATTTCACATATGCCCATGGCATGTGTGAGCAATATATCATTTAGTGACAACTTTGTGCAAAAAAAAAAAAGTTTGTCATATTCCCGCAACTTGTGGCAAAATATAAAATATTCCATGGACTGAACATGCCTCTCAGTAAATAGCTTGGGGTGTCTACTTTCCAAAATGGGGTCATTTGGGGGGGTTTTGTGCTATTTTGGCATTTTATGGCCTTCGAAACTGTGATAGGTAGTGAGGAGTGAAATCAAAAATTTGCGCCCTTAGAAATCCTGAAGGCGGTGCTTGGTTTCCGGGGTCCCGTACGTGGCTAGGCTCCTAAAAAGTCCCACACATGTGGTATCCCCGTACTCAGGAGAAGCAGCAGAATGTATTTTGGGGTGCAATTCCACATATAACCATGGCATGTGTGAGCAATATATCATTTAGTAACAACTTTTTGTAATTTTTTTTTTTGTCATTATTCAATCACTTGGGACAAAAAAAAAAATATTCAATGGGGTCAACATGCCTCTCAGCAATTTCCTTGGGGTGTCTACTTTCTAAAATTGGGTAATTTGGGGGGGTTTTGTACTGCCCTGCCATTTTTACACCTCAAGAAATGAGATAGGCAGTCATAAATTTAAAGCTGTGTAAATTCCAGAAAATGTACCCTAGTTTGTAAACGCTATAACTTTTGCGCAAACCAATAAATATACGCTTATTGACATTTTTTTTACTAAAGACATGTGGCTGAATACATTTTGGCCTAAATGTATGACTACAATTGAGTTTATTCGATTTTTCTTATAACAAAAAGTAGAAAATATCATTTTTTTTCATTTTTCTGTTTATATCGCAAAAAATAAAAATCGCAGAGGCAATCAAATACCATTAAAAGAAAGCTCTATTTGTGGGAAGAAAAGGACGCAAATTTCATTTGGGTACAACATTGCATGTCCGCACAATTTACAGTTAAAGCAGCGCAGTGCCGAATCCCAAAAACAGGCTTGGTCCTAATGGTCCGAAATGGTCCGGGGCTTAAGTGGTTAAAAACGTCTATGCTATTTGCAGCTCAAAAACGTCTAGGTGGGCATGAAGCTATAGACTAACATGGACAGGCGTTTTTAAGCTGTAAAAAACGCTCAAAAAAGCGGCTGTAAAAACGTCCGTGGGCATGAGGCCTTAAGCTGTAAAAAATGCGGCTGTAAAAACGCCCTGTGTGCATGGGGCCTAAGGCCATGTTAGTCTATATTAGTCTATAGCTTCATGCCCACCTAGACGTTTTTGAGCTGCAAATAGCATAGACGTTTTTAAGCTGTAAAAAAAAAAAACAGGACCAGTGCGTTCCTCAGCGGCGGAGTTAGGCAGAAAAAAACGCGCAAAAACGCGGCCGCGTTTTTTAGGTCCGACGTTTTTATTTTTTCTCAAAAAAAAAAAAAAAAGTACAATAACATGGACAGGCGTTTTTAAGCTGTAAAAAACGCAGCTGTAAAAACGTCCGTGGGCATGAAGCCTAAGCGTTTAGTTAAGAAACATCATAAGACCCTCCCTAAGCTCAAAAAACATTATTATTTAACCATTTCAGCCATTTTGGGAGACCAGCAGCTGAGAGAGCAGCAGTGTACTTGTATTTAGCGTATCACTTGCCACATCATCTGCCACAAGCTGTGGATTGTCCACTTGCCACGTCACCTGCCACGTCACCTGGCCACGTCACCTGGCCACAAGTTGTGGATTGTCCACTTGCCACATCACCTGGCCATGTCACCTGGCCATGTCACCTGCCACAAGTTGTGCATTGTCCACTTGCCACGTCACCTGCCACGTCACCTGGCCAAGTAACCTGCCACAAGTTGTGGATTATCCACTTGCCATGTCACCTGCCACATCACCTGCCACGTCACCTGGCCACGTCACCTGCCACAATTTGTGGATTGTCCACTTGCCACGTCACCTGCCATGTCACCTGCCATGTCACCTGGCCACGTCACCTGCCACAAGTTGTGGATTATCCACTTGCCATGTCACCTGCCACGTCACCTGGCCACGTCACCTGGCCATGTCACCTGCCACAATTTGTGGATTGTCCACTTGCCACGTCACCTGCCACGTCACCTGCCACGTCACCTGGCCACGACACCTGCCACAAGTTGTGGATTGTCCACTTGCCACGTCACCTGCCACATCACCTGGCCACGTCACCTGGCCACATCACCTGGCCACGTCACCTGCCACAATTTGTGGATTGTCCACTTGCCACGTCACCTGCCACGTCACCTGGCCACGTCACCTGCCACAATTTGTGGATTGTCCACCTGCCACGTCACCTGGCCACGTCACCTGCCACCATTTGTGGATTGTCCACCTGCCACGTCACCTGGCCACGTCACCTGCCACAAGTTGTGGATTGTCCACTTGCCACGTCACCTGCCATGTCACCTGCCACGTCACCTGGCCACGTCACCTGCCACAATTTGTGGATTGTCCACCTGCCACGTCACCTGGCCACGTCACCTGCCACAAGTTGTAGATTGTCCACTTGCCACGTCACCTGGCCACGTCACCTGCCACATCACCTGCCACAAGTTGTGGATTTTCCACTTGCCACGTCACCTGCCACGTCACCTGGCCACGTCACCTGCCACAATTTGTTGATTGTCCACCTGCCACGTCACCTGCCATGTCACCTGCCACGTCACCTGGCCACGTCACCTGCCACAATTTGTGGATTGTCCACCTGCCACGTCACCTGGCCACGTCACCTGCCACAATTTGTGGATTGTCCACCTGCCACGTCACCTGGCCACGTCACCTGCCACATCACCTGCCACAAGTTGTGGATTTTCCACTTGCCACGTCACCTGCCACGTCACCTGGCCACGTCACCTGCCACAATTTGTTGATTGTCCACCTGCCACGTCACCTGCCACGTCACCTGGCTACGTCACCTGGCTACGTCACCTGGCCACGTTACCTGCCACAAGTTGTGGATTGTCCACTTGCCACGTCACCTGGTCACGTCACCTGCCACGTCACCTGGCCACGTCACTTGCCACAATTTGTGGATTTCCACCTGCCACGTCACCTGCCACAAGTTGTGGATTGTCCACTTGCCACATTACCTGTCACAAGTTGTGGATTGTCCACTTGCCACGTCACCTGCCACAAGTTGTGGATTGTCTACAGTGCAATGCAAGCAATTACAGTTTTTTTTTTATATATTTTTAATGTTTTTTCATCATTTTTGAGATTTCTAATGTAAAAAAATAGGTCACCATTAAAAACGCTTATAAGCATCTGAAACGTGGAAAACTTTTGCGTCTGAACCCATTTTTTTGCTTCTGGAAAAACGAGGTTAAACGCAACTGCCTAAAAACTGTAATAAACAAGACAGTGTGCATGGACACATAGGATAACATTGAATGTGTTCAGGAGCAGTTGGAAAAAGTGTCCAACTGCCTCCGAACATGCGTTTAACAGCGTCTCGTGTGCATGGGGCCTAAAGAAAATTCTTTCGAAATTCGAACCGTGTATGGCCGGCTTTAGTTGCAGTGCTAGACATTTAGCACTGACAATACAGTATGGGGGAATGAAAGTAAAAGTATTACAAAACAAAGTAGCACATTGCACACACTTTATTAGTGTTAGTAAATTCCCGTATCTACAGTGCAAGTGGCCAAAGATTGTTCAGCTTTAAGTCCATCAAAATTGAAATGATGTTTTTCAAGTCACTTCAGGGAGCTAATAGATTATTCAACTAAGCTATCATTTACAAAAAAAAATAATTTGTATTGTGTAAATTGACAATATAATTGTATTGTATTTGTTCTGTTATGAGTCCTAGAACACAAAGAATTTCTTGCCATGCCTGACATTAGCCAAGGGCTCTCTTGTCCCAAACATTTATTTCTAGTAAGTGTTATTAGTGTTATTAAATGGAGTCTTCTCTATATAGACTTTTCTCCCTCTTCCATAATTAGATAGCTTTACTTGACTGTAAGCGCCCTTCTGCAATTAGCACGTTCATTTCTGTAAGAAGCTTTTTTTTTTTTTTTTTTTTGGAATTACTTTTAATAAAAACGTAACAAGAATGTAATTACTGTGCCAGAAGAACATGAGTAATGATTCCAAAGTTTCTGCATGCCAAGAGTATTAGGGATGTTTGAACTGTGGTTTTAGACTTGCTTCCTTAACCAGAGTGGTTTACCATAAAGTATTTTTATACTTACAGACACATAGCTCGCGTTGATGTAATCTGAGCCTGGCACACCAGCATCCGCGATTAGTTTTACACGGTTATTGTTATCTGTGAAACAAAAGAGCAATTCATGTTATTCTAGCAAACTAGTCCAAGCTATTTCTAATAAATTGAAGTCAGTATAAGAAGTAAAAAAGATATAGTATTTACGGTTTAGGGATATTGCATGCAGCAGTGTCCATACACTATAGTGTCATTGTTACAAAGAAAGGTTTATGATTTGTTTCATTCATTAGCAGTGTTCTATTTCTCAGATCCCAAAAAAAAAAACTCAACAAGAAATAGATGCCAGCCAGCTCAAAGTATGTTTAAAGCCATAACATTTTGCAATAGAGAAACCCCTGTCAGTAATGTTTTTGCATCCCATTGGGGGATATCCTTTCACTTTCTGACCTAGAGGCACAACAGGAAGTGAAAGGAAATCAAAAATTGACAGTTGTCAATGGAAAAAGATTTCCCTCTTTTACTTCTTTTGACAACG
Source organism: Rana muscosa (assembly GCA_029206835.1). Taxonomy (NCBI): domain Eukaryota; kingdom Metazoa; phylum Chordata; class Amphibia; order Anura; family Ranidae; genus Rana; species Rana muscosa. Next base: position 810,551,201 of record CM055118.1, read on the forward strand.
TAAATTGTTTGACCCTGCATGCCGTACACAGCGCACCCCTCAACCCTCTGCTCCGTACACAGCGCACCTCTCAACCCTGCGCTCAGTACACAGCGCACCTCTGAACCCTGCATTCCATACACAGCGCATGCCTTAAACTTGCACTCCATACACAGCACACCCCTCAACCCTCATTGGTAATAATATATATTTTTTTTTTATCAGTGGGTCCCGTCACCTCCGCAGTCTGTGGTGTGCAGGCAGTGAAATGATGTGCTGTAACCTTAACCAACCAATCAATGGGCTGTAATGATGTGCTATAACCTCTATCAACCAATCAGTGAGCTGTAATGATGTGCTGTAACCTCTGGAAACCAATTAGGGCACATTAATAATGATAACTCACCTCTAGCAACCAGAGAGTGGTAATGATGTGCAGTAACCTTCAGCAACCAATCAGTGACCAGTAATGATCTGCTGTAATCTCTAGCAAGCAATCAGTGAGCAATAATAATTTTCAGTAACCTCTAGCAACCAATCAGTTAATATTAATGAAGTGCAGTAACCTCTAGCAACCAATGGATAAGCAGTAATTATGTGCCGTAACGTCTAGCAACCAATCAGTGAGCAATAATAATGTGTGCAGTGGACAATGTAGGAATCAGGTAGTGTAGTGGTCAGGTAGGTCAGTGTAGTGGTCAGGTAGGTCGTGTACTGGTCAATGTAGGAATCAGGTAGGTTAGTGTAGTGGTCAAGAAGGTCAGTGTAAGAACCAGGTAGGTTAGTGTAGTGGTCAGGTTGGTCAGTACTACTGTGCTACTGGAAGGGACTCTGGGAGTGCTAAAATTACCCGGGGTTAGGGGACGTAAATTTCTTGCCTTGCCCCGGGCGCTGACAACCCATGCTACGCCACTAACCAGGACAGTGAGGGTTAGAGCCAATTAACACTGCAATGTAAAGCGGCAGGAGCGATTTACTGATCCGACCGGTCTGCGTTCCCGGCTGTGCTTGGGAACAGTGTGGTGTGCCATTCATCGCACTGCTCTCTATCCTTTTGTTTTGCATTTTATTTGAAGCGTACAAAACATACACTTTATTCACTGCAATTTCTGCCTGACATTGCAGTGCGTTTTGGGCCGCTGCGCTGTGAGAAAACGCAGCATGTCTGCATTTTATCACAGCACACTGCAGGACAGCACTAGGCTGCATTGCAGTGTGAATGGGACACATATGAAACAATTGTTTCCTGTGCAGTTTCTAATAAAGTGCAGGCAGTGTACACATTATATAATACAGTATTTACAGTTTCTAATACACTTCAGGTGGTGTGCACAGTATATAATACAGTGCAGCCGGTGTACAGTTTCTAATACAGTGCAGGCAGTGCACACAGTATATAATACAGTGTGTACGGTTTCTAATACACTTCAGACGGTGTACACAGTATATAATACAGTGCAGCCGGTGTACAGTTTTTAATACAGTGCAGGCGGTGTACACAGTTTCTAATACAGTGTGTACAGTTTCTAATACACTTCAGGTGGTGTACACAGTATATAATACAGTGCAGCCGGTGTACAGTTTCTAATACAGTGCAGTCGATGTACAGTATATAATACAGTGTAGTGTTAAATAAAAAATCCCCGGAATGTCCGGAAGGCCACCAAGGAGAGGCAGATGCTCACAGGCCACTAAAAGGGGACAAGCAGCCTCTGTGTCTACAGTGAACATCGGTGGTCTTGGACATGGTGTATCCTCTGCAGGCAGGTCACATTTATTGAGCCACAACATGCAGAAGTGTTGGTGGAAGATAACAAAGTTGTCCTCATCATCCTTATCCTCTGTCACCCAGGCTCATCGTAGTTTGCCTTCCAATGCAGTTTCCAAAGCGGCCTATTCCACCGGCTCCTTGTCCACAGTTATTCCTTCCGTAGCCCCAACATCATGCACAGAGGAGCCACCAGAATTATTATTGATCATAATTATGGAGACCCCTCCAAGAGAGCATCCACTGCGTTACTGGGTCTTAAGGATGTACCCCTGACAGTTACTCTTGTTGGACGCAGGAACCGGCCCTGCTGTTAAATATTATTTCAAAAATTGTAATTACATGCCCCAGTCAAACAGGTGCAGTAAAATTGGGCCTTATTTTTGATGCATATTGCATATTGCATAAAATATGAGGGGTTACAGTGTTCTGGCACCACCAACACCTAAGGCCCAAATTTTCTGCAGAACACTGTAGCCCTTTACAGTTACTCTTGTTAGGTGCAGGAACGGGCCCTGCAGTTAAATATTATTTTAAGAAATTGTAATTACATGCCCCAGTCAAACAGGTGCAGAAAAATTGGGCCTTAGGTGTTGGTGGTGCCAGAACACTGTAACCCCTCACAGTTACTCTTGTTGGGCACAGGAACGGGCCTTGCTGTTAAATATTATTAAAAAAATTGTAATTACATGCCCCAGGCAAACAGGGGCAGAAAAATTGGGCCTTAGGTGTTGGTGGTGCCAGAACACTGTAACCCCTCACATTTCCTCTTGTTAGGCACAGGAACAGGCCCTGCTGTTAAATTTTATTTCAAAATTTTTAATTACATGCCCCAGTCAAACAGGTGCAGAGAAATTGGGCCTTGGGTGTTGGTGGTGCCAGAACACTGTAAACCGTCACAGGTACTCTTGTTGGGCGCAGGAACGGGCCCTGCTGTTAAATATTATTTCAAAAATTGTAATTAAACAGGGGCATAAAAATTGAGCCTTTGATGTTAGTGGTACCCTAAACTAAAAATATGCATTAAAAATATTGCAAATATTACAGAAACAATGCATCCCCAGTCATTCTTAAAAAATTAAAAATATAGACTTCCGGTATGTGTATGCTACAAATTGGTTAGCATGGAGGCATTACGCAAGCACTTAAATAGACAACAAAGAGTCTTTGGTGTCCCTGAGGATGTGTCCTCACTGTTCTCACCTTGCCCACATACAACTCCTAGGGTTTGAGAGGCGTGAAATGTTCCCCTTAAAGGCTGCCCCATTTCTTTCACCCCCTCAATGCCAGCACCCCAACCTCCTCCTCACTGCCAGCACCCCAAGCCTCCTTTTCACTTCCAGCACATAAATATTCCTTCTCACCGCCAGCACCATAACCCTCCTCCTCAGTGTCAGCACCCTAACTCTTCTACTGCCTCATGGCATTTCACATGCCAATGGAGGGCAGATTTTGCCTCCTGTATAAAAGTAATGACAGCTGGCACTTGGCCTTTTAAGCAAAATAATAGTAGCTGAGTACAAGTGACACCGTGGTGGTAGCACCAGTCACATAAAAATTGTAAATACTGGCTGGAAGACCATGGCAATGGGGGTGATTTGGGGGGAAATTTCTTCCTTTCACTTTTGCAGCAGTACTGCAGAGGTCTGTGGACAGACTGAAATGTGCACCCTTAAGGAAGAGAAGAATGAAAGGGACACATCAATAGCACTTAAAAGCATGGCTGCTATATGCCCTTGAGGAGGAGGAGGGGGAAAAGGCTGCATTAAGAGTCCATAAAAATGGCTAAAATGCATGTCCTTAAAGGCTAACTTCACCAGTGCTCTTGTAATTCATTGAGAACTATAAGCAGTGTGCCATGGTGGCAGATGAGACTTGTGGTTCATTCATTCACAGAACTCTGTGAATGAATGATATGGGTGTGTGGGCAGAGCCCTGCATGAACGCACCATTTTCAAATTGTGACAGCGGGTGTGGGAAAGGATCCCCCTGTACACTGTCATGAGGAAGGGAGGAAGGGCGGGGGTTCAGGGGAGGATGTTAAACTTGTTACATGTTACAAGCTAAATATGGGTGTAACATGTAACATGTTCGGAAAGGTGAACTTATCCTCTAAAGGTATCTCTCAAGCATGTAATTGAAAAGATTGGTGTTTTTTTTCCATGTTTCTCTTCAAGTTGCATTAAAAATGGGGCCTTATCCCCTCTGTATGGTATTTAAAAAACATTTTTTGCATTTGTACATGTTCCCCATGTCCAGCTTTGCTCACCCTTTGTTTAAAAATCCCTTTTCTATTATCCCTGAAAATAGCCAGAATATATTTTTTTATCATTCATACCCCATATTCAGCCCCCACTGAGTACTAAATTTACAATTTTCAGACTTTATCATGAGTTTGATCAAACCAAACCCAGGCATGCTCACTCATCCCTACTCGCAAGAAAATCTGATTGGAGCATCACTGTAATATAAGTGTTTGCTCATCTACATATAAAATGTATATTTTGCGTTGGGGGGGGGGGGGGGGTGGTATAGGTCATTTAGAGATCCAAGTCATACTATGAATAATAGAGAAAGAATAATGAAATTGCAAGTAACTCAACAGAATAATATTATCCACTTCTAATTGTATCTTCTTGCCATGTTCCTAAGTAAATGAACTTAGGATATGCAAGTTTAACACTTTTCACCCTCTCCTGCACTGAGGGGACAGAAGGGACCCGGGACGGCTGTCAAGAAAAGAATGTTAAAGAGGTTGGTTTCTTGGGTCACATTACAAAGCTAAGACACTACTAAGTTTACTATTTCTTGCACCTGCATATAAAAGCTTGGGTGCAGAATTACTCAGACACTCTGCCTTGGAACATTACAAGGGTCATTTCAAGATCACACAGCAGTTGTAAGAGGAAAAGTATAACTTGTACTAGAAGACAAACAATGCATACATGCTAATTTGAGTTTTGGTTTTACTGTTACTGAGTTAAAAGTATTAAAGCCACTGGATCATCATGACAGTCAGCATTTTCAGCTATATTAGACTACAATGTTAATTCAGTACAAGTTTGTATTAATACATTCTCTGTATGTTTCCTTTCACCACTCTGCAGCATATTGTCATGTTAAGGTTGTTAGAGGAGGAAGAATTCTGTTGAGCATCGGACAGTGACTGGCAGATTGTCTTTTACAATTTCTTTGTAAAAAAAAAAAAAAAAAAAAAAACATTGTTCGGATTCCTACACCATGGCAGAACAGGTGACAGAGTAGCCACAGAGGTATATTTTACTGAACAAAAGTTCTTTTATGTCAACATTTTTTTTCCATTGGCTGATCATTGGGTAGATATGAATTTTTGCATTTAGAGCGTTTACTATGGCAAGAAAAATGGCTGCGCTTGGGTTTTAGATATCATAAATATGTCAACAATAAAACCACCCCTTTTCCACCATGTCAGAGTCATTTGCATAAATCAAATGAAATCTCTACCAATATTAACTTTTTACTATTTGCTGGTGGAATACAGAAATGTGTGTGTGATGTTATGCCTTTCTACTCCACTATAAAGTTCAGACAATTTGAAGTTGCCCTAGCAATTTCTTCTGCTAACTGCAAATAATGCTGCTGCCTATCAGCATTCTGACATCACTGATTTTCTTTGTATCAGAAGAAGTTCAAGATGTGGCGATAGAGGCAAGCATAGCTTGATAACAAGTTGTCTTGGTCCAATAATTTTTTGGTATCAGTCACAGCCAATTAGAAGTCTGTATTGCAACAACAGATATTGTTAAAATTACCCTGGCAGCAAAATGGATATGGTCTTGTCATTACAGACCTAAAGCCCCGTACACACGGTCGGACTTTTGCCCAACAAACTTAGTTTTGAGCAAGTTGGACCAACAATCCGACCGTGTGTACGCTCCATCGGACAAACTTTTTTCGTTTGGTTTTGGATTTCATCCGACAAAAGTTGGGTCTGCAAACGGACAAACTTTTGCCCAACAAAAGTCCGATGGAGCAAAGTCCAACCGTGTGTACAGAAAACCATCGGACTTTAGTCCGATGGAAAAAACAACTAATGTTAAAATCAACCAACAATAGCAGAAGTTGACCAAAGGGTGGCAGTAAAGATCAGAAAAGAGCAGAAAAAACACGTGATGTTGTAAGTTTTAAGAAAGTTTGCAGAAAAGTCAGAGCGTGTGTATGCTATGGGTGTTCCCAACCAACTCCGTTCGGACAAAAAAACACGGAAAAGTCCGATGGAAGTCCGACCGTGTGTACGAGGCTTTAGTCTTACATAATTTCATAAGCTGTAAAACAACATCAAGTCCATCAAGTTTACCACTTAAGGACCGGAAAGATTTGCCCCCTTAATGATCAGGCCATTTTTTTACGATACAGCATCATGTCTCTTTAACCACTTAAGGACCGGGCCTATTTTTCAGGGGTTTTTTTTGCTAGAAAATTACTTAAAACACTATACAGAATAAAATGGCGGCCGTTGCTATACTTTCTGTCACACCATATTTGGCAGCGGTCTTACAAGCGCACTTTTTTGGGGAAAAAATACACCTTTTTGAATAAAAAAAATAAGACAACAATAAAGTTAGCCCAATTTTTTTTTATAGTCTACAGGTTATCAGTTTTGATTTACAGAGGAGGTCTAGGGCGTATGCGTTCGCTTCTGCGCGAAACATTAATTTTTTCTTATTTATTTTACTTTACACTTTGTTGTCACTTTTTTTCCTATTACAAGGAATGTAAACATCCCTTGTAATAGAAAAAAAGCATGACAGGACCTCTTAAATATGAGATCTGGGGTCAAAAAGACCTCAGATCTCATATTTACACTAAAATGCAGATTTTTTAAAAATAAAATGTAATTTAAAAAAAATTTAAAAAAATAAGGATTCTCCTTTAAAGCGGAGGTCCACCCTTAAAAAATCTTTACACTAAAAATCCTAAAAAAAAATAAAAAAAATTTTTTATAGAATTTTTTTTTTTTTTATACTCACCCTAAATGCTTGTTGCTATGCGGAAGTCCCCTAATCTGCCTCTAATGTTCCTCTTCTCCATCCGGGGTGGGTCTCCTTCCGCTTCTTCTTCTTGTGAATGGACCACGCTGCCTTCTGGGAACTGTGTGTATCCCAGGAGGCAAGCCGCCCATTCACAAAGCACCGTGCGAGTGGCGCATGCGCAGTAGGAAACGGGCAGTGAAGCCTTACGGCTTCACTGCCTGTTTCCCCTACTCAGGATGGAGGAGCCGGGAGCTGCCAGCAGCGATCGATCGCCGTGGCAGGACCGACATCGCGGGCGAGTAGGACAGGTAAGTGTCCTTATTAAAAGTCAGCAGCTACACTGTTATAGCTGCTGACTTTTTTTTTATTTTTTTTGTGGCTGCACCTCCGCTTTAAGAGAATTGAGCAGAAGTGACGTTTGACGTCGCTTTCGCCAGTCAATGCTATGGAGCCGAGTGGGGGCCATCTTTCCCTCACTCGGCAGCCAGCCAAGCAGGGGAAAGGACCCGATTGTGTCCGCCGGTACCGGCGGCTCCGGTAAGTGGCGGAGACCACTGGAGCGCGGCGGGAGGGGGGCCTCTCCCGCCACTGATAAAAGTGATCTTGTGGCGAATCTGCCGCAGAGACCACTTTTATCTGGAAGAGGACCGCCCGCTGAAGAAGAGGGTACCAGGGTTATGGCAGCTATCTGCTGACAGCGGGTGGTCCGTAAGTGGTTAACTGACAATTATGCAGTCGTGCGACATTGTACCCAAACAAAATTTATGTCCTTTTTTTCCCCACAAATAGAGCTTTCTTTTGGTGGTATTTGTTCACCTCTGCGGTTTTTATTCTTTGCGCTATAAACAAAAAAATAAAGCAACAATTTTGAAAAAAAATAGATATTTTTTACTTTTTGCTATAATAAATACCCCAATTAAAAAAAATCTTCATCAGTTTAAGCCAGGGGTAGGCAACCTCGGCCCTCCAGCTGTGGTGGAACTGCAAATCCCATCATGCCTCTAGGAGTCATGCCTGTGATTGTTATGGTCTTGTAACATTTCATGGGACTTGTAGTTTCAAAACAGCTGGAGGGCCAAGCTTGCCTACCCCTGGTTTAGGCCAATATGTATTCTTCTACATGTTTTTGTAAAAAAAATCGTATAAACCGCATATTGATTGGTTTGCGCAAAAGTTATCTGTGTCTACAAAGTTATAAGTGTCTACAAAATAGGGGATAGATTTATGGCATTTTTCTTCTTATATTTTTTTTTACTAGTAATGGCAGCGATCTGCGATTTTTTGCGAGACTGTGACATTGCGACGGACAGATCGGAACCTTTTGACACTTTTTTGGGACCAGTGACATTTATACAGCGATCAAAGCTAAAAGAATAGCCACTGATTACTGTATAAATGTCACTGGCAGGGAATGGTTAACACTAGGGGGTTAGGTGTTCCCTAGGGAGGTGTTTCTAGCTGTGGGGGGAGTGTACTGACTGGAGGAGAGGAGAGATCGCTGTTCCTGATCACTAGGAACAGAAGATCTCTCTCTACTCCCCTGTCAGAACGGGGATCTGTCTGTTTACATTGACAGATCCCCATTCTGGCTCTCTGATGAGCGATTGTGGGTGGCCAGCGTCGCCCCCCTATTGCTCTTAAAGTGGCCGAAGTACACCTACAGTGATTGGCGCAGCCGTGCCAACCTGCCGCAGTATAATGACAGCGTCTGGATCGGCAAGCGGTTAACCAAAAGATACAAACAGATGAATAAAATAATCATTGCATTCCTAAAACTGCATTGTACTTGAAGAGGAATTATAACGTGTTAATGAAAGCAAATTCATTACAGATTATTTAGCAACACAGTTTGAGAACAGCATAAATATAACTTGCTCCTTTAGCTTGTTTTTTCCTTTTTTTTCCCTATCTAAAATCATTCCATATCTTTGCCCACCAGGCTAAACTTGGTGCTCTTTGCAAAAATGTAACAATGATAAAACATCTGTTATGCATGGCACTGGAACTTTTGTGGGTCATGACCAAGAGGTTAATCATCCCATGTCTAAAGTATAACCTTGAAGGCTGCTGACAGCACAATATAGTGAAGGAAAGGTATGTCTGAATGTTAACCATGAATGAAACAAGCCTAATGCAGTGGTTCTTAATCTGTTTAAAACCTATATGTGCACAAAAGTAACTCCCTGTAGTTTTGTTAAAAAATAAAGAACAAAGATTGAATTTTCTAAGAAAATAGATCTACAATGGGAGTATCAAGGTGCTTGAGGGTTGCGTCAGTGCCATCTACATGATGTAAATGAGACCTCCATGGTGTATTACAGCAGCTTGTGTAAAGTTATGCATTTGTAGCCCTTCTAAGGAGAAAAAACCTGCATACAAAGATATACTTACCGTATATACTCGAGTATAAGCCGAGTTTTTCAGCACATTTTTTGTGCTGAAAATGCCCCCCTCAGCTTATACTCGAGTCACCTTTTTGCACCTGATCTCCCAGACTTTGGGGACCAGAACCCGGCCGGCCATAGGTCCCCTGGACCCCAATCTTGGCACACATGTAGCATCACTCTTCCTCTACAAGTGTGCAACGTTTGTTGTCCGTGGGACCTACGGCCGGGGAGTACCGATTTTTCAAACCCGGGCACCCCTTCCATAGACTCCCATGTTAAACGGTCATTTCTCCGGTGACTTTGGGTACCCGGTACACATGTAGTCCCATTTCTCCTCTATGAGTTTGCATAGTTTTGTGTCTGGGGGACCTATGGCCGGGGAGCACCGATTTTTCAAAGCCGGGCATCCCTTCCATAGACTCCCATGTTAAACGTCAGTCTAGTCATGGACACAGTGAAGCATGGACACAGTGAGGCACAGTGAGGCATGCAGATGAACACCCTAGGCTTATACTCGAGTCAATACGTTTTCTCATTTTTTGTGGTAAATTAGGTGTCTCGGCTTATATTCGGGTCGGCTTATACTCGAGTATATACGGTACCTTTGTTATCCATTACTGCTCCCCCACTATGAAAAAAAATAAATAAATGCAAAAGCATTGCACATTCCTACTAAACTCCACTGGGACACGGATGTGGATAGATCTCAAAACATATTTTTTATGTAACTATAAAACTATCAAATCAGTTTCAATTAATCAAATCAATGTCTTTCAAATGATGAAAATAATATTCAGTAAAGGTTTTTTATGTGGTTGTTCTCCACATTTAGCAATAGTAAATGCCTCCTAAGAATATTTGGAAATTACCTGCACTCAGTGTCCTAATGCTGTTCACAAGACTGAATTTCAACTAAACCTATAACAAATTTGGCCAATTAAAATTGAGCATATGATGAGAAAACAGGGTTGATTCAATAAAAGCAAATAAGAAGTTCACTTTGCAAGAAAATGTTAACTTTTTAAGGGAATTTTCCCTTAGCTTAATGAATGAAGTGATAATGAGGTCTCTTTTTTTTTTTTTCATTTAAAAATAACAAACATGTTATACTTACCTGCTCTGTGAAGTGGATTTCCACAGATCCTCCTCTTCTCGGGTCCCTCGCCGGCGCTCCTGGCCCCTCCCTCCTGCCGGGTGCTCCCACAGCAAGCAGCTTTCTATGGGGGCACCTGAGCCGAGCCACTGCTCTGTATGTCCATTCAGACACGGAGCTTTGGCTCGGCCCTGCCCCCTCTCTCTCCTCATTGGCTCACTGACTTTGATTGACAGCAGCAGGAGCCAATGGCACCCCACTGCTGTCTCAGCCAATGAGGAGGAAGAGTCCCGAACAGTGGAGACTCTCAAGCAACATCGCTGGATCAAGATGAGGCTCAGGTAAGTATTAGGGGGGGCTGAGGGGGCTGCTGGACACAGAAGTTTTTTATCCTAATGCATAGAATGCATTAAGATAAAAAAAAACTTCTAATTTTAGAACCGCTTGAAGCTCTGCTGACTTCCATCATCCGAACATGTGCAAGTCTAAATACAACTGTTTTATGTTCCTTGCATGTGATACAGTATTTTTTGTATAATCCATGGTAACTTTCCTAAGTATTGATAACTGGACGTCTGTCATTAAATGCTCTGCAAGTTTAATATATTAGAACTAAGCAACATACATGGTTTTATGTTTGTAAAGCGATTCTTTGACCTGTTCCAAGGGAGATCAGCATCAGAGATTGCAAGATCTTCAAGAAATTTAGGAAGTTCCTGTAGGAAGAGGAAATAAACATGTTAAAAGGCCAATAAACCATCATCATAGGGAAAAAATCTGCAATTCTAAGCAGGCCCTTGATATTTTTAGAATGTTTCCATTATGTAATTATCTATAATTGACTACCATATTATTAATTAACTTAAAATGTTAATTGTAAGAATTAGCATGCATACAAACTACGAACCTGTATATCTGGGAAATGCAAATATATTAGGAATTTTGTTTTAAAACATATACAAACTTTAGCAGCCACCTAAAACAGGATTAGTCCCCGTTCACACCGGTGCGCCTTTGAAATGGTGCTATTTCAGCGTGATTTCAAAGCCGCACATCAATCCGATTTGCACTGCCTATTTCATTTTTATATAGAAAATGGGACATTTTATATAGATCTCAATGTGTGATTTCCCTGTCAAGTCTATCAGACACATTTAAACATGAAGACACTTTGAGGTAAGACCTAGAGCACAATGGGGCAGTAATATCCCCTGATTGCCTTCTGACCAGGTAAAGTATATCTTCAGACATTTTTCCTTTAGCTTTGGATATCATTGGGAAGAGTTAGTGGGGTTTATTTACCAAAGCTGGAGTAGTGGCAGCCCGAACATTAAGAGCGTCCAAGCGCCGCCCCCTCTATCTACGGCCGCCACCCCCTCCACCTTCTAGCGATGCAGCGATGTCATGCTCCATCCATCGCCGCTGCCACCCCCTATTCATGCGTCCGGCCCCTTTCAGGACGCCGAGCACCTGAATTACAGCGGCGGGGGTTTTTTTTTGAAGCACCTGATTAGAGCCATAGGCTCTAATAGGCTTCAAAATAGGATGGGCTTGTGGCGCAGAGCATTGCGCCAGGAGCCCATCCAGATGTTACAACAGTGAATTAATATTTGCTGTTGCAACACTGATCCTCCTCCCGGCCAATCGGGAAGCGGGTCTGATACCCATCACCCGATTGGCTGAAAGGACAGGTGATCCTATTGGACACCTAGGAGGAGGGCAGGAAAAGCCCGGCGGAAGCGGCGAGGAGGAGGAGAAGACACAGGAGCCGCTATCCGATGCCGGCCGCAGCCTGATCTCCGCCGCTGCCTGAGCCTTGCCGCCTATATGGGGTAAGTGGACCGACCGGCAGACAGCGAGCTGGGGGTGGTTGTTTGCCGCCCCTCAAACAAAAAACCACAAGCCACCACTGAGCTGGAGACTGCAAAATCAGGCTCACTTCTGCACAGAAATCAATCAGCTTTCAGGTTGTATTGCCAAAGCTTAATTGAACAAGCTGAGGTTATAAGCTGATTGGTTTCAATGCTCAAGTGAGCCTGATTTTTCTCTCTCTAACTTTGAATAAACCTCTCTGTCTGTGCCCACTAGGTAGATTTACTCTCTTTGTTTTGAGTTGTAACTCGAGCAACAGGAGATATTTTCCAATAAGGACACCTGTTCTGGTAACAACTGCCTAAGAGGGTATTTCCTCTAACTTCCTGTTGTGTCTGCAGGAGAGAAAGTAAAGATACTTCTCCCCAATTGGACACCGAAAGCATAAAAAGACTGACATCTAAAACAAAACCCCAAAAAAATTTTATGCTTTAACAAAGAACTGGAATCTGTTTCTGGTAATATGGGAGTCTAAAGGGACCTGTGAAGCTTGTTTCATGCGGTTGACCATCCTTGATGATAATTATTTTTAATAGGCCCTTTCAGGCAATTTATGACAGCTCAAGATCAGTCAGATGGGAACTTCAGCAAGCAGCAGCCTTCTCGGTTCCCGGTGATTAGTAGGTACATTTGTGCTGTGCATCTGTTTAAGTGGTTGGAAGATCATTACACACTGTTTAATGTCTGCCATCACCAGTCATCTACTGACCAAATTTGAACCATACCCCACCAATTTTCTTTAAGAGATAATGATCAGGAAATACATGTAAAGTACCACACTTTGAGCAATTATCGTATGTATTGCAACATACTACAGTTTTTACTAAGACAAAGAGAATATATTAATGTATTAATGTCATTACTAGCAACCAATCAAATTATTTTATAGGCATTTAATACTCGGCTGATTCAAAAATTTTAGCTGTTTAAGTGATCTGTTCTGAGGCCATTTCTTACTTTGTCATCCTTATGGAACTGTATGTTAACAGCTGTGATATGTGAGGAGAAATATACTGATCTCTGTGTATTTTTTCTTGTTTTATTTTTGTTTTGTTTTTTATATAAAGTGATAAAACTTTTAATAAAAAGTTATTTGGAAAAACATTTTTTTATTCTTCTAAGGCTTTCTCTAAAAGCAAATCGCAAATCGCAAAAAAAGCAGGAGTTTCTTTTGAGCATTGCGATTTGCCGCGTTTGCAGCGTTATTTATCACGTGACAATCGCAGAAAATGGGGTACCATTAGGCAGTAATGACATCGCACAAGCCTTCCACGATTTGCTGCGATTTAAAATCTTGGGCAGAATCGCAGCGATTCCGCTCACTATTCAGTTCGCTCAGGTGTAAAAACGGAGCCTAGCACATTAGAAAATAAAAGTAAGCATATGTTTACTTTGTTTACATGTTAAAACATATGGAATTTTGATTATAGAACTGTGCATTTTTTTTCCTAATTCTGGCATAGGGTTCCCCTTAACCACTTCAATGTACTGTATTTTATACTGTACATTATTTGAATTTAGGGGAAGCATCTGGGTGGTAGTGTAACCCAGATGCACTGATTGCTAGGGGATCTGAGGCCCTTTTATGGTTCTTGGAGGACTCTGGTGGTGTGAGGTTCCCTGGGCCTATAGGTGGCGGTGTTGCCGGGGGCCGGAGGTGAACTCACACCGCAAGACTGTGCCTTTTTGTCCTCCCCTGGAGCTGGTACAGCGGGGCGGGGTACCCGCTGTGGTGCGAAGGGAGAGGAGATAAAAGGGGCGGACGCCCTTACCACGGGGTTCAGAGTGCAGAGTCGGAGGACGTGGCCGCACCCAGGCACCTTCAGCTTGGGTGCTGGCGTCCCGGTGTTCCGCGCCCAGGTGCCTTTGGCCTGGCCGGAGCGGAGATGGAGTCCATCTCAGGCACCTTTAGCCTGGGGTGAGGTACTATGGCAGATGCCTGGGGCTCAGTACCTTCGACTGAGTTCCGCGAGGGTGGAGGAATCCGAGGGGGCTCTAACTCCTTGGGTGCCATGTCTGAGTTCGTGAGGTCTGGTGTGCAGAACTTCTCTGGAGAGTCCGGCGCAGCATCCCTGGTGACAGAGAGGCCTCCGGTATCTCCTTTGGAAGGATATCCTACCCCTGACAGGGGCCGTGCCAGCGAAGGTAATTCACGTTCTATTTCACATAGTCAGTGGCAGTGACTATTCGCCACTGGTGATACCACAGTGGTTGGCAAGAGAAGGGAAAGGATTGTGCCTCGACCTATTCCCATTAAGACTAAGTTGTTGCAAAATAATCCAACTTAACCGTACTGTGTGTTTATTCGCTGAGAAGAATAAAACTGCGTTGGACCTATTTACTGTGTGGAACTCTGGTTACTAGGAGCAAAGGAGTCAAGGACGGAGGGAAGGATTTGACTCTAGGACACCTACACCAAGCCAGATCTTTCTGGCCTTCACCTTTTCACTATGGAGGACATGGGCCGTGGTGTATCTCATCCCTCCCCCCAGCACTAACACCCCTAGACAAAGAAAGACAAGCCGAGAATGAGAAGGGGTGAGAGGGGTGAGGTCGCTATATATATATATATATATATATATATATATATATATATATATTAAACTGCCTGCATGCCACTAACTAACCTGCCTAATCCAGCTCAAGTTCTCTCAATCTCCTCCACATATCATACGTACGGCCGCCGTGTAAGCAGCCTTATAAAGTGTGGGGCATGGACTTAGCCCCCTGAGCCATGGCCTTTGGCCAATCATGGCTCTCACAGCAGAGCGCGCTGTGATTGGCAAAAGCATGCAGGTCAGGTGCATGCTTTGACCAATCAGCAGCCGTCAATGCACTGCGATCACGCAGTGCATTATGGGGCGCTCCGTGGCTCTCAAATTTGCTGCGAACTCTCCATATGTTCAGTTTGTTTGTGAACAAACAAACACCCAATGTTCAAGTCGAAGTTACGTTTGATTCGAACACCGGGACCATCTCAAGTAATAACCACAGGTAACAGTTTGACAAGTTCTCTATTAAAAAAATAAATAAAAAAAATAGTGTCCCTCGATGTAATCCATCGTCAATCAAGCCGCACGCAAAAATGTAAAAATAAAAAAAACAAAAACACTGTGATCTCTTGGGAGGCCCCAGCCATCTGCCTCCTCTCTGCTTTGACAGCTCTTATATAGGCAAGGGGCGGGGCCACCCCTTTATGTCACCTGGTGGCACTGCCCCTTCTGACATCACATGACGTCACGTGATGTCAGAAGGGGACGATGCCACCGGGTGCCACCTTTTGCTCGTCCCCCCCTTTCCTTGCCTGCCAGGCTGCATAAGGGTCAGGTTTTGGGGGGGGGGACTCCACACCGTTTTATTTCCTTATTCTGTCAAAGGGTTCGCTTTAACCACTTCATTACAGGGCACATTCACCCCCTTCCGGCCCAGACTAATTTTCTGCTTTCAGTGCTTTCACACTTTGAATGCCAAATCATGCAACGCTGTAACCAAACAACATTTTTAGCATTTTTTTTTCACACAAATAGAGCTTTCTTTTAGTGGTATTTAATCACCACTGTTTTTTTTTTTGTTTGTTTTTTTAATTAAGTAAAAAAAACGGGTGATATTTTTCCCACAGTTCTTGGGAAAATTAAGATTTTTTTTTTGTTTACACAGAATTGTCATAATAACAAGTTATTTCTCACACACAGCATATACATACTTCCAATCACTCCCCAAACTACAATCTGCTACTCCTCCTGAGTATGGCAATACCACATGTGTGAGACTTTTTCACAGCCTGGCCCAACATGCAGGGAGCACCATAAGGCATTCTAGGAGCATAAATTACACTTCTAATTTCATTCCTACCTATCAAATTTTGAAGGTCCTGGAGCCCAAGGACAGTGGAATTACCCACAAAATGACCCCATTTTGGAAAGAAAACATCCAAGTATATTCTATAAGGCATGGGATGCAGATAGGTACTCGGGTACTCTGATGGGCTGCAGATTGGTACTTGGGTAGTCTAATGGGCTGGAAATAGGTACTATGATGGGCTTCAGGTGGGAGGGAGTGTTCTTGTTGGTGTCATTTTAGAATGCACCGGTAGAGAAGTGGTTAAAATCCATACCAGACCCAAAGGGTCCCACCACGCTATTTTTCCCCCAATGTTCTTTAATTTACTTCTTTTTTTTTTTATTTAGCTGTCAGCGGGGAAGCCTTAACAACCTATTGACTGTGCGCTCGGCGGGCGAACATCCCACTAAGTGGCCAGAAAATTTGTGTGTTAGGCGAGTACCTGAATGGGCGATGTTCAGGCCAAACTTATGCTCAGCCCAAGCCGTTCGCCCATCCCTAGTGGTTCCGAGCATGCGTCGAATTGTTTCCGAGCATGCGTGGTTTTAACTCCGTCGGAAATGCATACAGACAAACGGATTTTCCAATAGAAATTTTGTCCATTGGAAAAATTAAGAACATGTTCTCTATCTAAGTCCGTCGGAATTTCCGAAGGAAAAAGTCAGATGGGGCATACACACGGTCGGAATATCCGATGAAAATATCCCCTGGAAGGGTTCACCACACAAAATTAGGCACAGCAGACAGTGGTAGGAGAAAAACAAAAGGGTGTGGTTTTATTTGAACTATATACAGACAAAAAATATAGCAGAAAACAAAGGAAACAGGAAAATAAATCCTGGTCAACTTGACCGCTCACTACACACGTTGGTGTCCCTAACTAACAACTGGGTACAGCCTTGTGCTGTCCCAGTCCCTGGCTCCCTGCTTTTAGAAGTTCTTAGCAATAACCACACAGGCTTTGGCTCACCGCACAGAGATCACACTCCCCAGACTATCCAAACAGATCTGGTTCCAGGTTGGAGCATCTCCCTTAGCATGCTGGGAGTTCTTGTAGAGGCCCTAATGAGCCCACTTACTTCAGCTGGGCCCATTAACTCTTCCCCTGCAAGACTCCCAGCACTCCCCCTAGTGGTATAAATTGGCATAAAGCCTGAATCTAGGACATATATATCTTCCATCCTGGATGCAACCTGGTGATTTTACCTGCCTGCTGTCACATACCCCCCCCTCTTGTTTTAACCTTGGGGTTGGAACACAAGCAATCAGGCATGCATGTACTCGAGACAAAGCATCCACATTCCCCATTTGAACGCCAGGGCGATGCTTTACTGTAAAGTTGAATTCTTGTAGGGCCAGGAACCACCTATTTACTCTCCTATTTGTCTCTTTGTTTTGAGCCATCCACTTTAAAGGAGCGTGATCAGTAATCAGGTCAAAATACCTCCCTAGCAGATAGTACCGAAGGGAATCTAGAGCCCACTTCACCGCTAAACACTCCTTCTCAATCGTGGCGTAATTTACCTCATGGGACTTCAATTTCCTGCTGAGGTAAATGACTGGGTGCTCTTCCCCGTTCTAGACCTGGGACAATACTGCTCCTAACCCAACGTCTGATGCATCACTTTGTACGACAAATTCCCTAGAGAAGTCTGGTGAGTACAACACTGGCTGGCTACATAAGGCTTTTTTTAAGAATTGGAATGCTGCCTCAGCCTCTGGGGTCCATTTAACCATGACAGACTCTTTCCCTTTTGTCAGGTTGGTTAGGGGCACAGCCTGAGAGGCAAAGTGGGGAATGAATCGCCGATAATAACCAGCGATTCCCAGAAAGGCTCGTACCTGTTTCTTGTTTTTGGGACGTGGCCAATTCTGTATGGCCTCGACTTTATTGACTTGGGGTTTTATCACTCCCCTCCCAATGGTGTACCCAAGATATTTGGCCTCCTCCTGTCCAATGGTACACTTCTTGGGGTTGGCCAGTAAACCCAGTCTAGGACTGCTTGCACTTTTGGCAGATGTGAGGCCCAATCTGTGCTATGGACAATTACATCATCCAGGTAAGCCGCAGCATACTTCTGATGGGGCCTCAGTATCTGGTCCATTTTCCGCTGGAATGTTGCCGGTGCATTCTGTAATCCAAACTACATTCTTTTATATTGGAACGCCCCATCTGGGGTTACAAACACAGTTTTCTCCTTGGCCGATTTGGCCAGGGGAATTTGCCAATACCCTTTTGTGAGATCGAGAGTTGTCATGTATCGGGCTGTTCCCAGCCGGTCGATCAACTCATCTATACGTGGCATGGGGTAGGTGTCAAATTTTGTAACTTTGTTCAGTTGTCGAAAATCATTACAAAATCGCCAGCTCCCATCCGGTTTAGGCACTAACACTATGGGACTGGACCAATCACTTTGGGATTCCTCTATCACCCCCAATTCAAGCATTTTCTGTACTTCCTCATGTATTGCCTCCTGTCGGGCCTCTGGGATCCGATAGGGTTTTAGTTTCACCCTTTCACCGGTGGGGTAATAATATCATGCTCTACCCCAGACGTTTGTCCCGGCAGCTCAGAGACAACCTCCTTGTTGCGAAGCACAAACTCCTTAACCTCCTGTTGTTGGGGGTTTGACAAGGTGACTGCTATTCCAACCTCAGGAATCATGCAATCAGACTGAGCTGGTGACAAAGTTTCTGCGACTAGGGATTCCCTATCCCTCCAGGCTTTCAACAGATTAATGTGATAGATCTGTTTGGGCTTTTGCCTTCCTGGTTGTCTGACCTTGTAATTCACTTTGTTCACTTTTTCTATTATCTCGTAGGGGCCTTGCCATTTGGCAAGGAATTTGCTTTCAACCGTAGGGACAAGTACCAATATCTTATCCCCCGGGGAAAAGGTATGGGTCTTGGCCCCACGGTTGTACACTCTCTGCTGTGCCAACTGCGCTTGGGCCAAATGTTCCTTTACGATTGGCATTACCTGTGCAATTCTATCTTGCATCAGGGCGACATGCTCAATCACACTCCTGTGGGGGGAACTCTCACTTTCCAAGTTTCCTTTGCCGATATCCAACAGCCCTCTTGGGTGTCTCACATAGAGTAACTCAAAGGGTGAGAAACCCGTAGAGGATTGGGGTACCTCCCGAATGGCAACCATTAAATAGGGAATTAGACAGTCCCAATCCTTTCCATCTCTATCCACCACCTTCTTTAACATTTGTTTTAGGGTTTTGTTGAATCTTTCAACCAACCTATCTGTTTGGGGGTGATACAGGGATGTACGCAATTGTGTCACTTTGAACAACTTGCACAGCTCTTTCATAACCCGGGACATAAAGGGTGTACCTTGGTCTGTAAGCAGTTCCTTACAAATACCCACACGGCTAAAAACAAGAGATAGCTCTTTGGCTATGGTTTTGGCTGAGGTATTTCGGAGAGGAATCGCTTCCGGATAACGGGTGGCATAGTCCAATATAACCAAAATGTACTGATGCCCCCTAGCGGACTTCATTATCGGACCTACCAAAATCCATTGCGATCCTCTCAAAGGGGACCTCAATGATGGGAAGAGGTACCAGCGGGTTACGGAAATGTGGCATCGGTGCTGACCTCTGACACACAGGGCAAGAGGAACAATAATTTTCTGTTTCCACATGACCCCAGGCCAATAGAATCTCTGCAATACTCCCTCTCGGGTTTTCTTTGTCCCCAGATGACCTCGAAGAATGTGCCCATGGGTCGACTCTAACACCAACTTCCTGTAAGGTTTGGGCACCACAAGCTGCTCAATGATTTCTTCTGCCCTTTTAGCGACCCGATACAGTAGGTCCTTTTCCACGATGAAGTATGGGTAAGTGCAGGTCTTATCTGGGTTCACTAACTCGCCATCTATTTTCACTACGTTTTCCCGTGCCTTTATTAGGATGGGGTCTTTTAACTGTTCTGTGGCAAAATTTTCCTTGTGAACCTCGAGATCAGAAAACTCCACAGACGGCATGTTTTCGTCTGAGGATGTTGGCTCCTCCCCAGTTTCTCGAGTCTCCCCTGCCAATACCGACAAGGGGAATTCTGGAGAGTCCTCACCACTCTCAGAGGAATTCTAGCTATCACATTCCTGGTATATAGGGGCACCAGTGGGGGGCTCAGGACAATCCCAGAGTTACTAGAACTTTGGAAAATCCCTTCCCACAATGGCATCATGTGGTAAGTGAGACACTAACCCCACCTGATGAGAGAGGTTACCTTTGGAGGTCTCAAAACACACTGTAGTCACAGGATACTCTCGGGTGTCCCCATGCACACAAATAACAGCTACCTTGTTATTCCCTAAGACCTCTGTAGTGACTAATTCAGCTTTTATCAGTGTTACCAGGCTACCTGAATCCAGCAACACAACAAGATTTCTACTATTAATACACGTTTTGCACAAATGTTTCTCAGTTCCCCGAATGGCAGTGCATGCAACTGTCGCAAACAGTGACTGACGTCTGTCCCTTAGAAAGTCACATTGCATGGGTTCATCTACAACCGGGCAATTTGCTGAAATATGTCCCTCTTGCCGGCAGCTGTAGCAAACAATCCTTTTTGCTGCCTCTTGAGCCCCTGACTTCCCAGGCTGTTCTCGCCAGACATTAGGTAAAACTCTCACCCTCTCATTCTCTCCACCCTCACCCCTTAGAATCATCTTACCCGCCACTGGGAATGGTCTGGTCTTAGGGTGGAAAGTCTGTGAGTCTCTGGAATAGGCAGTCAGGTTCTTTGTAGCCAAGCACTTCTCTACACGATCCACAAGCTTATCTGCCGTTTCTGGGTCTCCATGGCTTACCCACCTTTGGATGGCAGTAGGAAGAGCTCTCAGGAAACGATCCATCACAACACATTCCACAATCTTTGGTGCGGACAAAGTCTCTGGCTGTAGCCACTTCCTGCTCAGGTGAATGAGATCATACATTTGAGACCTGGGGGGTTTTCCAAGCCAGAAAGTCCAGTTATGCACACCCTGAGCCCGGACAGCCAGGGTGACACCCAGCCGTGCCAATATTTCATTTTTTAGCATCACATAGTCTTTTGCTTGGTCAGGCTCTAGGCCATAGTAAGCTTTCTGCGATTCACCAGTTAACAGAGGGGCCACCAGTCCAGCCCACTGCTCCTTAGGCCACTTTTCCCTTTCAGCAGTCCTTTCAAATGTGGTCAAAACACCTCTGGATCATCCTCTCCAGTCATTTTTGTCAGTAAACGACTCACCCCAAAGGATGCAGTATTAGTGGAACTACTTGCCTCACTGGTCTGCGGACGTTGCTGCATTAATGTCTCCACTTGTTGCTGTAGTCTCTGTTCTTTCTTCTGCAGCAGGTCTATGAAGCAGGCCTCAGATTGCTGCTGGGCTTGTTGCTGGGCTGCCAGACTCTGTTGATGAGCTTGCTGCTGGGCTGCAAGGCTCTGTTGATGAGCTTACTGCTGGGCTGCGAGGCTCTGTTGCAAATTTGCATTTGTCTGTTGTTGAGCTGCAAGGCTCTTTTGCAAACCTGCATTTGTCTGCTGCTGATTGGCATTTGCTAGAGCCAGCTGTTTCAGTATCTCCTCCATGCTGGCCTTTAAAAAAAAAACTGTCACTGGTTCTCCACCAACTGTGAGGGGGTTAGCTCGGCAGCGGGTGTGTGAGACCCCCTGGAAGGGTTCACCACACAAAATTAGGCACAGCAGACAGTGGTAGGAGAAAAACAAAAGGGTGTGGTTTTATTTGAACTATATACAGACAAAAAATATAGCAGAAAACAAAAGAAACAGGGAAAGAAATCCTGGTCAACTTGACCGCTCACTACACACGTTGGTGTCCCTAACTAACAACTGGGTACAGCCTTGTGCTGTCCCAGTCCCTGGCTCCCTGCTTTTAGAAGTTCTTAGCAATACCCACACAGGCTTTGGCTCACCGCACAGCGATCACACTCCCCAGACTATCCAAACAGATCTGGTTCCAGGTTGGAGCATCTCCCTTAGCATGCTGGGAGTTCTTGTAGAGGCCCTAATGAGCCCACTTACTTCAGCTGGGCCCATTATCTCTTCCCCTGCAAGACTCCCAGCACTCCCCCTAGTGGTATAAATTGGCATAAAGCCTGAATCTAGGACATATATATCTTTCATCCTGGATGCAACCTGGTGATTTTACCTGCCTGCTGTCACAATATATATATATATATATATATATATATATATATATATATTGGTTTATATAACAAAAAAGAAAAAATGCAGTGGTGCAATACCACAAAAAAAAGCTATTTTGTATGAAAAAAAATGAATATAAATTTAGTTTGTGTACAGCATTGCATGACCACGCAATTACCAGTTAAATTAGAGCAGTTCTAAAATGGACTGGTCATGTAGGGGGTAAAATCTTTCAGAGCTCAAGTAGTTAATCAACCCCCCTCACCCCCCACCCCTAAGAGTTAACCACTCCAGCCAGTTCACATGATGATTACAGACACTGCCATCAATACTGGGATTATTATTGCAGAAACTGACACGAATGCTGTGGGTTATTATTGCCTAAATTGGCTGCTGATTCTTAAACTGGCACCAATGCTGGGGATCAAATTGTAGAAACTGGCACTGATGCTGGGGGTTATTATTGCTGCTGCTGACACCAATGCTGTTGATTGTTATTTTGTAAAATTACCACTGATGCTTGTGGTAATTATTATGGAGATTGCCATGTATACTGTGAGTTGTTATTTTCTAAACTGGTACCGATACTGGGGGATATAATTGCAGAAACTGGGACTGATGCTGGTGGTCATTATTATCGGCTTGCCGACCGTATCACAAGTACGGTGGCTCTGCTGCACTGGATCATGTACCAGGTACGTAATCCGGCACTCCCAGGTAGGGGGCACACCCGTGCGCCACAGGTGACCCGGCTGTGCTGTGATAATACACAGCAGATGCTGATCAGTAGGTGCCGGCCAATGGATGACCACCAGTACCCACCGATTGTTGGGAAGAGAACAAAAATTTAAATTACATACACTTGTCAAACAGGGGAAGAAAAATTGGGCCTAAGGTGTTGATGGTGTCCTAAACCAAAAATATTGTTGGAAGCTAGCATAATCAAGATTCAGGAATAGGATAGGCTAGCAAATTCGATCAGTTACATCAGCATCAGGGGCTTGATAGCTGCTGTTGATCCAGGACTAATTAATTTTAATAAATGTCAGCCTGTCAACAGAGTCTGTGGACAAGCACGCTCTTTTACCCGTCACAAACCCTCCAGCAGCACTGAATGTCCATTCGAAAAGCATGCTGGATGCGGGACAGGCAAGTAGCTTGATTGTATATTGAGCAAGTTCTGGCCAGTGGTTCAACTTCAAGACCCAGTAACCCAGTGGATGCTCAGTTGGAAAGGTCTCCAAGTCTGTTCTTGCCCCTAGATAATCCTGCACCATTTGATGCAGATGCTGCCCATAGTTGCTTAAACCCCTTAAACAGCCCTGGGTGCTGAGGACTAAATACTTGTTTAAAGGCATCGGTCAGCTGGCTGCCTTCTCCACCGCTCTTCCACTGACCAAACAAAGCCTCAGAAACACATTGTCAAGGAAATGGTAACCTCCCAATGTCTGGAAAGGTGTTACACAAATTTTTCTTTAAAGCATCCTGAAGATCTTTCATCCTCGGCTCCCTCTGCGAAGGCAGGATGAGCTCTGCAACTTTACCCTTGTAACGTGGATCAAGAAGAGTTGCCAGCCAGTAATGATCCTTGATACCACAAATCCTTGGGTCCTTTTGCAGGCCTTGCAGAATTACAAGAGCCCATGCAGTGTAAGTTTGAGGAGGCATGAGATTCAAAGTCCTCTGGTCACTAAGTATGACATTGTCTGGAACTACCTCCTCCCAGCCATGTACAACTCCTGGGGTTTCTGGGGACTGAAAACCATCCCTTGAAGACTGCTGTATGTTATCCTTTACATCCATGCTGACACAATCCTCCTCCTCTTCTTTCTGTGTGTTTGGCGGCCAAGCAAGAATGGTATCTGCATGAAGGGGGCCTTGAGAGGAAAGGAATCCCTCCTCTTCCTCCCGCTGTTCTGAATCAAGTGCCCTGTTCATGATTCCACGAAGCGTGTGCTCCAGCAGAAAGACTAGAGGGACAGTATCACTGATGCATGCATTGTCGCTGCTCACCATCCTTGTGGCCTCCTCAAATTGTGATAGGACAGTGCATGCATCCTTTATCAGTAGCCGCTGGAATGACGAAAAGAAGCCAAGCTATCCCAAGCTTGTCCTTGTGCCATACTCACACAGGTACTCATTGATGGCCCTCTGCTGCGTGTGCAGCCGCTGCAGCATTGCCAATGTTGAGTTCCACCTGGTGGGCATGTCACAAATGAGGCGGTTGGTGGGGAGGTTGAATTACAATTGAATGTCAGCTAGCCGAGCACTGGCATTGTATGACCACTGGAAATGGCCACAGACTTTTCTGGCCTGCCTCAGAAGATCTTGTAAGCCTGAGTACCTTTTCAAGAAACACTGCACCACCAAATTCAGGACATGTGCCAGGCATGGAACATGTGTCAAGTGTCCCTATCGGAGAGCGGAGAGAAGGTTGGTGCCATTGTTGCATACAACCATTCTTGGCTCAAGCTGCCGTGGCGTCAACCACCTCTGAGCCTGCCCCTGCAGAGGTGACAGACTCTGCCCCGGTGTGGCTCCTGTCCCCTAGACAGACCAACTGAAGCAACGCATGACATCTTTTAGCCCGACTGCTTGCATAGCCTCTTGAACGCTTAGGGAGCACTGCTGGTTCAGAGGACAATTCAGCAGAAGAGGCCATAGAGGAAGAAGAAGAGGAGGGGGTGGAGCAGACAGATGTGGCAGAATCACCACCAGATTTTTGGAGGCATGGTGGTGGAACAAGCTCCAGCACTGAACCCTGTCCTGCATCCTTCCCAGCTGCCAGCAGAGTTACCCAGTGTGTCGTGAAGGAAATGTAACGTCCCTGACCATGCCTGCTGGACCACGAGTCAGCAGTAATGTGAACCTTGCTGCTGACCGCCCTGTCCAACGAGGGCAAAATATTGCCTTACACATGTTGGTAAAGAGCTGGAATGGCCTTACATGAAAATACATTTCTTTTTGGAACCTACCACTGTGGTACAGCACATTACGCAAATTCACGAAAGGGGGCAGATTCTACCAGATAAAAAGGCAGCAGTTGTAGTGCTAGCAATTTGTCCAAGCAAGCATTTAGACAATGAGCATGTGGATGGCTGGGACAGTATTTTTTTTATGGTTCAGCAACTGGGGTAGTGGAATTTTCCTGGTGAAATCAACAGGTGGTGTACTGCTAGCAGATTGGGTGCAAGTACCTGTGGCACCCATTGCTATACCTCCATTCCTCTCAGTGCAGGTTTTTGAAAAGACTTGAGGTATAGTAGGAGTAGAGATCCCAAATGAGGAGCAAGGAGAATTTAGCATTTTTTTTATGATGTGGGTCTTTCAGGTTCTGTTGCCAACAGACTGCATGGCAGGTCGTCATATGTCTTGTCAAGCACGTGGTGCCCAAGCGGCTGGTGTTCTGGCCACGCTTGATCCACTTCAGACAGAGATTGCAAACAGCAACGCTGCGGTCTGCTACACGTGTTGAAAAAAGCCCACACCAATGAACTTTTAGAAGTCAACGGGGAGTCAGTAGTGCCCTGCATCTGTGGAGCTCTGTGGTGTGATGCAATAGGATGGCTGCCGTTAAGTCGGCCGCTGGAGGACATCCTGCCTCGTTGGAGTTGTGCCTCCTCCTCACTTTCCTGCTCTGTTCTCTCATGCACCCAAGTACAGTCAGTGACTTCATCAACCCTCCCTCCTTGTCAATGAAGCAACCTAGGCAGTATGCTGCAGCTGGGGGGAACATGACTGTTAGTTTCTTGTCTGTCACTGGCACCCCATCTCTCTAGGCTCATGTTACTCCCTTCCTCAATCTGGGAAGCAACATCGGAGCATTCAAATTGCTGCGCCTCCTCCAGCAGCATGTAACTGACACTATGATCGAATAATTCAGGTGACTCCTCTGTGCATGATGGTGGGGCTATGGAAGGAGTAGCTGTGGACAAGGAGCTGGTGGAATAGGCCGCTTTGGCATCTGCGGTGGAAGACAAACTAGCATGAGCCTGGGTGACAGAGGATGAGGAGGATGAGGACGGCTTAGTTATCCACTCCACCAACTCTTCTGCATGTTGTGGCTCAATAACATGGCCAGCAGCGGGGAAAAAAAGGACACGCGTGCCCCAGCTGCAGAGGATGCACCATGTCCGCAACTAGGGATGAGCTTTATGTTCGCCCGTTTGCCGAATAGTGAACAATTTGGGGTGTTCGCGGCAAATACGAAAGCCGCTGAGCACCCTTTAAAAGTCTATGGGAGAAATCAAAAGTGCTACAATAAAAGTGAAATATTCCTTTAAATTTCATTCTTGGGGAGTGTCTATAGTATGCCTGTAAAGTGGTGCATGTTTCCCGTGTTTAGAATAGTCCCTGCACAAAATTAAATTTCTAAAGGAAAAAAAGTAATTTAAAACTACTCGCGGCTACAATGAATTGTCGGGTCCCGGCAATACAGATAAAAGTCATTGAAAAAAAACGGCATAGGTTCCCCCCCTGTCCATTACCAGGCCCTTTGGGTCTGGTATGAATATTAAGGGGAACCCCAAACCAAAATTAAAAAAAAAATGAGTGGGGGTCCCCCCAAATTTCATATCAGGCCCTTCAGGTCTGGTATGGATATTAAGGGGAACCCTGCACCAATTTTTGTTTTAAATGGCGTAGGGGCCCCCCTCAAAATCCATACCATACCAGACCCTTCAGGTCAACCTGGCAGGCCGCAGGAAAAGAGGGGGGGCGAGAGAGCGCCACCCCCTCCTGAACTGTACCAGGCAACATGCTCTCAACATGGGGAGGATGTCCCCATGTTGATGGGGACAAGGGCCTCATCCCCACAACCCTTGGCCGGTGGTTGTGGGGGTCTGCGGGCGGGGGGCTTATCAGAATCTGGAAGCCCCCTTTAACAAAGGGGACCCCCAGATCCCGCCCCCCATGTGAATTGGTAACGGCGTACATTATACCCCTACCATTTCACCCAAAAAAGTGACAAAAATGGTAAAAAAAAAACACACACAGCTTAGGACAAGTGCTTTAATAAAAAAGAAAAAAAAATTCCAGCGATGACGCGAGACCTGTTTGACAGCTCTTATATAGCCGAGGGCGGGGCCACACGTGACGTACGCTGGTGACCCCGCCCCCCTCTGACGCAATGGGGGCTTGCCGCGGGGTTACCCAGTGACATGTATGGGTTACCCCGCCCCCCTCTGACGCAACAGGGGTAATGGACTGGGGGGGAACCCATGCCGTTTTTTTCAATGACTTTTATCTGTATTGCCGGGACCCGACAATTCATTATAGTCGCGAGTAGTTTTAAATGACTTTTTTTCCTTTAGAAATGTAATTTTTGCAGGGACTATTCTAAACACGGGAAACATGCGCTACCCCCAGTTACAATATTTAAAGGAATATTTCACTTTTATTGTTTCACTTTAAGCATTATTAAAATCACTGCTCCCGAAAAAATTGCAGTTTTTCAAACTTTTTTTTGCATTGATACATGTCCCCTGGGGCAGGACCCAGGTCCCCAAACACTTTTTATGACAATAACTTGCATATTAACCTTTAAAATTAGCACTTTTGATTTTTCACGTTCGTGTCCCATAGACTTTAACGGTGTACTCTTTTAGTAGCCTGTGAGCGCCTGCCTCTCCATGTTGGCCTTTCGGACATGATGGAGATTTTTATAATTTTTTATTATAATGTGTGGGATGGGAATATGGTGCTTGGGTGCAATACGTTTGTGCTTTGTGCACAGTTATAGTTTTTTTTTTTAATAAAGGAAATAAGGGTGCAGCATTTTTTTTGCTGCTGCTGGAAAAAAAATAAAAAAATAAAAAGCCCTCAAAAAATTTAAAAGTTAAAAGGGAACCACTCCTGACGCAGAAAGGGGGGACAGCAATTATGCACGAAATAATCTTAGTGCTGCTGCAGAAAAAAAGTATATCACTGCTGTGCTGACGCAGAAGAAATAACACCTGCGACACAGAAGTACTAATAATGCAGAAAGAGAACCTGATCCTGCAAAAAAAAAAAGAAGAAAAATAAATAAATTATTAATGAAAAAAAAATGGAATCAGTGGTGACACAGAAGTGTTGTACACATTTTTATAACTTTATATTATAGAGTGTGGGATGGGAGTTTATAGTGGGATGGGAATTATAGTAGTACTAGATATGTGCAGAACGAAAAAATGTGTTTAGTTTCATTTCAATTAGTTATTTACATAAATTTGTTTAGTTAAATTTGTTTTATTTATTTTTGGAATTCGTTTTGTTTATACGTTTTCAAATCGATAAGAATTTTTTCGAATTCGAATAGTTTTCTTATTAGAAAGGTTTTCCATTTTCCAAAGAGAATAAAATAGAATAGAAAATAAAAGAACAGAATAGAATAGAATAGAATAGAAAGGAATAGAATAAAATAGATTATAACCATCCGCTGAAATGCAAATAGAATAGAAAAGAATAGAATTAAAAAACAATAGAATAGAAATATTATAACCATTTTCCAAAATTCAAATAGAATCAATTCACATTTGAGAAGTTTAGAAAAGAATAGATTCGAATAGAATAGAAAATAACCCAGTATAGAAAAAAAACTGAATAGAATAAAATGAATATAATCATCTTCCTATTCTAATCTATTATTTTCTATTGAAATTTGAATTGATTCTATTTGAATTTTGGGAAATGGTTATTTTCTTTCTATTCTATTCTATTGTCTTTTTAATTCTACTCCTTTCTATTCTATTATAGTCAATTCTATTCTATTTTTTTCTATTCTATTCTTTTCTAATCTATTATTTTATTATGTATTCGAATTCAAATGTATTCTATTTGAAATTTAAATTTCAGAAGATAGTTATATTCTATGTTCTATTCTATTCTTTTCTATTCTATTTGTTTCTATTATATTCCAGTCTATTCTGTTCTTTTATTTTCTATTCTATTTTGTTTTACTCTATTATCTTCTATTCTTGTATTTTCTGTTATATTCTTTTCTAGTCTATTTTTTTCTATTCTATTCTATTCCTTTATTTTCTATTCTATTTTATTCTCTTTGGAAATTGGAAAACGATTTGAATTCTAATTTCGTACGATTTTTTCTTTGTTATTTCGGATTTGTTTAACCACTTAACGACCGCCCACCGCCGATTTACGTCGGCAGAATGGCACGGACAGGCAGAATCACGTAGATCTACGTGACTGCCTTTGTACAGTTGGGGGGTCCATCCGGACCCCCCTTCTGTGCCGTGAGCGGTCGTTACTTCACCGGGAGCGATCCCAGATGAGGGGGCGGCCTTTCGATTCCGGCCCCCCCCTCGCGATCGCTCCCGGCGAATGGAAATGCCTCCTCTGTCTGTTTCAGACAGAGGAGGCAGGAGGAAGTGATGTCATCTCCTGTGCGGCGCTCACATATACCGAGCGCCGTACAAGAGAAGACATCAGGTCAGTGAGCACAACACTACACTGACACCAGGACACATAGGAACACTAATCGCCCCCCCCAGGACCCCCAGACCCCCCCAGATCACCCCCCAGATCACCCCCCAGCCCCCAGTCACAGTGTCACTGATTGCAGTGACCATTTATTTAGTGATCACTGCAATCAGTGACATTTGTGACTGTGAAAGTGTCACTAAAGTTTAGACATGTGCACACTGAAATATTTCGTTTCGGAATTTCGTTTTCGTCCAAAAAATAAATTTATTTAGTTACTCCCGAAATTCGTTTTTATTTATTTCGTTTTTCGTTAAAAATTGCATTCGTCCGAAAATCTGAATTAATTAAGGTCGAATCTGTCATTGAAGGCTTATGGTGTCTGTCGAATGTTCAAAGAAGATTCGACGGAGCAGTGAAACTGTATGACTGCAATCATACATTTCCGGTCGAATGTTCCGCCCACAAGCAGTGATCTTTTCTCTCTATGTCGAATCTTTTCTCTCTATAATGTCGAATCTTTTCTCTCCTATGTCGAATCTTTTCTCTCTATAATGTCAAATCTTTTCTCTCCTATGTCGAATCTTTTCTCTCTATAATGTCAAATCTTTTCTCTCTATAATGTCAAATCTTTTCTCTCTATAATGTCAAATCTTTTCTCTATAATGTCGAATCTTTTCTCTCTATAATGTCAAATCTTTTCTCTCCTATGTCGAATCTTTTCTCTCCTATGTCGAATCTTTCCTCTCCTATGTCGAATCTTTTCTCTCCTATGTCGAATCTTTCCTCTCCTATGTCGAATCTTTTCTCTCCTATGTCGAATCTTTTCTCTCCTATGTCGAATCTTTCCTCTCCTATGTCGAATCTTTCCTCTCCTATGTCGAATCTTTCCTCTCCTATGTCGAATCTTTTCTCTCCTATGTCGAATCTTTCCTCTCCTATGTCGAATCTTTCCTCTCCTATGTCGAATCTTTCCTCTCCTATGTCGAATCTTTCCTCTCCTATGTCGAATCTTTCCTCTCCTATGTCGAATCTTTTCTCTCTATAATGTCGAATCTTTTCTCTCCTATGTCGAATCTTTCCTCTCCTATGTCGAATCTTTCCTCTCCTATGTCGAATCTTTCCTCTCCTATGTCGAATCTTTCCTCTCCTATGTCGAATCTTTTCTCTCTATAATGTCAAATCTTTTCTCTCCTATGTAGAATAATCTTGGACTAATAGAGTTAAGGTTAGGCACATTCGACCACAGATTCGATAGACACAGATTGTTATTGTCAGCGTCACGTCGAATCTCCTATCTATATCGAACTGTTGTAGCAACGAAAACGAAAATAAAGCATTTGTTTATGTCGGATCTTTCGGTTTTCGGATACTGTGCTTTCGTTTTCGTTTGTTAAAACGATAATGAAAATAGCTGAAATTCGGACGAAAATGCATTCGGACGAAAACGAATGCACATGTCTACTAAAGTTTAGTTTTAGGTCCAGTGTAGCCCCCTAACCCCCCCTAATAAAGGTTTAACCCCCTGATCACCCCCCAGATAACCCTTTCACCCCCTATCACCGCTGTCGCTATGCGATCATTTTTCTGATGGCTGTCTTAGCATCAGTGATGGCGATCGGTAGCCAGTAATTTTTTTTAGGTTCGCCGCAGGTTTTTATAGCGTCGGGTACCCCAATATATTATCTAATAAAGGTTCAACCCCCTTGATCGCCCCCCAGGTAACCCTTTCACCCCCTATCACCGCTGTCGCTAATCGATCGTTTTTCTGATGCTGTCTTAGCATCAGTGATGGCGATCGGTAGCCAGTAATTTTTTTTAGGTTCGCCGCAGGTTTTTATAGCGTCAGGTACCCCAATATATTATCTAATAAAGGTTAAACCCCCTTGATCGCCCCCCAGGTAACCCTTTCACCCCCTATCACCGCTGTCGCTATGCGATCATTTTTCTGATGGCTGTCTTAGCATCAGTGATGGCGATCGGTAGCCAGTAATTTTTTTTAGGTTCGCCGCAGGTTTTTATAGCGTCGGGTACCCCAATATATTATCTAATAAAGGTTTAACCCCCTTGATCGCCCCCCAGGTAACCCTTTCACCCCCTATCACCGCTGTCGCTAATCGATCGTTTTTCTGATGCTGTCTTAGCATCAGTGATGGCGATCGGTAGCCAGTAATTTTTTTTAGGTTCTCCGCAGGTTTTTATAGCGTCAGGTACCCCAATATATTATCTAATAAAGGTTAAACCCCCTTGATCGCCCCCCAGGTAACCCTTTCACCCCCTATCACCGCTGTCGCTATGCGATCATTTTTCTGATGGCTGTCTTAGCATCAGTGATGGCGATCGGTAGCCAGTAATTTTTTTTAGGTTCGCCGCAGGTTTTTATAGCGTCGGGTACCCCAATATATTATCTAATAAAGGTTTAACCCCCTTGATCGCCCCCCAGGTAACCCTTTCACCCCCTATCACCACTGTCACTAAGCGATCGTTTTTCTGATCGCTGTCTTCGTGTCGGTGATGCCAATCGGTAGCCAGTCATTTTTTTTAGGTTCGCCGCAGGTTTTTATAGCGTCAGGTACCCCCAAATATGATCTAATAAAGGTTTTAACCCCCTAATTGCCCCTAGTTAACCCTTTCACCAGTGATCACCATATAAGTGTTACGGGTGACGCTGGTTAGTTAGTTTGCTTTTTATAGTGTCAGGGCACCCGCCGTATATAACCCAATAAAGGTTTAACCCCCTGATCGCCCGGTGGGTGATATCAATTAGGTTTTAGCGTCAGAGAGGGTCTGCGTCACACCCCAGGCAGCGTCAGGTTAGTGCCAGTAACGCTAACACCCACGCGTAAAGCATACACCCCCCTTAGTGGTATAGTATCTGAACAGATCAATATCTGATCTGATCAGATCTATACCAGCGGTTTAGGGTTCCCAAAAACGCAGTGTTAGCGGGATCAGCCCAGATACCTGCTAGCACCTGCGTTTTGCCCCTCCGTCCAGCCCAGGCCACCCAAGTGCAGTATCGATCGATCACTGTCACTTACAAAACACAACACACATAACTGCAGCGTTCGCAGAGACAGGCCTGATCCCTGCGACTCCAGTGCTGTAGGAGGTGATTTCACCACCACAGTTAAAAAAAAAAAAGCATATATGCCGAAGCATGGGGGCAGCAGGGGCAGCAGGGCGGAGGAGCAATTTTGCTCCTAATGCCGCATACATACGGTCGAAATTCCGACGGAGGCTTGCCCGTGGAAACGTTTGACCATGTGTGTGCGGCATAACTTTTTTTGCGGGAGGATGCCCCCATGCTTCGGCATATATAAATGGTGCATGTATGCCCATCATTAGAAGTGGGTGGATGAAGGGCGGTATTCTAATGGTGGGCATACCCACCGATCAATCTCTTTTTTCGTTCAGCCAACAGGCTGCATGAAAAAAAAAGATTACAATACATGTCCAACAAGGACCAGCAACGTAATGGTTATACCAGATTGATGCCTGCGGGTTTAGGCATCATCTTGGTATCATTCTTTTCAGCCAGCGGCCGGCTTTCATGTAAAAGCAATCACAGCGGCTAATTAGCCTCTGGACTGCTTTTACAAGCAGTGGGAGGGAATGTCCCCCCCCCGGATATAAAAAGCGCCATTGGGAAATTGGGAAAGCATTTTATCACACCGATCTTGGTGTGGTCAGATGCTTTGAGGGCAGAGGAAAGATCTAGGGTCTAGAAGACCCCAGTTTTTTCAAAAAAAGAGTACCTGTCACTACCTATTGCTATCATAGGGGATATTTACATTCCCTGAGATAACAATAAAAATTATAAAAAAAAAAATATATGTAAGGAACAATTTAAAAATAAAATAAAAAAGCAAAATTAATAATAAAAAAAAAAAAAAAAAAAAAAAAAGCACCCCTGTCCTGCCCTGCTCTTGCCCAATGGCGAACGCAAGCGTCGGTCTGGCGTCATATGTAAACAGCAATTGCACCATGCATGTGAGGTATCACCGCGAAGGTCAGATCGAGGGCAGTCATTTTAGCAGTAGACCTCCTCTGTAAATCTAACGGGGTAATCTGTAAAGGCTTTTAAAGGCTTTTAAAAATGTATGTAGTTTGTCGCCAATGCGCGTTTGTGCGAAATTTTAAAGCATGTCGTGTTTGGTATCTATGTACTCGGCCTAAGATCATCTTTATTATTTCATCAAACATTTGGGCAATATAGTGTGTTTTAGTGCATTAAAATTAAAAAAAGTGTATTTTTTCCCCAAAAAATGCGTTTGAAAAATCGCTGCGCAAATACTGTGTAGAAAAAAAAAATGCAACACCCACCATTTTAATCTGTAGGGCCTTTGCTTTAAAAATATATATAATGTTTGGGGGTTCAACATAATTTTCTTGCAAAAAAAAAATATGTTTTCATGTAAACAAAAAGTGTCAAAAAGGGCTTTGTCTGCAAGTGGTTAGAAGAGTGGATGTAAGCTTCCTAATGTTGTGTATAAAATGCCAGAACAGTTCAAAACCCCCCCAAATGACCCCATTTTGGAAAGTAGACACCCCAAGCTATATACTGAGAGGCATGTCGAGTCCATGGAATATTTTATATGTTGACACAAGTTGCGGAAAAAAGACAATTTTTTTTTTTTAATTTTTTTTTTGCACAAAGTTGTCACTAAATGATATATTGCTCAAACATGCCATGGGCATATGTGGAATTACACCCCAAAATAAATTCTGTTGCTTCTCCTGAGTACAGGGATACCACATGTGTGAGACTTTTTGGGAGCCTAGCCGCGTACGGGACCCCAAAAACAAAGCACCGCCTTCAGGCTTTCTAAGGGTGTAAATTTTTGATTTTACTTCTCACTGCCTATCACAGTTTCGGAGGCCATGGAATGCCCAGATGGCACAAAACCCCCCCAAATGACCCCATTTTGGAAAGTAGACACCCCAAGCTATTTGCTGAGAGGTATTGTGAGTATTTTGCAGATCTCGCTTTTTGTCACAAAGTTTTGAAAATTGAAAAAAAAAAAAAAAAAAAAAAAAATTTTCTTTCTTCATTTTCAAAAACAAATGAGAGCTGTAAAATACTCACCATGCCTCCTCAGCAAATAGCTTGGGGTGTCTACTTTCCAAAATGGGGTCATTTGGGGGGTTTTGTGCTATTTTGGCATTTTATGGCCTTAGAAACTGTGATAGGTAGTGAGGAGTGAAATCAAAAATTTGTGCCTAGAAATCCTGAAGGCGGTGCTTGGTTTTCGGGGTCCCGTACGCGGCTAGGCTCCTAAAAAGTCCCACACATGTGGTATCCCTGTACTCAGGAGAAGCAGCAAAATGTATTTTGGGGTGCAATTCCACATATAACCATGGCATGTGTGAGCAATATATCATTTAGTGACAACTTTTTGTAATTTATTTTTTATTTTTATTTTTTGTCATTATTCAATCACTTGGGACAAAAAAAAAATATATTCAACGGGCTCAACAGGCCTCTCAGCAATTTCCTTGGGGTGTCTACTTTCTAAAATGGGGTCATTTGGGGGGGTTTTGTGCTATTTTGGCATTTTATGGCCTTCGAAACTGTGATAGGTAGTGAGGAATGAAATCAAAAATTTGCGCCCTTAGAAATCCTGAAGGCGGTGCTTGGTTTCCGGGGTCCCGTACGTGGCCAGGCTCCTAAAAAGTCCCACACATGTGGTATCCCCGTACTCAGGAGAAGCAGCAAAATGTATTTTGGGGTGCAATTCCACATATAACCATGGCATGTGTGAGCAATATATCATTTAGTGACAACTTTTTGTAATTTTTTTTATTTTTTTTGTCATTATTCAATCACTTGGGACAAAAAAAAAAATATTCAATGGGCTCAACATGCCTCTCAGCAATTTCCTTGGGGTGTCTACTTTCCAAAATGGGGTCATTTGGGGGGGTTTTGTACTGCCCTGCCATTTTAGCACCTCAAGAAATGAGATAGGCAGTCATAAATTTAAAGCTGTGTAAATTTCAGAAAATGTACCCTAGTTTGTAAACGCTATAACTTTTGCGCAAACCAATAAATATACGTTTATTGACATTTTTTTTACTAAAGACATGTGGCTGAATACATTTTGGCCTAAATGTCTGACTAAAATTGAGTTTATTCGATTTTTCTTATAACAAAAAGTAGAAAATATCATTTTTTTTCAAAATTTTCGGTCTTTTTCCGTTTATATCGCAAAAAATAAAAATCGCAGAGGCAATCAAATACCATTAAAAGAAAGCTCTATTTGTGGGAAGAAAAGGACGCAAATTTCATTTGGGTGCAACATTGCATGTCCGCACAATTTACAGTTAAAGCAGCGCAGTGCCGAATCCCAAAAACAGGCCTGGTCCTAATGGCCCGAAATGGTCCGGGGCTTAAGTGGTTAAATTCAGTAATATTTTAATTCGGAAATTCGGATACATCCGAACTTCCGAAAAACAAAAGTTTGTCTGAATTTTAATGATATAATATAATTATACATTATATATTATTATATTATATATAGTATAATATAAAGGGTTTAGAAAAATATACTTATTTTTTTCTCATTACACTGTGTTTAGGATGGAATGAAAAAAAAAACACAATCAATTGCTGATATCATACAAAATACAGAGTGAAATTATAACAAATGTATTTAAACATAAGACCCAGCTAACCCATGACCCAAGATAATTTTAGCCCCGTCCAAGTAATTTATTCCTTTGGCATAATGTAGCTTGTAAAACCCAAATTAGTGTAATATTACCCTCTAAACAATCATTCTGGTAATTGGGTATTGATTATCAAGGCCACAGTTTCTCTTGGTTTCACATGCTTAAAATGGACATGAAATGTGACACATGAAAAAGACTGGAGGCCCTGCGATGTTGCGACAACTGTTAGGAACATACCGAAAATTCTTCTTGAAACTTTACGTTGTTATTAGCGCATAGCTCCTCAACATGCTGCAGGAACGCTTTCTTACCCACAGGCCTAGGCAGAAAGGACAAGATTAAATTACATCCTGTAATGGCCTCACAATAACACCAAGCCCGGAATAATCATATATTTGGTTTCCTAACATATAAAACTATTTTAAGTGCATCTTTTCTGTACAGACCAGGGCTTGCAAGTTCAGCGTTGGTCTAATTCTCATAATAACATGAGTTTTCAGCCTGTGTAAATATCTCAGAATGACTTCTCAAGCTAAAACACACACATGCAAGTTTCACCCTAGAGAGGGACAAAGCATTTCTCCAGTTACCATGCAATTAGTCATGCTTTTATGATTTATATGCAGGTTGTCCTTGTAAACGCATGAAAAGGCACCATACATTAACACTCATCACACTATTAAATCCACAGGCTCAGAATAGAAGGGAAAAAAACAACAACTTTGGTCAACTTACTTGAGTGATTTCCTATAACTAAGTAACCTGCAACAGAGATTACATTCAAATATGTCGATGCGGTATAGTTTAGCATCCAAAAAGTATTTTTCCATGCTGCTGCTACTTAATACTTATAAATATGATATCCATTGTATAGCACACGGTATATGCCTAACTGTTACAATCATACACATACAAAATGAGACTGTTTGACATCAGAAAACTTCTACTTATTTATTTATTCTAGTTGGTGCCTTAACAAAGTTAGCTGTATAGTTTGACTAGTTGAAAAATACATATTCATAATTTATAGCTTTGCTATTAAAGTACTAATCTAACATTCTCATTGGCAATGTGAAAAGAAGAAACAAGAAAAATGGTGATGTCTCTTTTTGAAATTTGAATGCAAACCTGTGAAATGTTTGGCAGAAATTGATATAAAAGCTAGCTGGCTCAAGAAACAATGAACTAAAGCAAAATGGTCAAACCCTACAATAGGCAAAGATTTTATAATGCACATTTATTTGTGATTGCCACTGTTGTGTATAGAAGGATACTAATCTTGCTATTTCTGTTAACAACTGATTTTATATCCTTGATACATGCAAATAATCACAATAGAATATGTGACAAATATTAAAATGTAGTGATCTAAAAGTTACAAACGAAATGATGGAAGTGGTGAATGGGACCCTTAAATACGGTTTTGTAAATATGATTGATTGTTCAAATTAAAACAAATTGTTTGAGGGGGAATGGAAAACAAAATAGTTTGGACCGCTATACATAGACTTTTTAGGAACATACCAGTAGCAGTCTAGGGTAGTCTGACCAGAGTATTATACTAAATGAAAGAGAAGTGAATTTCCATTTAGTAAATTAGGAAAAGTAATGCTGACTTCAATAATCCAATTGAGTGGCAAGACAAAATCAGTTTTTGTATTTATTTTGTTTTTTGTTTTGTTTTTTTTGTTTTTTGTTTTTGGGGGGGGGGGGGGTAATTTGCAAAGGAATTTTTCAAATGACTTCACCTCATTCACTAAGCTAAGTGAAAATTCACTTTGTGATGTGAACATGCTTCACTACTTTGTAAATCGACTGTACTGTATCTTCATTTACTACATCTTCAAGTGAATCTAAACCCAAAAACAAAAAAAGTAATACATTGCAGTTCATCAGTCCTTAGCTGCATTATTTTTCTTCTTCCTTTTTGATCTAACCTTTATTATGATTTTATCACAAACTACACACATACAAATTATTTTCTATTAAATCTTGAAGTGTTTGTTACCCCAACATGTCATATTCCTGATATGTGTCTGCTGTAACATGTACTTGTGTTGAAAAATATCCTGTTATCTTTGTATTGCTTCCTTTATGTGAAATCCCTAGTATTCCTGCCAGTCCCTCCGCTTTCCTATTAAAAATTGACCACACTAAGAAGGAGAGCACAGCGTCAACAGTTCTCTAGCTATGCTGGGAACTCAGTGTGCTTTCCTCCATTGATCAGACTTGTCCTGACACGCCTTCCCTTCACAGCCATTCACTGGGAAGCTCAGTGTGCTGCTGTGTCTCCTCCCCCAGCTCTTATGCAGCTGAGAACAGAGAGAATGTGATCATTCATAAAAAAAGGCATTTAAAATGTTTATTTTATTTTTTTATCTATACACAAATGTTTTTGCCTTTCATTTCTATTTTAAACTGAATGGGTTGTTTTACTTGTTTTACAAGGTGATCGTTTACAATCACTTTAAATACAAAACATTGAAAGATCTGGAAAATAGGTACATGAATATTTCAACTATCTGAATGGAATTTAGACACACATTTGTGTAGCATTCTAAACATATTCCCTGCTTGGAATGTATGTCTGGTACAAAGCACAACCTACTGCTGTTTGAAATATCCTAAATAACCTATTTATCCTGAAAGAACATGGGTCTTTATATTGCATGAGTCTATATATTGCATGTTTTCTCCTGTAAGTATACATCTGAAGAAGGGGCCTAGATCTAACATATGAAATGGTAATTTCATGCTCAACCACTTTATAAGCCCCCCGTATGCCTACTTCTTTATGTGCTACAGAGCAGATGTAAGTCATTCCTG
Organism: Rana muscosa; assembly: GCA_029206835.1. NCBI lineage: Eukaryota > Metazoa > Chordata > Amphibia > Anura > Ranidae > Rana > Rana muscosa. The sequence goes on from CM055118.1 coordinate 810,590,234, forward strand.
CTAACAGCAGATAGGAATGACAGTTTTTTATTACTGTACCCTGCAAATGTCATGATGGTTCAGAGCTTAGCACTAAGAGCAATAATATAGTAAAAGGGTAAGGCTTCAGGAAAGTAACAGGGCTTTATTAAGCAGATTGGCAAATGTATGAAATGTCTTCTGACACAAGTCACTTGGCTGAAACAACCACCATGGTGAGTAAAAAGAAACAGATGTTTTTGAAGTGTCAACATTATTATTTGTCATATAATTAGGATGGTTGATAAAAGTGAAAGTGCAGATCATTAGGAATGAGGTTTGGATTGGCCACTGCTATGAGTGTACGAGAAAACTCCAGGTTTGGAAAGTTCGTGAATTGTGAGCTTTTGGTTTGGTCAACTAAGTCACAAGAGTCATTAATTTAAAGGAACGGATAATCCAGCCCCCTTTCTATTCAAGTTTGGGCTCACAGCAGCCATGTTGTCAGTGAGATGTTAGGAAGAGATGACAAGTCTGTGTAGTGAGAGATACTTTTTTTGGCATTGGTACTTGTCCGAATGGCAGTTTGCAAATTTCTTTGCTGTTTGTTTGACAATAACTGGCTGATTAGCCCTATAAATTGGTCAGAATTGAACAACAAGATTTTCTCTCACCTTCAGACTTTAATGGTATTTGTTTCGAGCCATTTTTCCAAAATGGCTCACAAACCAAACCCAGGCAGTTTTACTAATCCCTGCAGATTATTGGAACCAAAAACTTCATAAACATTCATATATGTGCATGTGCATGCGTTTGCATTCATTTGTGCGTGTACATGGAGTTTGGGACTTAAAAAATAAATAAAAATTATGTTTTTAAAATTAATTAATTAAAGTGGATGTAAATCCACTCTCATCCTTTCTAAACTACTGCCATAGTGCTGATCTATAAGGATATAGATGCCTCCTGCATGTATCCTTACCTGTCAAATGTCTCCCCTCTGTCTGTTATGAGACCTGAAAAACTGCAGATTCTGTGGTTGGATCTGTTGTCTGGAGCTCGGTGGGTGGAGTCGTGATGTCAGTAGACTCCCCGCCCACCTCTACACTCCCCTTGTCAACATGCATTTTCTCCTGTGTATTCCTTACACTGAACTTCTGCTATGATCACTAACATCCAGTCAAAATCCAGAAAACTAACCACATGACTTCAGAAAAGGAGTGGGGGTGGGAATTAAAAAATAATGACTGTCTCAGGCTTAGTGCATGAGATATGTAAATAACCTGTCATTCACAGCAAGGGGGCGGAACAGACAAAAGTTGTCTCCTGTTTGTCCGTTTATCTCAATGAAAAAAGAAAAGAGGATTGCTCAGAGTTGGATTAACTCTTTGTGGCAAGACTGGGCACAGATGATAGGAAATCTTATACACTACATTGTGACAGCAAAAAAAAAAAAATGGGTTTGCATCCACTTTAAACGTTATTCTTTTTAAAAAAAAATTCTTTATTATTGCTGTCACAAGGGGGCTGATAAGCCCCCTATGTGATTGCGTAGTGCAGGTGACTTTAGGGATCTATTCGTCCAACAATGCTACCTCTGCACTCTAAAGAAGCTGACTGACCACAGGCTGTGTTTAAACCACTTCTTATCCAGCCTAAAAGGCTCTAAAGCCAGAAATTCTAAGAGCTGGGTGCTTCTGGGTTCATACTGAACAAGGGAGATCAGCAAACGGATGTTCTCTTCCCATCCTTACACCCATCATGAATGTCCCAGGTAACCAGGAGGTATAGGCAAGCCCTGGAGAAGAAGGGTAAAGCTTAGGCATGGGAAGGGGGTGATTGGTAGCAACTTCATGAACATGAAGAAGTAAGGGAGCTGCTTTACAAGCACCCAAATCACTTCTACTACATAGTCAGCAAAAAGAGTAAAAATGTAAACAGAGTCCTGGCTGAAGTTAGTTTACATGCCAACGCTGGTCCTTACTTGATCCAAAGCATTTTGTAAAAATGTAAAAAGGTAGCAACAGTACTGAGGTGCAGTTTACCCAAGCCTTGGTTGTACATAGGGACTTGATTTCTACTAAGGTTTAAATGAATTCCTGCTCCCTGCTGGAATTAAACCTACTCCTTGTTATTCCATTGTCAAATTATTACTATGCACCTGATGTTTTGCAGCCAAATTAGAATAATACCTACTGTTCTCACTTACACAACATCATTTAAAAAATGCTGCTTACATTTACTTGCTCTTTTCTGAAACTTCAAAACTGAAGTTTTCCTTTGCTATGCAGAGGGGGCTGGGGAGTTAATATGTACCATAATCTATAGAGACACTAGACTTTTCCATTGTATGTTAATAAAGTACTCATGTACCCTGTTGTCAGTGGTAACAGATTGAATTTCCTCTCATTTTAATTGTGTACAAAAGCTTTATGGCTGCTCAAGGCCTGCTCCAAACAAATATCCAGAAAGCTAATATTTTTTTCTATTATTATTATTGAGTATGCAATGAGAATGGGAACAACTAAACATTGTGGGGTTTTCTAAAATGTAACGGCAATAGTGGAAATATACTTTAAGGCTGAACTCTGATAAAATTTAAAATGGACCCTTGTAGTGGGGCCACTTGTATTTGTCTAGGGGAAACAGAAAAAGCAGTCATACCTACCTTATTACTTGCTCCCGCTGGCTTCTTAATAATTGCACAACTGGTCCTCTGAAGCCACTTCTCTTTACTGCTCCATCAGTCACAGGTACACCAGTGTCATCATGTACAAGGCAGGACAGCTGTCCTGAATTGTAAGTGAGGACACCGAAGACCTGCCAACAACCTGCATCTTTGGAAAGCGGAGAAGAGCACCAGCTTCCGAGAGAGTAAGGGATAGGGTAAGTGTACCTGTTTTTCTGTCCCTTCTTGACAAATAACCCTTGCAGTGCAGGGTGATATCAGTTTTTATTTTACTCAGTTTTAATCTAGACTTGGGCATCAGATGTCCGATGGATAGCCTGAGCTTTGGCCCTAAAGTGACTTGAAAGAAATAGATTTGAAGACTAACATAGATATCAGCACTGTTGTTACATCATAAATGTTTTAGGCAAAGTCTGCTTCAATGTATGCACAGCCCTTCAATATTTGAATGCAAACTGACACAAGGCTTCTCTACCAAGGAATATCCATGGTTTTGACTCAGGGTATTGGTTAAATCAGCTTTTATTAACATTTTGAAATGTCACAAAAGATAAATTCTTTTGTTATCTGGTCCACTGCTTTAAAAATGTGGACAGCACCAAGTTAAGCAATTTTCTACAGTTTGTGTAATATACACACACAACTGCTAACGGATTGCTGTCTTTGTTTCCTTTTATATATAATTCGACATCCAACACCCTGTCTAAGTAACCTTTACCTCTGTACTCATAGACTAACAAATGTGTCTGCACTGGGAACACTACTTTATTTCTATGTCAACCATAAAAATCTAATTTATGGATACATGTGGCCAAATACTACATTTTGCTAGCTTAAACTGTATCGGGCTTTTTATATTTAAAATACTATGAATTTGTTTTAACTCTGGATATCCTTTGCCTCGTATACAATTTCATGTCTGGGTTTTTTGTCTAGAAAAGGCCTTATTCCACTCATATTACAATTCACACATCCACTGAATAACCTTAAATTTCTGGTGCCAGAACTGATGAATGTCACAGTGTCATATAAAATAGAAAATTGATTACTTAACTGAGAACATTAATATGGTATACAAAATATATTGCAAAAAGAAAAAACAGACTGCAATTTTTTGAGGCACCACTCAAACCAAACACCAAAAATAAAACAATTACATTTTATTCAAGAATACATAAAGAACTTCCATAAAACAACACAGCTGATATAAAATGTGGCCAGTCAGCCAGATTTTCACTACTATAGCATAACCACTGTATAAAAGTATAAATCCTGATTTGGCACCTGTTTTATGCTTTGGGGTGGCTGACCACATGTCTCCTCCCTACTTTCCCTTCTACTGCATATTTAGCTGGTTGCCAGCTCCAGTGTTACAGCCATCTTGTCCAAGAGGTGACTATATTGGAGGACCAGTAAGAGGCTGTCCATGTATTAGGTGAGCTCTATGTGGACTGCACATTTTAGCAGTCCCCAAATCGGCCTACTGTTTCACTTTTTGTTTCCAACCTTATTAGGTAATGCATTTGTTTATTTCAGTGCCTCAATTCCTGGGGATTTGTTGGCTCATTTGTAGCTTGCCGTCACTATTGGGCTTTATACTTTTTGAATTATGAAAGCTTCCTTGAATTGTCTTTGGGTAGTTGCCTTTCTATTTTTTAGTTGGGTAAGATTTCTAGATTGTGCATGGAATGTTTGATGACACTGTTTTTCTATTGTTTTTTTTTATATACTCTTTATTTTTGTATAACCAGTCTACCACATTTTGAGTTATATATGATTACACTCCATCACTTTGTTTTTTAGTGCTCTCCCTTTGAGGATTGGTCGATGTCCCTTTGTATTTGGGGGCCCTCGATAAACTTTCTATAGGATGAAATGGCAAATACCAGTGTGTACTTTGCAAGTCCCAATTAGCTCACGTGAATAGCTTTAATGTTTGTCCTTCCCCCTTTACAGTGGGTAATAGTCTATAAGGGTGATATGTATAACCATTTGGTTTCCTGGACATTCAATGCAAAGCATTTATACTTTTATTATGTATATTCTTTAGTGTATATTTAATTGAGGAGGTCCTGGTACCCTTTGTGCTTCCCTAGGTTTCAAACTGTGGGGGCCGTCAACAACCTATGGACTAATTGGCTGATATTGGCTTAAAAGTGGCTGATAATTTTTCCTTGCTTTGGTAATCTATTATGTAAGTATATTCATACATTTTTGTAATATAGGCCATGCATAAGTATTTCATAAAAATTGTCTTTGATATAGATTTCAGATTGGGTACCATCTTTCCACCTGAAGAATAGTTTCCTGAAATTGAAACGTGTTGGGAGTCATATGTAACAACTGGTCAAAGTTTGACCATTGAAACTTAAATTCTGCAACATATACAGTATGTGTGTTATTATGCTATAGTAGTGAATAGGGATGAGTCGAACATCCCCCGGTTCGGTTCGCACCAGAACCTGCGAACGGACCGAAAGTTCGCGCGAACGTTAGAACCCTATTAAATACAATGGACGCGAACGTTCGAAATCTAAAGTGCTAATTATAACAGCTAATATGCATGTTATTGTCCTAAAAAGGGTTTGAGGACCCAGGTTCTGCCCAAGGGGACATGTATCAATGCAATAATACGTTTTAAAAACGGACGTTTTTTATGGAGCAGTCATTTTAATGATGCATAAAGTGAAAAAAAAGTGAAATATTCCTTTAAATATCGTACCTGGGGGGTGTCTAAAGTATGCCTGTGAAGTGGCATGTCTTTCCCGTGTTTAGAACTGTCCCTGCACAAAATGACATTTGTAAAGGAAAAAAAGCCATTTAGAACTGCTTGCGGCTTTAATGTCATGTCTTGTCCTGGCAATATGGATGAAAATCTTTGAGAAAAATGGCATGGCTACCCCATCAGCCCCCCCCCCACCCCAGCCCATTACCAGACCCTTTGGGTCTTGTATGGATATTAAGGGGAACCATGCACCCAAAATAAAACCCTATACCTAAAACCCTATATACTCTGAACAGCAGTATACAGGCGGTGCAAACAAGACAGGGATAGTGATGAGCCGAACACCCCCGGGTTCGGTTCGCACCAGAACCCGCGAACGGACCGAAAGTTTGCACGAACTTTAGAACCCTATTAAATACAATGGATGCGAACATTCGAAATCTAAAGTGCTAATTATAACGACTATTATGCATGTTATTGTCCTAAAAAGGGTTTGGGAACCCGGGTTCTGCACCAGGGGACATGTATCAATGCAAAAAGAAGTTTCAAAAACGGCCGTTTTTCGGGAGCAGTCATTTTAATGATGCATAAAGTGAGAAAAAAAAAGTCAAATATTCCTTTAAATATCATACATGGGGGGTGTTTAAAGTATGCCTGTGAAGTGCCACGTGTTTCCTGTGTTTATAACTGTCCCTGCACAAAATTACATTTCTAAAGGAAAAAAAGCCATTTAAAACTGCTTGCGGCTTTAATGTAATGTCTGGTCCCGGTAATATGGATGAAAATCTTTAAGAAAAATGGCATAGCTACCCCATCACACCCCCCCCTACCCCAGCCCATTACCAGACCCTTTGGGTCTTGTATGGATATTAAGGGGAACCCCGCACACAAAATAAAAAAGGCCCTATATACTCTGAACAGCCATATACAGGCGGTGCATACAAGACAGGGACTGTAGGTTTGTTCTTATGTAGAATCTGTTTGTAATTTTGAACAGGTACATTGTTTAAGTGTAGCTCCAGCCAAAAAATAAATTTTTAAGCTTTTTGGAAAACATAGGGAAGGGTTATCATCCCTGTAACATTTGTTTTGCTGTCTGTGCAGTGTGCACCTGTTCAGAACAGTTCACCTCACTTTCCGTCCTAATGACAAATGTTTTTTGAAAATTTGGGGTTTTTATTGAAACAAGAATTGGTGATAAAGCATCAGTGGAGAGGAGACACTTTTTTCCCATATTAACTCTTACAGGAGAGAATTTGCCTTCCTAGGGGTAGATTTCCTCTCACTTCCTGTTGTATCCTTCCGTTTGCAAGGAGGAGTCGTTTGTAAGTTGGATGTTTGAAAGTAGGGGCCTGCCGTATATACTCAGCTGAAATTTTCCCCTTACATGTTGGTGTTGCCACAACACTGTGAGCCCTCACAGTTACTCTTGGTGGGCGCATGAATGGGCCCTGCTGTGAATTATTAGATCAAGAATTGTAATTGCATGCCCCTGTTGAACAGGGGCTGAAAAATTGGGCCTTTGGTGGTGGTGGTGGTGGTGTTGACACAACACTGTAAGGCCTCACAGTTACTCTTGGTGGGCGCAGGAATGGGCCCTGCTGTGAATTATTAGATCAAGAATTGTAATTACACGTCCCTGTTAAACAGGGGCAGAAAAATTGGGCCTTAGGCACTGGTGCCACAACACTGCAACCCCTCACAGATACTGTACTTGGAGCACAGCAATGAGCCCTGTTGCAAAGTATTGCATCAAAAATTGTAATTACACGCCCCTGTTAAACAGGGGCTGAAAAATTGGGCCTTAGCCACTGGTGCTGGTGCCACGACACTGCAACCTCTCCCAGATACTCTAGTTGGAGTGCAGGAATGAGCCCTGCTGCAAAGCATTGCATAAAAAATTGTAATTACATGCCCCTGTTAAACAGGGGCTGAAAAATTGGGCCTTAGCCACTGGTGGCGGCACCCAGAAACAAAAATGTTCTTCCAAGCTATCATCATCAATCGGATCATTGAGGAGGAGGAGGATAGTCAGTCAACATAACAGGACAGTCTCTCAGCATCAGCATCAGTCTTGAAGGGATGTGACATTTGAAAATAAATTAGTCTGTTATATCAGCTTCAGGTGTTTGGTAGCTGGTGGTGATCCAAGACTGGTTCATCTTTATGAAGGTCAGTCAATCAACAGAGTCGGTGGACAGGCGCACCCTGTGATCCGTGACAAATCTTCCAGCAGCACTGAATGTGCGTTCTGAAAGAACGCTGGATGCAGGACAGGCCAGTAGCTCAATTGCATACTGTGCAAGCTCTGGCCAGTGATCCATCCTCAAGACCCAGTAAGCCAGAGGATTTTCAGTGGGGAAGGTGTCCAAGTCTGACCTTGCCCCTAGGTATTCCTGCACCATGTATATCAGACGCTGGCAATGGTTGCTGGAACCGATCATACCTTGGGGCTGCGGACTAAAGAATTGTCTGAACGCATCGGTCAGACGGCCACCTTCCCCACCGCTCCTTCTTTGACTGACCGAAGCCTCAGCAACTCGTTGTCCAGGCCCAGGAGTTTGTAACCTCCCAGTCTCTGGGAACGCGTTGCACAGACCTTTCTGCAAGGCCTCCCGGAGTTGTCTCATCCTCTGCTCCCTCTGCGACGGTAAGATAAGGTCCGCAACCTTACCCTTGTACCGTGGATCAAGGAGAGTGGCCAGCCAGTAATGGTCCCTCTCCTTGATCCGAAGAATATGAGGATCCTTCCGCAGACTTTGCAGGATCAGGGAGGCCATGCAGCGTAGGTTAGCTGAGGCATTCGGTCCGGAGTCCTCTGGGTCACTAAGGACGACATGATCCGCAGCCACCTCCTCCCAGCCACGTACAAGTCCACTGGTTTCTTGGGACTGTAAATCATCCCTAAAAGACTGCTGCTGATGATGCTGAGTGCCAGGCTCCACCTCCATGCTGACACAATCCTCCTCCTCCTCCTCCTCTTCCTGTGCGATGGGTGGGACAGAAGGAACACTGTCTGGGTAAAGAGGGCCTTGAGAGGCAAGGAAGTCCTCCTCTTCCTGCCTCTGTTCTGCCTCAAGTGCCCTGTCCATTATTCCAGGCAGCGTATGTTCCAACAGGTGGACAAGAGGTACAGTGTCACTGATGCATGCACTGTCACTGCTCACCATCCTCGTGGCCTCCTCAAATGGTGCCAGGACAGTGCATGCATCCCTGATCATGCCCCACTGGTGTGGTGAAAAAAAACGAGCTCCCCTGACCCTGTCCTGGTGCCGTAGTCGCACAGGTACTCATTGATGGCCCTCTGCTGCGTGTGCAGCCGCTGCAGCATGGCCAACGTTGAGATCCACCTGGTGGGCATGTCACATATAAGGCGGTTCTTTGGCAGGTTCAACTCCTTTTGCAGCTCAGCCAGGCGAGCACTGGCATTATAAGATCTGCGGAAATGCACACAGACTTTCCTGGCCTGCCTCAGGACATCCTGTAAGCCCCGGTACCTGCCCAAGAACCGCTGCACCACCAGGTTAAGGACGTGAGCCACACAGGGCACATGGGTCAGTTGTCCCTGTCGGAGGGCAGAGAGGAGGTTGGTGCCATTGTCGCAAACCACCATTCCTGGCTTAAGCTGGCGTGGCGTCAACCACCTCTCGGCCTGCCCCTGCAGAGCAGACAGAACCTCTGCCCCAGTGTGGCTCCTGTCCCCCAAACACACCAGCGCAAGCACGGCATGGCATCTTTTTGCCTGCGTACTTGCGTAGCCCCTTGAACGCCTACGGAGCACCGCTGGTTCCGAGGACAAAGCACAGGAAGAGGCCATGGAGGAAGAAGAAGAGGAGGGGGTGGAGGAGAGAGGTGTGTCACAACCAGTAGTAGCATTTTGGAGGCGTGGCGGCGGAACAACCTCCAACACTACTGCACCTTGTCCTGCATCCTTCCCAGCTGCCAAAAGAGTGACCCAATGGGCCGTGAAAGAAAGGTAACGTCCCTGTCCATGCCTGCTGGACCATGAGTCAGCGGTAATATGCACCTTACCGCTGATCGCCCTGTCCAGCGAGGCCAAGACATTGCCTTCCACATGCCGGTAGAGAGCCGGAATCGCCTTACGTGAGAAAAAGTGGCGTTTGGGAACCTGCCACTGAGGAACCGCACATTGCACAAACTCACGGAAGGGGGCCGAGTCTACCAACTGAAAAGGCAGCAGTTGAAGCGCTAGCAATTTAGCCAAGCTAGCATTCAACCGCTGGGCATGTGGATGGCTGGAAGTGAACTTCTTTTGACGGTCCAGCAGCTGGGGCAGGGAAATTTGCCTGCTAGAATCGGATGTCGGTGTACTGCTAGCAGAGTGCCCGCAAGTACTTGGCTGTGACACACCTAATTCTACACCTTCATTCCTCTCAGTGCAGGTTTCAGAGAGGACTGAAGGTATAGTGGGGTTGGAGATCCCAGCTGATGCGGTGCAAGGAGAGGTCCGCTTTGTTCTTTGGTGTGGGTCTTTAAGGTAGGCTTGCCAACGAGCTGCATGGCAGGTCAACATATGTCTGGTCAAGCATGTAGTGCCCAAGCGGGTGATGTTTTGGCCACGCGATATACGCTTGAGACATATGTTGCAAACAGCAGCTGTGCGATCTGATGCACTCGACTCAAAAAAGGCCCACACCAAAGAACTTTTTGAATAACGGGCAGAGGCAGCGCCCTGCACAGGCGGAGCTCTGCGGTGTGATTCCGTCGGTGTGCTGCCCTTACGCTGCCCCCCCGAGGGCATCCTGCCTCGTTGGAGATGTGCCTCCTCCTCATCCTCCTCCTCCTCTCTCCTATTAGGCACCCACATAGAGTCAGTGACCTCATCATCCCCTCCCTCCTCATCACTGGAGCCAATCTGGCAGTATGCTGCAGCTGCTGGAACATGACTGCCAGATTGGTGTCCTTCTTGAGCATCCCCTCTCTCTGCTCTCACGCTACTGCCTTCCTCTAGCTGGGTATCATCATCAGACCCTTCGAAATGCTGGGCATCCTCCTGGAGCATGTACCCAACACTGTGCTCAAACAGTTCGGGGGACTCCTCAGGAGGACATGGTTGGTCTAGGGAAGGAGTGACTGATGATGACATTGATACCAGGGAAGAGGACGCTTTGGCAGCTGCTTTGCCAGTACTCTGAGCCTGGGTGAGATAGGATGAGGAGGATGAGGAGGGCTTGGTCATCCACTCTACCAAGTCTTCAGCATGATGCGGCTCAACACGTCCAGCTGCCGAAAAGAAGGACAAGTGTGTCCCATGGCCACGTGCTGATGGCGATGCACCGTGTCCACGACCAGCACTGTTGTCTCTAGACACAGAGCCTGCTTGCCCTCTTTTATTGGCTCCTGACTGTCTGCCTCTCCTTGTTTGCCTTCCAGACATTCTAATGGCCTGCAGGGAGATGGGAAAACCAGCAATAAGGCCTAGCTTCAGGAGTATATTTTGCAGGAATCACACTACGCCTGCTGTAAGTGCTGCAAATGCCTGTTGGTGTAACACACCGGGAAAACACAGCAATACGGGCTAACTTTAGGTGTAATATGATCAGTAGGGCACACTCCACCCGCTGTAAGTGCTGCAAATGCCTGTTGGTGTAACACACCAGGAAAACACAGCAATACGGGCTTACTTCAGGTGTATAATGTGCAGGAGGCACACTCCGCCCGCTGTAAGTGCTGCAAATGCCTGTTGGTGTAACACACCAGGAAAACACAGCAATACGGGCTAACTTCAGGTGTAATATGATCAGGAGGCACACTCCGCCCGCTGTAAGTGCTGCAAATGCCTGTTGGTGTAACACACCAGGAAAACACAGCAATACGGGCTAACTTCAGGTGTATAATGTGCAGGAGGCACACTCCGCCTGCTGTAAGTGCTGCAAATGCCTGTTGGTGTAACACACCAGGAAAACACAGCAATACGGGCTAACTTCAGGTGTATAATGTGCAGGAGGCACACTCCGCCCGCTGTAAGTGCTGCAAATGCCTGTTGGTGTAACACACCAGGAAAACACAGCAATACGGGCTAACTTCAGGTGTAATATGATCAGGAGGCACACTCCGCCCGCTGTAAGTGCTGTAAATGCCTGTTGGTGTAACACACCAGGAAAACACAGCAATACGGGCTAACTTCAGGTGTATAATGTGCAGGAGGCACACTCCACCCGCTGTAAGTGCTGCAAATGCCTGTTGGTGTAACACACCAGGAAAACACAGCAATACAGGCTAACTTCAGGTGTATAATGTGCAGGAGGCTTAGCAACAATGACACTGACACTGTCCCCTGCCTATCCTTCTCTCTCCCTTCACACAAGGTTTATCAAAGAATATGACACTGACACTGTCCCCTGCCTATCCTTCTCTCTCCCTGCACACAAGGTTTAGCAAAGAATGTGACACTGACACTGTCCCCTGCCTATCCTTCTCTCTCCCTGCACACAAGAATAGCACAAAGAATATCACACTGTCCCTGCCTATCCTTCTCTTTCCCTGCGCCGGAACACACTACACAAGGCCGCCGCGCTGGTGCCCTTTTATAGTGTGGGGCGTGTGCTAAACCCCCTGAGCTATAATTGGCCACAGGCAACCTGCCTGTGGCCAATTATGGCTCTCCTAGCTGCCGGCGCTGTGATTGGCCAAGCATGCGGGGTCACAGTGCATGCTTGGCCAATCACAGCGCCGGGATTGCACTGCGATGGCGCAGTGTATTGTGGGCCGTTCGCGTCACTCGAATTTGGCGCGAAAGACCCAAATCGTTCGATGTTCGCCGAACGGTCGAACAGCCAATGTTCGAGTCGAACTTATGTTCGACTCGAACACCGAGCTCATCCCTAGACAGGGACTGTAGGTTTGTTCTTAAGTAGAATCTGTTTGTAATTTGGAACAGGTACATTTTTAAGTGTAGCTGCAGCCAAAAAAATCTATTTTTAAGCTTTTTGGAGAACATAGGGAAGAGTTATCACCCCTGTAACATTTGGTTTGCTGTCTGTGCACCTGTTCAGAACATTTCACCTCACTTTCCGTCCCAATGACAAATGTTTTTGGAAAAGTGGGGTTTTTATTGAAACAAGGATTGGTGATAAAGCATCAGTAGAGAGGAGACACCTTTTTCCCATATTAACTCTTACAGGAGAGAATTTCCCTTCCTAGGGGTAGATTTCCTCTCACTTCCTGTGGTCTCCTTCCGTTTGCAAGTAGGAGTCGTTTGTAAGTTGGATGTTTAAAAGTAGAGGCCTCCCGTATATACTCTGCAGAAATTTGCCCCTTAGATGTTGGTGTTGCCACAACACTGTGAGCCCTCACAGTTACTCTTGGTGGGCACTGGAACGCCCTGCTGTGAACTATTATATCAGGAATTGTAATTACATGCCATTGTTGAACAGTGGTAGGAAAAATTGGGCCTTTGGTGGTGGTGCTGGTGCTACAACACTGTAAGTCCACACAGTTATTCTTGGTGGGCGCATGAATGGGTCCTGCTGTGAATTATTAGATCAAGAATTGTAATTGCATGCCCCTGTTGAACAGGGGCATAAAAATTGGGCCTTTGGTGGTGGTGGTGGTGGTGGTGTTGCCACAACACTGTAAGCCCTCACAGTTACTCTTGGTGGGCGCAGGAATGGGCCCTGCTGTGAATTATTAGATAAAGAATTGTAATTGCATGCCCCTGTTGAACAGGGGCAGAAAAATTGGGCCTTTGGTGGTGGTGGACGGTGTTGCCACAACACTGTAAGCCCTCACAGTTACTCTTGGTGGGCGCAGGAATGGGCCCTGCTTTGATTTATTAGATCAAGAATTGTAATTACACGCCCCTGTTAAACAGGGGCTGAAAAATTGGGCCTTAGGCACTGGTGCTGGTGCCACAACACTGCAACCCCTCACAGATACTGTACTTGGAGCACAGCAATGAGCCCTGTTGCAAAGTATTGCATCAAAAATTGTAATTACACGCCCCTGTTAAACAGGGGCTGACAAATTGGGCCTTAGGCACTGGTGCTGGTGCCACAACACTGCAACCTCTCCCAGATACTCTAGTTGGAGAGCAGGAATAAGCCCTGCTGCAAAGCATTGCATCATTTTTTTTAATTACATGCCCCTGTTAAACAGGGGCTGAAAAATTGGGCCTTAGCCACTGGTGGCGGCACCCAGAAACAAAAATGTTCTTCCAAGCTATCATCAGGATCATTGAGGAGGAAGAGGATAGTCAGTCAACATAACAGGACAGTCACTCAGCATCAGCATAGGCGGTCTTGAAGGGATGTGACATTTCAAAATAAATTATTCTGTTACATCAGCTTCAGGTGCCTGGTAGCTGGTGGTGATCCAAGACTGATTCATCTTTATGAAGGTCAGTCGATCAACCGAGTCGGTGGACAGGCGCACCCTGTGATCAGTGACAAAGCCTCCTGCAGCACTGAATGTGCGTTCCGAAAGAACGCTGGATGCAGGACAGGCCAGTAGCTCAATTGCATACTGTGCAAGCTCTGGCCAGTGATCCATCCTCAAGACCCAGTAACCCAGAGGATTTTTGGTGGGAAAGGTGTCCAAGTCTGACCTTGCCCCTAGGTATTCCTGCACCATGTATATCAGACGCTGGCGATGGTTGCTGGAACCGATCATACCTTGGGGCTGCAAACTAAAAAATTGTCTGAACGCATCGGTCAGACAGCCACCTTCCCCACCGCTCCTTCTGCTACTGACCGAAGCCTCAGCAACTCGTTGTCCAGGACCAGGAGTTTCTAACCTCCCAGTCTCTGGGAACGCCTTGCACAGACCTTTCTGCAAGGCCTCCCGGAGATGTCTCATCCTCTGCTCCCTCTTCGATGGCAAGATAAGGTCCGCAACCTTACCCTTGTACCGTGGATCAAGGAGAGTGGCCAGCCAGTAATGGTCCCTCTCCTTGATCCGAAGAATACGAGGATCCTTCTGCAGACTTTGCAGGATCAGGGAGGCCATGCAGCATAGGTTAGCTGAGGCATTCGGTCCGGAGTCCTCTGGGTCACTAAGGACGACATGATCCGCAGCCACCTCCTCCCAGCCACGTACAAGTGCACGGGTTTCTTGGGACTGTAAATCATCCCTAAAATACTTCTGTTGTTGATGCTGTGTGCCAGGCTCCACCTCCATGCTGACACAATCCTCCTCCTCCTCCTCGTCCTCTTCCTGTGTGATGGGTGGGACAGAAGGAACACTGTCTGGGTAAAGGGGGCCTTCAGAGGCAAGGAAGTCCTCCTCTTCCTGCCTCTGTTCTGTCTCAAGTGCCCTGTCCATTATTCCATGCAGCGTATGCTCCAACAGGTGGACAAGAGGTACAGTGTCACTGATGCATGCACTGTCACTGCTCACAGTCCTCGTGGCCTCCTCAAATGGTGCCGTAGTCGCACAGGTACTCATTGATCACCCTCTGCTGCGTGTGCAGCCGCTGCAGCATGGCCAACGTTGAGTTCCACCTTGTGGGAATGTCACATATAAGGCGGTTCTTGGGCAGGTTCAACTCCTTTTGCAGCTCAGCCAGCCGAGCACTGGCATTATATGATCTGCGGAAATGCACACAGACTTGTCTCAGGACATCCTGTAAGCCCGGGTACCTGCCCAAGAACCACTGCACCACCAGGTTAAGGACGTGAGCCACACAGGGCACATGGGTCAGTTGTCCCTGTCGGAGGGCGGAGAGGAGGTTGGTGCCATTGTCGCAAACCACCATTCCTGGCTTAAGCTGGCATGGCGTCAACCACCAATCGGCCTGCCCCTGCAGAGCAGACAGAACCTCTGCCCCAGTGTGGCTCCTGTCCCCAAACACACCAGCGCAAGCACGGCATGGCATCTTTTTGCATGCGTACTTGCGTAGCCCCTTGAACGCCTACGGAGCACCGCTGGTTCCAAGGACAAAGCACAGGAAGAGGCCATGGAGGAAGAAGAAGAGGAGGGGGGTGGAGAAGAGAGGTGTGTCACAACCAGTAGTAGCATTTTGGAGGCGTGGCTGTGGAACAACCTTCAACACTACTGCACCTTGTCCTGCATCCTTCCCACCTGCCAAAAAAGTGACCCAATGGGCCGTGGAAAGAAAGGTAACGTCCCTGTCCATGCCTGCTGGACCATGAGTCAGCGGTAATATGCACCTTACCGCTGACCACCCTGTCCAGCGAGGCATGGACATTGCCTTCCAAACGCCGCTAGAGAGCCGCAATCGCCTTCCGTGAGAAAAAGTGGCATTTGGGAACCTGCCACTGAGGAACCGCACATTGCACAAACTCACGGAAGGGGGCCGAGTCTACCAAATGAAAAGGCAGCAGTTGAAGTGTTAGCAATTTAGCCAAGCTAGAATTCAACCGCTGGGCATGTGGATGGCTGGGAGTGAACTTCTTTCGACGGTCCAGCAGCTGGGGCAGGGAAATTTGCCTGCTACTATCGGACGTCGGTGTACTGCTAGCAGAGTGCCCGCAAGTACTTGGCTGTGACACACCTAATTCTACACCTTCATTCCTCTCAGTGCAGGTTTCAGAGAGGACTGAAGGTATAGTGGGGTTGGAGATCCCAGCTGATGAGGAGCAAGGAGAGGTCCGCTTTGTTCTTTGGTGTGGGTCTTTAAGGTACGCTTGCCAGCGAGCTGCATGGCAGGTCAACATATGTCTCGTCAAGCATGTGGTGCCCAAGCGGCTGATGTTTTGACCACGCGAGATACGCTTGAGACATATGTTGCAAATAGCAGCGGTGCGATCTGATGCACTCAACTCAAAAAAGGCCCACACCAAAGAACTTTTGGAATAACGCGCAGAGGCAGCGCCCTGCACAGGCGGAGCTCTGCGGTGTGATTCAGTCGGTGTGCTGCCCTTACGCTGCCCCCCGGAGGGCATCCTGCCTCGTTGGAGATGTGCCTCCTCCTCATCCTCCTCCTCCTCCTCTCTCCAATCAGGCACCCACGTGGAGTCAGTGACCTCATCATCCTCTCCCTCTTGATCACTGGAGCAAACCTGGCAGTATGCTGCAGCTGCTGGAACATGGCTGCCAGATTGCTGTCCTTCTTGAGCATCCCCTCTCTCTGCGCTCACGCTACTGCCTTCCTCTAGCTGGGTATCATCATCAGACCCTTCAAAACGCTGGGCATCCTCCTGGAGCATGTACCCAACACTGTGCTCAAACAGTTCGGGGGACTCCTCAGGAGGACATGGTGGGTCTAGGGAAGGAGTGACTGATGATGACATTGATACGTGGGAAGAGGACGCATTGGCAGCTGCTTTGCCAGTACCCTGAGCCTGGGTGAGAGAGGATGAGGAGAATGAGGAGGGCTTGGTCATCCACTCTACCAAGTCTTCGGCATGATGCGGCTCAACATGTCCAGCTGCCGAAAATAAGGACAAGCGTGTCCCATGGCCACGTGCTGATGACAATGCACCGCGTCCACGACCAGCACTGTTGCCCCCAGACACAGAGCCTGCTTGCCCTCTTTTATTGGCTCGTGACTGTCTGCCTCTCCTTGTTGGCCTTCCAGACATTCTAATGGCCTGCAGGGAGATGGGAAAACCAGCAATACGGGGAGCTTCAGGTGTATAATGTGCAGGAGGCACCTACACCCACTGTAACTGCTTGCAGATGCCTGTTAGTGTTACACAAAATAAATACACCAGCAATACGGGGTAGCTTCAGGTGTATACTGTGCAGGAGGCACCTACACCCACTGTAACTGCTTGCAGATGTCTGTCTGTGTTACACAACAGAACAACACCACGAGCAATAAGGGGTAGCGTATACTGTGCAGGAGGCACCTACACCCACTGTAACTGCTTGCAGATGCCTGTCTGTGTTACACAACAGAACAACACCACGAGCAATAAGGGGTAGCGTATACTGTGCAGGAGGCTCCTACACCCACTGTAACTGCTTGCAGATGCCTGTCTGTGTTACACAACAGAACAACACCACAAGCAATAAGGGGTAGCATATACTGTGCAGGAGGCACCTACACCCACTGTAACTGCTTGCAGATGCCTGTCTGTGTTACACAACAGAACAACACCACGAGCAATAAGGGGTAGCGTATACTGTGCAGGAGGCACCTCCACCCACTGTAACTGCTTGCAGATGCCTGTCTGTGTTGCACAACAGAACAACACCACGAGCAATAAGGGGTAGCGTATACTGTGCAGGAGGCACCTACACCCACTGTAACTGCTTGCAGATGCCTGTCTGTGTTACACAACAGAACAACACCACGAGCAATAAGGGGTAGCGTATACTGTGCAGGAGGCACCTACACCCACTGTAACTGCTTGCAGATGCCTGTCTGTGTTACACAACAGAACACCACGAGCAATAAGGGGTAGCGTATACTGTGCAGGAGGCACCTACACCCACTGTAACTGCTTGCAGATGCCTGTCTGTGTTACACAACAGAACAACACCACGAGCAATAAGGGGTAGCGTATACTGTGCAGGAGGCACCTACACCCACTGTAACTGCTTGCAGATGCCTGTCTGTGTTACACAACAGAACAACACCACGAGCAATAAGGGGTAGCATATACTGTGCAGGAGGCACCTACACCCACTGTAACTGCTTGCAGATGCCTGTCTGTGTTACACAACAGAACAACACCACGAGCAATAAGGGGTAGCGTATACTGTGCAGGAGGCACCTACACCCACTATAACTGCTTGCAGATGCCTGTCTGTGTTACACAACAGAACAACACCACGAGCAATGAGGTGTAGCGTATACTGTGCAGGAGGCACCTACACCCACTGTAACTGCTTGCAGATGCCTGTCTGTGTTACACAACAGAACAACACCACGGGCAATAAGGGGTAGCGTGTACTGTGCAGGAGGCACCTCCACCCACTGTAACTGCTTGCAGATGCCTGTCTGTGTTACACAACAGAACAACACCACGAGCAATAAGGGGTAGCGTATACTGTGCAGGAGGCACCTACACCCACTGTAACTGCTTGCAGATGCCTGTCTGTGTTACACAACAGAACAACACCACGAGCAATAAGGGGTAGCGTATACCTGTGCAGGAGGCACCTACACCCACTGTAACTGCTTGCAGATGCCTGTCTGTGTTACACAACAGAACAACACCACGAGCAATAAGGGGTAGCGTATACTGTGCAGGAGGCACCTACACCCACTGTAACTGCTTGCAGATGCCTGTGTGTGTTACACAACAGAACACCATGAGCAATAAGGGGTAGCTTCAGGTGTATACTGTGCAGAAGGTTTAGCAAAGAATAACACTTACACTGTCCCTGCCTAGCCTTCTCTCTCCCTGCACGCCAACACACTGTAAATGCACAAGGTTTAGCAAAGAATATCACTGACACTGTCCCTGCCTATCCTTCTCTCTCCCTGCACGCCAACACACTGTAAATGCACAAGGTTTAGCAAAGAATATCACTGACACTGTCCCTGCCTATCCTTCTCTCTCCCTGCACGCCAACACACTGTAAATGCACAAGGTTTATCAAAGATATCACTGACACTGTCCCTGCCTATCCTTCTCTCTCCCTGCACGCCAACACACTACACAAGGCCGCCGCGCTGATGGCCTTTTATAGTGTGGGGCGTGTACTAAACCCCCCTGAGCGATAATTGGCCACAGGCATCCTGCCTGTGGCCAATTATGGCTCTCCTCGCTGCCGGCGCTGTGATTGGCCAAGCATGCGCGGTCACAGTGCATTCTTGGCCAATCACAGCGCCGGCAATGCACTGCAATGGCGCAGTATATTGTGGGCCGTTCGCATCACACGAATTTGGCGCGAACGGCCCACAAAGTTCTGGTTTTGCCGAACAGGCGAACAGCCGATGTTCGAGTCGAACATGTGTTCAACTCGAACACCAAGCTCATCCCTAGTAGTGAACATCTGACCAACTGTGGCCATGCTTTATAACAGCCTTGTTGTTTTTGTGGATGCTTTTTATGTAATCTTGAATGAAATTATATTGTTTTACTACTGGTGTTTGGTTTGAGTGGTACCTTAAAACTGCTAGTCTGTTTTTTCTTTTTAAAGTATAGTTATCTGTGATTTAGCACCTCTGCATTAATCAGTCTTAATTTTGGTACTGTATATAAAATATAATTTATCTGACATCATGGTCATTAATTTAAGTTTTTGGCAATAAAAGATTTTCTCATTTGAACATTTATTGCTCATAATTTTACAATTGTAAACTGATGTGTTCTGTGGATGACATTTTAAAAAATAATGAAAAGACAAACACAGACTTAGACAGAGTTGGAAGAGATGTACACAATCATGAAAACACCCATGGCTATTAATTACTATCAAGGATTTAATAGTGAGTGTGACCTCCCATTGTTTTTAGAAAAGCTTCAGCCCCTAAAATGTTGTAAGTCCTGAACTGTATATAGTGGGACTTTGCACCATTTTTCAAAAAATATAACCTGCTGTGCTTTGAGACATGAAGAAAGTGGATATCTACTGTGCATTCTGCACGCCAGAGCTTCCCATAAAGAACCAATTGTCTTTAAATCTGGAAAACTGATGGCAGGCAATAGACTTTCTCCTGGTAATCATGAAACAACTGTTTAATACTTTAGTAGTGTGTATGGGGGCATTATAATGCTTGAATATGGGAATATTACAAAGGACCAATGTTTGTACCACAAGGTCCACCTGGTCCTGTAAAACAAACTAATTTTCCTTGGCCATTATACAACCATGCAGATCAATCATGAGACCCGATGACTCATGAGATGGTTGGTCATACTGTTACAGATATCCCACCATATTTGACAGATGGCAAAAGACCTTATAGGTTGAAGACATCTTTGGCTGACTCCAGTGTAAACCCATCCAGATGTAGAAAATAGGAAGACAGGTTTTGTGCTCTTTTAAACAAACTAGACTTCTTTGTTCATTGTTCTTGAATACAAGAGGTTTCTAAATTCTAAGCCTTTCATAAATTCCAGCTTTGTGAAGCTCATGATGCAGGGATCATCCTTACCACATGCATTTTTTATGTAATGTTCTGTGGAACTCAGGCAAACCAGAGGCATGTGTTGCAATGCATCCTGAAATATCCTGCACGTTGCAGTTTTGGGTGCAGTTTTCCATTCAAGTAACTAAGTCGACACCTTTAAAAATTGCCCAAGGAATTTGACCTAAGTGGTCATGGGTGTTAAATCAAATATGATCCTGCATGAGTGAGCTCTTATATTTTTTGTTGAAACTGATAAGCTAATATAACCTTGAGCACCCCTGGCCAGGAGCTTACTTACCTATCCATCGCAGCCACCAACAGTTATTACCCTCCTCTGAAATCATCTTTGGTTTCAGACCTGAACATTGAGTCCTCATAGATCTAAATGTACCCCTAGTGTCTCTAGTGTTGTGATACAGACCCACTTAAGTCTATGAGCACTTACTATGCAGCCATAGCCATATAATTTTGGATGGAAGAAGAGGCCACTGGTTCAGCTTTGTTTACGTGTAGAGTTGAGCGGACACCTGGATGTTCGGGTTCGACCGAACTTCGGAAATAAGTTCGAGTTCGGGACCGAACTTGACCCCGAACCCGAACCCCATTGAAGTCAATGGGGACCCGAACATTTGGAGGACTAAAATGTCTCTAAAAAAGTCATGGAAAGGGCTAGAGGCCGCAAAATGTTGTTAAGAGCATGGCAAGTGCTCTGCAAACAAATGTGGATAGGGAAATAACTTAAAATAACATAAAATACATAAAAAAAATATGCTGGAGGCCCCCTTCTCAGCAGAAGAGGTACAGGAAGTCATTAAGAACCTCAAGAAACTCAACGTCACGATGCCGCACATATGGTGGGAATGCCCCAGAATACGCCCTTTCTGGAAAAAAATATAAAATTTTATGGATAAGCTAGTGGGAAAATAAAATACTTTGAGATAAAAAATAAATAAAATTATAATCTTGACATAGGAGGACGAGGTCCATATGGAGTAGGAGGTTGAGGTGGCGGTGGATGTGGCTGTGTAGGTGGAAGCGGCGGTGGAGGAGGATGAGGTAGCCAACACTGGTTCAAAAATACAACAATGGCTGGGTAAGGCCGTTGATGTGTTGAATTTTGTCCCCCGTCGGATAGTGTCCGCCCTGTACTGCGCTTGCTCAGTACGTAGGACAAGAGGGTTTAGAAAATCTCCGAAGATGCACGGCACCTACGCCGTGAGTCCAGGTTCAAGCCACACCATCCGAGGTTCAAGCCGAGCCAAGCGAGGCCGTGCCCGAATTGTGGCGAGCCAAGCGAGCCCATGAGGGGCCCTGTTACTATGTGCTACCGTATGTCCACTTGGATGGTGGAGCTTGAACCTGCACTCGCTGCGCAGGCGCCGTTCATCTTCAGAGATTTTGTGAATATCCTTGTCCTCCGTACTGTGCAAGCGCTGCGCCTGCGCAGTACGGGCCGGACACTATCCGATGGCCGGACAGTTTTTCTCAGAACACCGGTATACATGTCTATTCTACACAAGGTACGGACAAGTCCTGTGGGATCCATGCCTGGTTCATTTTAATGAACGTGAGCTTGTCCACATTGGCTCTGGACAGGCGGCTGCGCTTGTCTGTGATAACGCCCCCTGCCGTGCTAAATACACGTTCAGATAATACACTGGCTGCAGGGCAGGCCAGCACCTCCAAGGCGTAAAGGGCAAGCTCAGGCCATGTGCCCAATTTGGAGACCCAGAAGTTGAAGGGGGCAGACCCGTCATTCAGTACGTGTAGGCGTGTGCACACATACTGCTTCACCATGTTGGTGAAATGCTGCCTCCTGCTAAGACGTTCCTTATCAGCTGGTGGTGCTGGTTGTTGTGGCGTGCTGACAAAGCTTTTCCACATTTCGGCCATGCTAACCCTGCCTTCTGAGGATCTTGCCCTAAATGGGTGTTTTTGCAATAGCAGAATACACCCACAGTATGTAAACGGTGTATCTCACACCTACAGAAATGCAGAAAATGCTATTCAAAAAAAATATTTTTGCCGTAAAAAAAATTATTTGAATGGCACAATAGAAGAAAAATATATAAAATTGTGTATGTCACACCTGCAGATATGCAGAAAACACTGCAATTTTTTTTTTTTTTTTGCACTAAATGTGTTTTTTGCAATAGCAGAATACACCCAGAGTATGTAAATGGCGTATCTCACACCTACAGAAATGCAGAAAATGCTATTCAAAAAAATGTTTTTGCCCAAAAAATATTTTATTTGAATACCACAATAGAAGAAAAATATATAAATTGGGTATCTCACATCTGCAGATATGCAGAAAACACTGCAATTTTTTTTTTTATGCACTAAATGTGTGTTTTTGCAATAGCAGAATACACCCAGAGTATGTAAACGGTGTATCTCACACCTACAGAAATGCAGAAAATGCTATTCCAAAAAAATGTTTTTGCCCTAAAAAAAATTATTTGGATAGCACAATAGAAGAAAAATATATAAATTGTGTATCTCACACCTCCAGATATGCAGGAAACACTGCAAAATATTTTTTTGCCCTAAATGGGTGTTTTTGGAAGAGCAGAATACACCCACAGTATGTACAGGGTGTATCTCACAGTAACATATGCAGTGCTGGTGCACTGAGCTTGCAGA
The DNA here is from genome assembly GCA_029206835.1 of Rana muscosa. Classification (NCBI taxonomy): domain Eukaryota; kingdom Metazoa; phylum Chordata; class Amphibia; order Anura; family Ranidae; genus Rana; species Rana muscosa. The sequence goes on from CM055118.1 coordinate 810,613,205, forward strand.
TAAAAGTTATATTTTTTCTGGCACTGGGCTCATGGCAGTGTAAAAAGACTGTGCACTGCAACCCAACCAGGTAAATCTATGTAGATTGCTGAGTTATTAGAATAGATTTCTGAATCTGGACTCCTAGATAATTCTCTCTCCCTAAAAGCAGCAACAGGAACCTTGCCCTACACTGTCTATCTTTTCTCTTAGTGCAGTGTAAAAAGCTTGTGCACTGCACCCACACAACTAAATCTATGTAGATCGCTGACGAATTAGAATAAATTTCAGAATCAGGACTGACTCCTATCATGTAATTCTCTCCCTCACAGCAACAGCAGCCAGGAACCTTTCCCTACACTGTGTTAAGCAGAGTGACGTGCTGTACTGTGTGCCCCTAGCTTATATAGAGGCTGGGTCACATGCTGCACTGGCCAATCACAGCCATGCCATTAGTAGGCATGGCTGTGATGGCTTCTAAGGGCACACCAGTTAAACGAAAGTTGATTGGCTGCCCTGCAGCTTTTAAAAATGCACCATTACATCGCCGAACACCGGACCCGAACCCGAACATACAGTCAGTACATTAAAAAATGTAATGCTAATGTTAATACAACTTTTAAATAAAATAATCGGAAGTACACTATGGGAGTACGCTTTCCATTTTTGTGAGGATACCTGGAACGGGGAACATAGAGCCTGGTGAGACACAACCTGCGATCCTACAGAGGTGGACCTGGACCCCTGGACGCCAAGCAGAGCAAGATCAGCTGCGGGAGGAGAGAAAGAATCCACTCACTTGTTGCCTGACACCCCTGCAGGGGTACCTGGATGTGGTGAGTGGGGAACTAAAGGGGGAGCACCCAAAGTCACCCTGTTTTTGTTTGAAGGATCACCAGGTTACCAGGATACCCACAAAAGTCACTGGATTAATTTGACTATTGTTTGCTGATTACATCACACACTGGAGTAGCTATTTCTTCTATCAAGCAAAGTTTATTGTGCATTCATTTACACCTGTTTTTTCTTTGTGTGAACTGGGCAGGATTTAGCCCTTAATAGGAGATCCTAACATAGGACATTGAGAGATTTTAAACAGAGTTTAATATTGATGGTCTCTATGTAAGAAAATTTCTATCCTTGAATTGAACTTAAGGATAGCAACTTTCTATACCATTTTTCACATATTTTATTCACTAGTGATTGGGATCTTTAATTTTTATAATTTATTTTATTATTTTCTGTGGGACTGCGATGTGAAAATTTGTTTCCCTCATGGTGTCACTATTATATGCAATTTTGATATTTTAGTTGCAAGCACTAATTAGGATTATCTAGACACTAATCACTTGTTCCAATCAACCACCAGCACAGCACCAGACTCACAGGTTACTATTATAATCCAATAAACACACCTTCACTTACAAGCAGAGTTACCTACACTCTTTATTAGGAGTTTATTCCTGTGCTTGTTCACTGTACATTTCATTTTGGTTGATTTAGTTTATATGGGCATATTGGTTGCTCATAATCACTTACACTGTAAACCATTTTCTGACTTGTGCAAAATTCTTAGTGACCACATTTACTAGTATTTTAAGTACCCACCAGTATCCCAGTGGCCAGCAGCGCCATTTTCCCTTTATTTTCTTTATAAAACAACACTATGGGTCCTATTTATAAAAAAAAAAATCACTTTGGGAATTTCTCAACATTCGTGGAAGCATACTGAATAATACGTAATGTTTGTAATGTGTGTAAGCATTCAATCCTAAGAGAAAACTAGCTATAAGAACATTCGACCAGGAGAGTAACATTCACCAATAAAGAAGATAGGCTGAAATGTATAGGCTAAGAACATTCAACCAGTAGGTGAAATAATAAGTAAGACTTCTGCATAGTTTGCAGTCTATGGAGATAGATGTTAACAAGTCGGTGTTCAGCTGAACGAGCCTCCAGCTGCAATGTGAGGTAAAACATTTGCAGGGAATGTTACATTCTCCTGGCAAAAGCAACAAGGAAACTATTACGTACATGCATATTACAACCATTACAGGTATTATTCGTTTTGCATGCACAAATGTTGATATATTTTTATATATTTATTTATATTTTTTTAAATAGACTATTATGATATATAGTTATAAAAAATAAATCACTAAAATTGTCTTCAGCAAGTATAACTGCCCAAGACCCCTTTCACACTGAGGCACTTTGCAGGTGCTATAGCGCTAAAAATAGCACCTGGAAAGCGCCCTGAAAGAGCAGCTCAATTCACTCCAGTGTGAAAGCCCTCAGGCTTTCACACTGGAGCGGTGCGCTGGCAGGGCATCAGGAAAAGTCCTGCCAGCAGCTTCTTTGCAGCGCATTAGGAGCAGTGAATACACTGCTCCTAAAGTGCCCCTGCCCATTGAAATCAATAAGCAGCGCTGCAGAACTGCTTTGCGGGCGCTTTTAACCCTTTTTCTCCCGCTAGCGGGGGTTAAAATCTCCCTGCTAGCGGCTGAAAAGCACCCCAAAAATGACAGGCTCAGTGTGACAGGGGTCTTAATGTGTGAGTTTTCTGTTAGTTTTACCACAAGAAGTATTTTGCCAAATCTATCAAAGAGTGGAACATTAAAGTGGAAAATTAAGTCCTGCTAGATCACTTCAAGCTGGCCCCTCTTGTAGGTATAGCTATGTAAAACAATAAATATAATTGCCTGTTTAAAATCCAGTAATACATTGTCTCACCTTGTTCTGCACATGCTTAGTTGCTTTCTATTTTTCGGCACTGTGCCCAAAATCAGAGCTACTAGAGGCCAATCTGCTGACAGCCTACAGATTTACCACTGCTCAGGAGCTCTAGGCTTCAGCAAAATGACAGCCTCCAGCAAGAAGAAACAGGATCAAAGCTGAAGGCAATTTACAGCACAAACAATTTTGGTAGCATAATTATTAATGTGGAATGTACATTCCTTTCTAAAGAACGTTATTTTTTATCAAGTTATGGGTAAAGTTCTGCCACTGTTTAACCACTTGCCAACCAGCTGCCATCATTATACTGCGGCAGGTTGGCTCGGCTGCGCGAATCGCCGTAGGTGTACGTCGGCCCCTTTAAGAGCAATAGCAGGCGCGCGCATGCCACGTGGCCAGAGTCGATGCGCATGGCCGGCGGCCACAATGTCCGTCAGCCACCTGCGATTGCTCCACAGAGAGACAGAACGGGGATCTGTCAATGTAAACAAACATATCCCCGTTCTGATAGGGGAGTAGAGAGAGATCGTCTGTTCCTAGTGATCAGGAACAGCGATCTCTCTCTACTCCCAGTCAGTCCCCTCCCCCCACAGTTAGAAACACCTCCCTGAGTCCCTAGGGAACACTTAACCCCTTGATCGCCCCTAGTGTTAACCCCTTTCCTGCCAGTGTCTCTTATACAGTAATCAGTGGCTATTTTTAGCACTAATTGCTGTATAAATGTCACTGGTCTCACAAAAGTGTCAAAAGTGTCCGATCTGTCTGCCGCAATGTCGCAGTTCCGCTAAAAATCGCTCATCATCGCCATTACTAGTAAAAAAAAATAATAATAATAAAAATGCCGAGGGGCGTGGCCTGAGCGGAGACCGAGATGGACACCTAATTTGAGAGCTCCTGTGTGACCGGGCTGACTAATCCTCTTAAACGGGAGCCTACCGTCCTAACCCTGCTATGCACAGATCTACAAGGAGCTCGTCCACCTCCCGCACCTCCAAGGACTCTCAGACCCACTCGGGGAGGCACATACCGGATATATTTCGGTCACAAAAACCCCAGGCCTCTGCGGCATTACAGAACCACGCGCCAACACAGGCCCAAGCCGCGGCCTCGCCGGACGGCCTGCCCTCCGCCAACATGCCAGGCATGTCCTCTCCCAGCTCCAGCGGGGCCCTCCCTCCCAGCCTATTCGACTTGGAGAAAGTTGCTGCGGACATTAAAAATACAGTTACGGCTGCCATAGCAGACCTGAAGGCCGAAATGCTCGCGGTCGCGCATCGGGTGGATACCGTGGAGCAAACGACCCAGACACACGCGGCGGCTATTCGCCAGGTGCAGTCGGCATATGACTCCCAACTGGCTCAAGTTTTTGAGCTCCATAGACACGTGGAGGACCTGGACAACCGGGGAAGGAGACACAACGTTAGGGTACGGGGGGTCCCCGAAACCGTAGACCCTACCGCCATACAGCAAACCGTCAGCGCCATTTTCAATGACCTGATTGAGCGCCCTGCGGACTCCCCCATCGATATGGAAAGGGCACACCGCGCTCTCAGGCCCGCACCCCGAGACAACGAACCCCCCAGAGACATTATATGCTGTATAGTTAACTTCCCCCTTAAGGAAGAGATTCTCCGCAAGGCGAGGGAAAGGGGACGTATTCTTTATAATGGCACGGAGGTTAAACTATTTCAGGATCTTTCACAGATCACTCTCCAAAATAGGAGAGCACTACGACCACTGTTAGCTGCTTTACGAGCGAGAAATATCCAGTATCGCTGGAAGTTCCCATTCGGCCTGTCTGCATCCGCAAGGGGGCGCTCCGCCCTACTTCGCACACCGGAGGACCTTCAAGCATTTTGTGAACAACTCGACTTGCCTAACGTGGAGCTTCCTGATTGGTACGCGCTCTACTTTCCAGCGGAACCCTGGCTTCCTGTTTCACTCCACCCGTCACCGAAAGCGGCGCGCCAAAGACAGCGCCACCGTAGACCGATGTCTCCGATTGCCCGTTCCTCACGCCGAGACCTGCAACATCACAGTCCCTCACCGCCACGCATGTGAAGCGAAACACTGATTGACTGATTGTCTGCCGGATAGGCTGAGGTCTGCGGTCTGTGAGTATGCCTTCTCTCCCCCCCCTCCCTCCCCCCCCAGCGGGTCTCCACGTTACTCCCTGCGCCACTATCCCGTCAGAGATCTCCATACCCCTATTTGGTATTGACACGCTACTACCACCCCGGTCCTTTACACCCCACAGCTGGCAACTCCTCTTCCCAATGCTTCTCACGGTGACTCTCTCTCCCTCTCCTGGGATCCACCACACCGCATAACCAACCGGAGGCACCCGGTCGCTTCAAAATGTGACACACAGCGGACTGACTAGGGCTCGCCTTACCCAGGTGTCGGCTGTAAGCACGTATCCCCGGAAAAGCTATCTACACCTTTTTACCCTGCAGCCCTTGACCCTCTCGTATGCCTAGATCCCCCTGAGCTTGGAGTTGACACTGAAGGGTTAAACACTCTGACATCCGGAAGATAGGCGCACCCCCATGAACTGCCCCAGTCCCGGGAGAGGCTTCCTCTGAGTGCCCGGGTGTAGGCCTGAGATTCTGACATTCGCCCCCCCCACGCAGCTACAAAGATCCTTTCCTGGATGACCGAAAGACCCTTCAGCAATCTGAGCCCGCACAGACATCCCCCTTCGGATGTGGGAGGCCTAAACTCTCTATTGCCCTGCACCTCAGCCTGCGACACGGTCGCATCAGCTTCTTCTGAAACGCTTACTACAGGGATGATGATTCTAAGCTCCTGCAGGCAATGTATTTGTTGCCTTTCATTACCTCTTCCAATGCTTTTTTATGTCCCATATTCGCACTTGTTCCCCCTTATCCCCTATTGTAAGCAAGCGATGTACCAGGCATCAGATGGGCAGGGTACGACTTGGGCGATACCAATTAATACGGAGACCTGAGAACCCCCCTCCCTATCTGAGGCGAGGACAAGAATGGGGACACCACCCCCCTAGCTCATTATGGAGGCCCCTCCGCCCATCCCCACTTCCCTACCCCCTCCTCACCCCTCCGCATACTGCTCTCCCCACCTAATCCCGCCTCCCCCTTCTCTTTTTGCTCTACCCGGCCACCCTCCCTTGACCCGTCATCCCTCCCACTCACCCCCTCCCCCCCCTCCACTCCTCATTTCCCCTCCCCTTCTTTCCTCATTGCTCCCCTTCTTTCCCCTCATCTTCCCCCGCCCATTTCTCTCCCCCCCTTCTCTTCACCCCTCCTCCCCTCCTCCCCTCCTCCCCCCCTCCCCTCCCTCCTCTCCCTCCCTCCCTCTTCTCCCTCCCTCCCTCTTCTCCATCCCTCCCTCTCCCCCTCCCCTTATCCTGTTTCCAATTTCCCACCCCTCCCCCTCCCCCTGTCTCATCCCCCTGCCCCCCTTTTTCCTTCCTTCCCCCTCCCCTATCCCCCCCCCCTTTTCCGTTTCTCCTCCCTTTCCCTTCTCCCTGTATCCGTCCCCGCACCCTCCCCCCCTATCCCCTATTCCCTCCTCCCCCCTCCTCGGGGTCTGCCCTAACGCAGTCTCCTGAGGAGGGAGTCCACCCCCCCCGGCATGTCTCATGGGTTGTGGATTTCTCTTGAATACACCTCAAAGCTTACCTTAAAAAATAATACGGGTTGCTTTTATTGACTCCAGCCCCGCGAGCTGGAGAAGGTTATGTTTTGTTATGTTATGTTGATTTATGTGATGTCCCTACACACTCGACATTTGAACCCCCTGTAGCTTGCTCCTCATGGTAGGCTCCCTGTTACGCTTTTTGGGCTCTCGCTATTAGCGGGACCCCTCATCCGCTTCACCCAGACTCCCGGTCCACAGGTAGGCTGCGGTTGCCGCTCACGCTACTACCCCCACACAGCGGTCTCACTGAGACGCAGCTGACACTCCAGGTTTTCCCTTGGCTCTTACAGGTGGGTAGCCTAGCTACACCCACCTCTGGTTTTCTTTTTCCCTCCCCTTATCTCTCTCCCTACCCTTGGCCCACATAGCCTGCTTTTACCCCTCGTCACTCTTTTCTTCCTCTCGCCCCCCTTTTTCCCTCTCTTGGCCCTGACCCCCCTACTCGTCATCTTCTCCTCCTTTTTCTAATCTGATCCTCCTGAATCTTCCTACCCCCAACTCCTCCTGACCTCTTCATCTGTGTGTCTTTCTCCCCCACCCTACCTTTCCCCCTGTGTGTCCCCTCCCCTTTCTCCCTTGCCCCAGGGGAGTGACCCTCGCACCCATCTTCTAAAGAACGACTCTAATCCTCTCAACTACCAGATAAATATCTTCAACCCTTCCTAACTCTCCACAATGCAGACCCCCCCTAGGACTGATATTCCACTGACTCTGAAGTGTGTTTCCCTGAACACAAAAGGCCTGAATGTACCAGAAAAAAGGTCACAAGTGTTAGCTTCGCTCACAAAACACAAGGCTCACTTTATCTTCCTGCAGGAGACACACTTTCGATCTGATGCTATCCCGAAACTGGCTAATCACATATATTGCTCTGCCCTACATGCCACTAACCCGGTCGCCAAAACCAAAGGGGTTTCGATTCTCATTTCAAAACATGCCAATTTCCTCCTGTCTGACTCTCTAGCGGACCCAGAAGGTAGATGTATCTTCATTAAGGGAACATATGCATCTAAACCTATCACACTGGCTAATATTTATTGCCCTAACGACCACCAGGTCTCCTTTTTCCGCAAGACGTGTGCCCTTCTATCCTCGTTCCAGAGCGGCCTGGTCCTCCTGGGAGGCGACTTCAATGTGCCCCTAAACCCCTTCCTAGACACTTCCACAGCCTCGACTTCTCTACCTTATAAGGCCTTACGACAAATTAAAGCCCAACTACAAACCCTGGCCCTTCATGACGCGTGGCGCACCCTCTATCCCTCAACCAAAGACTACACCTTCTTCTCGGCCCCCCACCAGAAATATTCCAGAATTGACTTTTTTTTTTTATCCCAGACCGACCTCCCCGTCCTCCAACATTCCTCCATTGAACCGATGTTCCTATCAGATCATCACCCCATCACAGTCACATTATCATTCCCGGAAACATACCCCAAGACTAAGATTTGGCGTTTCAACCCCTCATTCTTGACAGACCCGACCTCATTAGAGCGCATTCGCTCATGCATCAAGCTATATTTCCAAGAAAATGCTAATCCTGACATTTCTCCAATATCCATATGGGAAGCTCACAAATGCGTGGTACGGGGAGAATTGCTTGCCCTGAATTCACAGGCCAAAAAAGCTTACCAGGAGAGAGTGAATACTCTTCTCAAAAGGATTAGAGTACTAGAACTGTCCCATAAGAAGATACAAGCCCAGAACACTCTACAGGAACTGACCAAGTGCCGTACACTTCTTGCAGATGAATTAGGTAAACGCACGAGAAGGCGTTACATTCTTGGCCAGAGGGTCTTTTATGAACATGGCAACAAGAGTGGACGTCTTTTAGTGCGGTCAGTCCAGAAGGCCAAACTCTCGTCCACCATACATACCTTACGCGATCCCCAGGGCACCCTCCTGGCTAAGAGCGAGGACATTGCGAAGGAATTTGAGTCTTTCTATCGAAAGCTCTACAACCTTCACCCCACACAGCTACCCCGAGCCTCGGGGGAGACACGCCAAACGCTCATTGCGGATTTTCTCTCTCATTATGGCCCTAAACCCCTCTCCTCCCAACAAGCACAGTCCCTGGAGGGACTGTTCTCGGCAGGAGAGCTGGAGACAGCCCTGAAACAAATGAAGCTGGGTAAAAGCCCGGGCCCGGACGGGTACACCCTTCAGTATTACAAGTCTTTCGCAGATGTCCTTACCCCCAACCTTCTACAGACATTTAATGCCCTGGCCAATCCTCAAGACCGACCTAACAGATTATTAGAGGCTCACATCACCGTAATTCCTAAGGAGGGGAAGGATCCCCTACAAGTGGCAAATTATAGGCCGATTTCACCCCTTAATGTCGACATAAAAATTTATGCCAAAATACTGGCCAATAGGTTAATACCTCTGATCCCCGGCCTTATCTCCAATGACCAGGTGGGGTTTGTCCCAGGCCGGGAGGCACGGGACAACACCATACGAACTCTTAACTTACATCACTGGCTTACGTCAACTAAAACACCAGGCTTTTTGCTCTCCCTTGATGCGGAGAAGGCGTTTGACAGAGTGGCCTGGGACTACATTCGAGAGGTCCTAAAAGGGGTGGGTTTGGAAGACCGCATGCTCACCTCCATAATGGCATTATACTCGAACCCCACGGCGGCGGTGAGAGTTGACGGCCACCTGTCGAACGCCTTCTCCATTATTAACGGCACACGCCAGGGTTGTCCCCTCTCCCCCCTGATCTACATTCTCTCCTTGGAACCGCTCTTAAACAAACTTAGAGAAAACCCGGATGTTAGGGGATTGGTGGTCAAAGGTAGAGAATTTAAAGTCGCTGCTTTCGCGGATGACATTCTGCTCTCCCTCATATCCCCACGAACCTCCCTTCCATCTCTCTTACGTGACTTGGAAGCCTTTGGTACAATTTCAAACCTTAAAATTAACTATACAAAGTCCCACGCCCTGAATATCACCCTCCCACCACAGGAAGCCACCCACTGCCGGGAATCTTTCCCGTTCCATTGGGAAAAGACTGCTATTTCCTATCTTGGGATTTGGATCCCGCCCTGCCTCAAAGACCTGTATGCCCTCAACTTCCACCCTGCCCTGAAAAAAGCCCAAGACCATTTTTTGGAGTGGTCTACATTGAATGTCTCATGGTTTGGTCGAGCTGCTCTGATCAAAATGATTATACTACCACGTATGTTGTATTTGATCCAAACCATACCAATGCATATCCCCGCAGGATTCTTTTCCTCCTATCGGAAGGCCTGCTCGACCTTTTTATGGAAAGGTTCCCCTCCTAGAATCAAATATGCCAGACTCACCTTGCCCAAGCCTAAAGGGGGTATTGCACTCCCAGACCTGTATAAATATTTTGTGGCTTGCCATCTTACGAGAATCGTGGACTGGTCCATTCACCCCCTAGAGAAGATCTGGATCTCTATCGAAGACTCTTTCTCACCCATTCCTCTACGTCTTCTCCCATGGCTGTCCCCGAAACAATGGCCACAGTCCTTGTCCTCACATCCCTTCATTCACACTTCCTTGAAGCTCCTTAGGTCGTCCCCGACTGGAGACTCCCTTTCACCCACCCCGGGTCCGCTGACTACGCTGAGAGGAAACCCCGACTTTATCCCAGGCGAGTCACCTTCCTTCCTCAAACAAGAATGGCCGTTTCAAGACATCTTTGCCTCCCAACTGTACACTGACGGCAAACTCGCCTCGATAGAGGATCTTAGGCTCATTTCCAATACCTCTACCTTCCCCTTCTGGACTTACAGACAAATATGTCACTTTTTATCCACACATACAGCACGTGATAGCTGGACAAGACCACTTACCCCTTTCGAAACTCTCTGCTATCGTAGAACCCCCCAACGACACCTTATTTCCCTTCTCTACGCCTTACTTATAGAACCTAGTGACTCTACCCTTTCGCCATCACAGACCTCGTGGAACAGAGACCTACCTACCCCCCTGTCACCAACTGAATGGACGAGAATTCATGAATACGCACATAGGGGGTCGTTGAATGTCGCCATACAGGAAAACGGGTACAAAGTGCTCACTAGATGGTACAGAACCCCATCTCTCTTGCATAAATTTGCCCCTTCAACCTCCAATATATGCTGGAGATGCAATACAGAGGTGGGAACCATGGTACACATTTGGTGGGAATGTTCACACATCCAACCTTTTTGGAGGGAGGTACACAGACGCATCGCATCAATCACCACATATACCTTGGACTATACACCAGCACAATTCCTCCTGCATCACACTTCTCTCTCGAGAAAAGATTACTTTAAATCCCTAGCTATGCAAATGGTGAATGCTGCTAGGTTATGCATCCCCAAACACTGGCGCTCCTGCCATGCACCGCCACTTAAAGAATGGTTTGCGACCATCTCTAGAATTTGCGACATGGAAGAACTGATCCACATCTCGCAAGAGAGACTGGAGAATTTCTCGTTTACTTGGTCCTGCTGGTTACATTTCAAAACAACAGCTGAATACAAGCAGCATGTTCCCCCTGACTAATGTACGAGCTTTGAGGGGCTCTACTCCCCTCTCACATACAGAGGCCCAAGCGAGTGGTCACTCCCCGCACCTTCTTCCTCACCCTTACCCCTACCCCACCTCCTCCCCCCCCCCCCCCCCGGTCTTTTTTTTTTTTTTTTTCTTCCTTTTTTTTTTTTTTCTTCTTCCTTTTCTTTCTTTCTCTTTTTCTCTTTCTCTCTCTTTCCTTTTCCTCGTTAACCCGCTCCTATTCCTCTTGCTGCTCCCTAGCTCTCCCCAAAATCTCCCCTCTCTTCTCTACTACAAATGCTCTCCGACCCCCATTAATACATCGCCTGTGGCCCCCCTTTTCTTTGCTCCTACTCTCTCTTCTCTGATCTCTCTTCCCCTATTCCTACCCCACTTCAGTCCCATACCCTCTCCACACGAGTGGGTACGGTCCCCCTCCTCATACCCCTCTATTACTAGCCTTTAGACACCGTCTTTTTGGTGTCGGAAACAATAAGAAATGCAGCAAGGATAGCAGGCGGCCGGCACGCGATTCAAACTAATAAAGGCTCCGACCCATATGCACCCTCATTCACACTTTTACAAAAACTGGAGACAATTACACACCTGCCTGTAATGCTTGTTTATGTTGTACCAAACACTGATTCTCCTTGAATGCACTTGTTCTGTTTTATACTTTGTATTGAGATGTTTGTGAATTTGCTCAATAAAACTTTATGGAAAAAAAATAAATAATAAAAATGCCATAAATATATGCCCAATATACGCTTATTGATATATTTTTTTTTTTTTAACCAAAGATAGGTAGAAGAATACATATTGGCCTAAACTGATAAAGACATTTTTTTTTTTGGGATATTTATTATAGCAAAAAGTAAAAAATATATATTTTTTTCAAAATTGTCAGTCTTTTTTGTTTATAGAGCAAAAAATAAAAACCGCAGAGGTGATCAAATACCACAAAAAGAAAGCTGTACTTGTGGGAAAAAAAGTACATACATTTGTTTGTGTACAATGTCGCATGACCGCACAATTATCAGTTAAAGCGACGCAGTGCCCTTTCGCAAAAAATGCCCAGGTCATTAGGAGGGTAAATCCTCCCGGGGCTGAAGTGGTTAACTAAAAGTGAATGCAAATCCCGACCACTACACCATCTGCCTGGAGTTTGCATGTTCTCCCTATGCCTGTGTGGGTTTCCTCCGGGTACTCCGGTGGAAACCCACATTTTAAAGACATGCTGGTAAGTTAATTGGCTCCTGCCTAAATTGGTCATAGAATATGTATGAATGTGTGTTAGGGACCTTAGGTTGTAAGCTCCTTGAGGGTAGGGACTAATGTGAATGTACAATGTATATGTAAAGTGCTGGGTTAATTGACGGCGCTATATAAGTATCTGAAATAAATAAATAAATGTAAACAATGACCTATTAAAGCTATTGGTTATATCTGTTTGAAAAAAACCTATCATGAAGTCTCAAAATCTCAAACTTAAAAAAGAACCCCCGTTGAAGTCTATGGGAATAGACCCTGAAAATAATTTCTGCCCATTTTTAAGGCCAATAGTTAATAGGCAAGGGATTGGCATGGGAAGCTGGACACTGCCATAAGAAGCATGCATCAATGCAAAAGAAAAAAAAAACGAAAGAAGGGAGCTTGTCCATCTTTTAATGCAACTTTTATTAAATGTTTAGAAGATGCCTTTAAGCTGTATGTGATATTATAAAACAGTAGAATGCGTCAGCAATAGTGACGAGCTGAATGTATCTGGGTCTAGTCTGGAACATTTTCGGCGAACATGACTAAAGTTTGGGTGCTAAATTCAACGCCATTGATGTAAATGGGAGCTGCATGTTAAAAGACAGTAATGGTTGTAATGGATTTTTAAACAAATTGCATGGAGGACATCTACCAAAAGCAATAACAATTTTAACATTTCTGTTTGGTGGAGATCAGAAATTTTAGTAATGCTTTGGGTGAAAAAGTAATAAAATGCATGGGGGATGCCCTGACTTTGCCTGTGAAGTGGCACATCTCTGTGATGTACACAACCTAATATAGCAACATTTACAAAGAAAAAAGTATGTTTAAATTGCTAGAAAAAAACACATGCTGCAGGGGATTCCCTTTATCTATACTGGACTCTAATCCTAGATGAGGGTCTGACATAGACGGTAATGGGGACCCCTACAAAAAATAAAATAAAAGGGCATTGGGTTCCCCCAAGTCAGGTCTGGTACAAATTTTAAGGGGGGCCCCACAAAAAAACTGTGTGGCCCCCCTAAATTCTGCACCAGATTCTTATTGGCAGGCCAGGAAAGGGGCCTGAACCATGGCAGGCCACCTGCTTTTAGTGTGAGAGGGGTACCTTGCCAGGGGAGGACCATTAGCTCCATTAACCCCATCTCTGCAAGCTGACAGTTCACCTAATCATGCAGCCCTATGACCCCCTTGCTTTCCTATATGTACAAAAAACACTAGGTTCATTGAGCCCAGACTCTCCTGCCATTTTGGAAGGAATCGAAAATGAAGCTTTCGGCTTGTTTTCTTGTAAATGACAGGGGCAGAGCAGGGCGTGTCATTCACAAAAACACAATCTCAACAACACACATGACCTACCACTAGTTAAGTATCTGGCTTGTGTTGATGTGGGCTTGTGTTTTTGTAAATGATAGTTCTCCACTGTAGCCACTGTCATTCAAGAAAACAGGCCAACAACTTGATAGTTGATCTCATCTGAAATAACAGGTGGTTGTCAAGTGGTTCTGGGCTTACTCAAGTTAGTGTTTTATATACAAGTAATAGCAGAGGAGGCACAAACAGGATGCAATACTACATGGAGGGCAGCAGAATGTAGAGGTGTCGAGGATGTCAATGCTGGCTGTAACTGCAACACAGAAATGCTCTTAATTTGGGCTTCAGCCTGAGGAGGAGCTACAATCAGCCCTGATGGTAATAAAAACATAATTTTATTTCCCAACCACTGCTCAGATTGGAATGCGGACAAATATGATGTGCAGTGGGTCCCCTGGGAGATTTACCTAGCATTTTATATATGTGGTGATATTGCTTTTTTTACATACAGCAGCAATGCCTCAATTTGTTTTATTAACACAAAAAGGCTTTTTTGGATAGTTTTGACTGTGAAGCCTGAATTTTTTTATCCAGCGGTAAAAGGCCTGAATTTAACAAGGGAATGAGCAGCCAAAACAAATCTTTTATCAGTAGGAAGCCATTCTCTTAAAAAAATAAAGGTAGAGCCTTCAACGGCTGTCCAGTGGTAAAACAGTTCACAGTATAGTTTGTGAGCTTCTTTCAATGCAATATCACACTGTAGTGTCTTATATAGTATATACTTTTCTGGTGTATACTATCACGATAGCCACACATACTGTGAAGTGGCTGCACAGTGGGTAATCACCTTGGTTATGATTCAATGTAAAAGGGAGTGACTAGGCAGTTTTTATCTTGAAATAAAAATGTAATTGTATCATTTCAGAAACATACGTCCCACATATTTTACAGTGGATGGACAGTGTGTAAGCATCTTCTTTAGGCTACAAAGCAAGAGGAATAAGGTGCCTTATATGTATATTGTTAAGCACCTAAAGTTTCTAGTATATTTTTTTGCCTGGCATACCATGGCATGGGGTCATCCACCTCTTGGTCTGCCCCTAAATAGCTGCCAGAATCTCTTACCCAGCGTGGCTTCTGCCCCCTAGGCATCCTAGCAGCAAAAAAGCAAAGCAGCATTTTAAGGCACTGGGGTGCTTTGGGGGAATAGTGGTTCTGCAAAGTGAGAGGATGAAACCATTGAGCAGGAGGGGGTAAATGTGACTATACTGTTACCTACACTAGTGTGCAAGACATGATGGTGGCTAGCTTTGGTGGTGTGCCCCTTCCTGTATCTTCCCCAGCCCCCAGTGTGCTGTGGATGTGATGTCCCTGTGATGTCCCTGTCCATGCTTACTGGACCATGTATCTGTGGTCATGTGGACCCTGACACTGACAGTGTGGTCCAGTAAGATGGACATATTAGCTTTCACATGATGATGGAAGGCAGGGGTGGCCTTCTGGGAAAAACAATGGTGGCTGGGTAATTGCCAATATGGTGCAGCTCAGGTCATAAACTCACAGAAGGGGGCCAACTGCACCAGCTTAAAAGGAAGTAGCTGCAAGGCCAGCAATTTAACAAGATGGCATTGAGATGCTGTGCATCGGGGTGATTAGGGGACATTTTTTCATATCTTCCAACAGCTGTGGAAGAGACACCTGTCTGGTCAAAGGTATTAGGAGACTTGTAGTGAGGTTCAAAGTTATGCTTGGCCATACCCTGTGTGGCTCCATGCTGACCCTCTTCCCCACTTGATGTCTAGCAAGGAAAACCTCTGAAAGCCTTCTGAGGCTTCCCTTGCTATCACTTGAGGCCACAGATACTGCAGTACATGCAGATGTGGAATCTTGTGAAATGAGGGAGTGGTGGAAAATGAGGAAAAAGCAGCAGACAGTGACTTAAGCTACAGATTGATTCCAAAGCTTTATTATCCCCTACCCATCCCAACACATGTACGCTACCTAGTTAGCATCATTGAAATGTTAATATGGTAGGTACTAAAAACATGAATGAGCTGTCAGCAATACACTGAAAGCATTTAAAATGTAGTATATACTGAAATTGGGATATGGCCCAATGTGATCACTCATCAGCAGCATTACTGTTTCACACCACAGCCGTATCTCCACCTAAAACTAATGTATTTTGGATGGATTCAGTAACATAACTATGCATTGGTTCTTTTGGTCGTTCTGATATTTCAGCAGCAAGGACTTATGGAAATGTTCTACGTTTCTTTGCACTGACTCATATAGGGTAAATGGATCTTCAACAACCACTGTAATTTAACAGCTAAAGAACAAATATTACTTTAATGGAAAACAGGCGTTTACACTACATGGCACCAATTTGCTTAGTGATGAACATGTTTCACAATTTGCAACACTGCACTGTAGTATGGATACATTTGTACAATCTAATAAATTACACAAACTGAAAAATATCAGTATAAGTTTTCTGCCATTAGACATCAGTAAAATTAGGTGAATATACAATATGTGGGTGTGTGCCTAGAGTGTCTATGCTAAAAGGGCTAAAGATTTCAAACAAGTATTTTAGAACAAAAGTACATAAGAGGCGTAAGTACAATTTTCTAATGACAAACAATCACCTTGTTAGCTAGATATCCATTTCCTTATTTTCAAACAGTGGTGAAATGATAGAATGACCTGTACATCCTGAAAGAGGGATGTTTTAATAAACATCATCTGATGAAAGATGTCTCCTAGCTGTGGTTATGATAATGAGGCCATAGTCCCTACAGATCTCTAAGCCCTACCAAACATACAGCTGACACAGATGTCTTACGTACTGATATATGAGGAAATTTGAGTCTGATATCTATATGAATTGATGATGCTAAAAGCAACGACATAGTGTAAAGACAGTTACAACTATAATATCTTATCAATAAGGCTTTTTCAAGATCTTGTTTAGAAAGACATTTGGGCTTTTACTATAAGTAATAACCCTGAAGTAGAAAAAGGTTAAAACCCTTAGGGGGTACATTTTTGCTGCCTGCTGCCTGCGTCCTGCTGGGAGATTTTCCATGCAACAGGAAATATTTTTAGTAACTGGAATTACCATCTTAGACCATTGTCATAGCAACAGGTGACCTCATTGGAGGATTCTTCTCTCACCTCTCGTTCTTATAACAACTCAACATTTTTGGTTTTCTTCTTATTTTCAGTCTCGGTAACAGTGGTCACCAGGACAAATAGGGTGGTGAATCTTCCCAGTGGGGACACAGATAGCAATAAAAGCTTGACAAAGAGTCTAACTTTTCCCCATTTTATTCCAAAAAATGCCTTTACATGCCTTTACTTTAAGGCTCTATATACACAGAAGCTGATAAACTGCAGTTTATTGGCGTTTTGGCGTTTTTTTTAAAAAGCCCATTAACTGCACTCTATGTTAGCCTATGTGTTCATGTACACATAACGTTTTTTAGCTTTAATGAGCAGTGGAGTTAATGGGCTTTTTTCTGAACGCAAGAAATTCACGTTCAAAGTGCCGTTTTTCGGCAGAAAAAAAAACGCAAAACGCCGAAAAACACTCATAAACGTTTAAAAACGCTGTCCGCGAGCGTTTATCGTTTTTTGGTCCATTGAAAAAAAAAAAAAAAAAAAAAAGCTAAAAAGACCTACGCTGAAAAACGCTAATAAAAGCTAGTAAAAAACGCTGATAAAAGCTAGCTTTTTCTGCTGCTTTAAAAACGACAGTTTTTGAGCTTCTGTGTACATGGAGCCTAAAGGGTCGATTAAAACAAAGGTTATGTTTTGGCAATAGGCAGGCCCTGGTAAACAGAGTCAGCCATTCATTTCTTGTATGTCTTGGATAATCCAACAGTAAGAGCTCTTTGACAAAATTCCTGACTCTATTGCTGTCCACCTTGGAGATTTATTGGTTTCCACACACCACTTCTTCTTGTGTTCCTACTTCCTGTTGTACTCTCCATAATAAGAATAAAATGAATCAGACATACTTGGACCCCCTCACAATGGAGGTGTGCATACCCAGTACCTATTGCACAGAAATCTTACCAGAGTTCCAGAGAAATCATTAACTGTTGTATTTTTTAATTTATCAGTATCCATCAAAAACCAAAATATCAGTTCTGAATGAACAAACCCTTTAAAAACCACAAGATTGTATCTCTTCTTTTCCTATTTTTTTTTTTTTCAGAAGAAGCTAGGTATTAGATTTGTTATTCCTTATTTTGCAACATTTAGTTCAACATCAAAATGTTTATATGTATTACCTTCTTATTCATTCCTTAAATTTTTACTGCTATTGAAATAATCACAGTGGCATATTAATGCAAATATTAAAAGCCTTTACATATAATATTCAACATACAAAGCATTTGTAGGGTGTTAACAACTTGGGTTGTCTACTTCCTGCACATGTCTGTAGAGGCCACAAGATTTATCCAGTAGTTGTGAAAGTACACCATCATGGGTACTGAACATTTAATACATAAGTAAGGTAACACAAAAGGTAAATGTTTAAAAAAAATAGTATATGGTTAATGCTCATTTGTATAAAATTGTGAAGTTTGTAGTCCGATTTAAACATGCATAAAGCATTTTTTATTCATCAATGTGATTTGATGACACAATGTATGGTAGTGGTCCTTTTAACCATATACTACCAGCAAGAAAGTCTTTTGTCCCCATCTGAGCTGAGAGGCCAGATGGAAATACAAGACCATTTGGATACTGTGGACATAAGAGCAAAAAACCAATCCAATATTGACTTACTGAATGACATATATGTCCTTGCGTCTAAAGAAAAATGATGAATATCTGGAAGTAAAGATTCATTAATAATTATAAAATGTATCGGCAGTATAATAAACTATAGTAAAATACATTTACTTATATATTTTTTTACATGTCCATGTATTTTTGTGAATACCAAGTTTGTTAACTTTCTAGCCTAAATGATTGCACTTTATTTAAAAATGGGCTACATGTTTTTCTATGGGAGATAGGTAGAACAGTAAACAGAAGCAGGGCTGGCCTGATGAGCAGACAAAATAGGGGGCCACCTTGTCAGCTTCAATGGAAGAAGAGGTTACAAAAGTACATGACTCATAGTCAGTAGTAGACTGCTTTCTTGCAGTACAGTAACGGACTGTTAGTGACAAGCTATGCACAAAACTGTGAACATATCTTGCTTTTATTGCGTTGTTTAATGCTAACTTATGACATATGCAAAAGAGCTTCTGATGAGGCTTTAATCTGGCTCTTTGGATTTTGGGAACACTCGTAGATCTCAATGGGTGCTAGCTGAGCTAAAAGACAGTAAAAAATATATGTTTGCATTATTTTCCTTCCTTACTTCTGCCTCTACATAGGGAAGCTCTGTCTGCTTGCCTACTGCCTGCCAGATTACTAATCATACTGCATACACAGGAAAGGTGAAAATATGGAAGGTTGAAGGTATACAAGCATCTATGTGGTGGTTTCATAAGAAGGAGTGGTGTCCAAAGGGTAATAATTATGCAAGGAACTAGACAAAATGGTAGTGGAGGCATACACTTTGGTAATTTCACCTTAAAGCGGAGTTCCGCCGAATCTTTTTTTATTAAAAGTCAGCAGCTACATATACTGCAGCTGCTGACTTTTAATATATGGACACTTAACTGTCCTGGGCGCCCGTGATGTTGGGTTCCGAAGTCGATTTGTCCCTCAGCTCTCGGGTGCTGCCGCCGCCATCTTCGGTAGGGGAATCAGGAAGGGATGCCTTGTGGCTTCACTTCCTGGTTCCCCACTGTGCATGCGCGAGTCATGCTGCACGATCCCACTGGTCTCTGCTGTCTTCTGGGACCTGCGTGTCTCCCAGAAGACAGTGGGGGGGATGGAGTAGACACCGGCCGGAGGGGGGAAGAATTCCAAAAAGCAGAAGTTCCATTTTTGGGTGCAACTCCGCTTTAAGTGCTAGTCCTGCCACTGGCCATAACAGTGCCTTTGTCTATATTTAAAAGCATTTTTCATTTTAATCCAATTCAGGATGCCTATTAGATTGAGTCATGTCTCTGAACTGTAGAAGAAAACTACAAAGTAGCGCTCTATGGGTTAGTCCAGAAAGTACATGTAAAAACATGAATTAAAAAAAAAAAAAAATTATTATTATATTGTGAGCTGGATAAACAAAAACTGCAGAAAAATATAAAATCTTCAAATACTGCAATAAACAGTCATGCAGGTGTGTGATCAAAAATAATATGGTTTAAAGCAAACAATACCACTGGTGACATCCGAGTGGAAAGGGGTTAATGTCATCCAAAAGCTTGCTGGTCAAACATGGTAAGAGCCGCCTTGAGCCATGTGAAAATGGATGGCGTCCCAGTGGGGAGGATAGCAGTCCACTCCCTGCAGACTCATGTCAGACTGTACCTGCGTCCAGGAGAATGGGACCGCAGGATGCAAGGGAACGCTGTGCCAATCGCTGTGGTCTGGTGGCCAGAGGAAACCAATCTGGGCTGTGGGTGGGCAATGAGGTGTGACAGCCACCGTGAGATGGTACAGACTGGGAGAGCCAAGGGAACCGGGCGCACTGGGTGACGTCAGCCCCGTGCCAGAGGCAAAGGAAACAGGAAGCCCGTGATGAACAGTGGACCGCAAGCTGCTGGGTTGCTGTGACTACATGTTTCACGCGCCTGCGCTTTATCAAATATATAATAAAGCGCAGGCACCCCAAGCATGTAGTCATGGCAACCCAGCAGCTTGCAGGCCAATGCGCATCACGGGCTTCCTGTTTCCCTCGGCTTTGCTCGGCTCTCCCGGTCTGTACCATCTCATGGCGGCTGTCACACCTCACTGCCCGCAGCCCAGTTTGGTTTCCTCTGGCCACCAGCTCAAGTCATCACAGAAGTTGGGACAGTATTCCCCTGCACCCATTCCCATTCTCCTGGACGCAGGTACAGTTTGACTATGAGTCTGCAGGGAGTGGACTGCACTGCATGACTGTTTATTGCAGTATTTTACGCTTGTATAGTTTCCTGCAGTTTTGTTTATCCAGCTCACAATATAATAAACTAATTTTTTATTCAATTCATGTTTTCACATGTACTTTATGGACTAACCCATAGAGCGCTGCTTTGTAGTTTTCTTCTCCTGTTCATCCATTTTCCAGTGGTTGGCGGCTGCACTGGGTTCCAGTTCACTTAACCTTGTTGATCCATGACATCTTTATATATGACTGACAGTTTTTAGCATTCAAGGAACTTGCTGTTTTGTAATGCCTCTGAACTATGTTCAGAAGTAGTAGCCTGATTGGAATGTGCTGGTTGATTGCCATTGTTTTCTTAAAAATAAGGTAGGATTATGGGTCTGCACAGTGCATAGACAAGGCAAGTGCAATTAAAGCTTAATTAGAACATTCACGTATTGATTTTGTGTATAAAATGACTTGACAGCTGCATAACTTCTTCTCCTGTCTGTTAGGCAGATACACTGCTACAAATGTCATAAAAAGCCCAAACTTCTAGGTATGGAGAAAATGTTATTGTTTCCTCTTCCAGTTCACAATTCAGTATAAGGAGCAGAGTGACCTTTTGCCAAGCCCTGCCGTATGAGGGGTGTGGGAGGCATGTCTATGCATATGCAAATATTGACTTTTGGAAAAGTAACTATTTGCAAAGAAATGTTGAGAGCTTTAATGATAGATTAGCAGCACACTGGAGGGTGGCTGCTATGCAGCTATGGGGTCACTTAGCATTGTGTGACCATGCAATAAGTTTATTTTAAAGTAGAACTAATTGATTAGTTTTTTTTTTTGTTTTGAATATAGAATAGGGAATATAGAAAACCTGTTTACATTGCTGTTTGTGTCCCCATTAGGGTGATACATCCTCTCTATTTGTCCTGATGACCAGTGTCACCGAGGGTGAAAGTAAAAGAAAATCCCATTTTAAGTTGTCATAAGAAAAAGAATAGAGGGACACTACCTCTGGTGACCCATGTGGCAACCAGGGATTTCCATTACTTTGGAGGTATTTTCTCTCACTTCCTGTTGCAGGTACAGTATGGGGCTGGAAGTGAAGAGAAGAAGAGAAATCTCCACAATGGGACACAGATGTCAAAAAAAAAAAAAAAAAATTGGTCTAAAAAAAAAAAAAAAAAAAAAAAAAAGTAAGTTCTACTTAAAGTTAGAAAATGAGTTATTGCACACCTGAAATATTAATAAGTTTATAAGAATTTCAGTAAAGTTATGAAAATGTAAAATTATAAGTGACCAGAATTCATAATCTGTTTTTAAAAATCTGTTCAAAAAATGTCATACATATAAATATGCATATGTTATGTATAGTGCTGTCTTTTATGTTTACACACAGTACTGGAAAACACTTAGTAGCCCACCAAGTTCTTGTTCTTGTAAGTGTGCACAGTGTCATTCCTCAACATTAACCCCGCTTAGTCAGATCTATTAGAAGTCAAGGATTCAGCACCTTGGGGCACTAGAAATGACCTTTTCAATAGGTGGTCATGAAGCAGGACTAATATGTGAAGTTTAAAGGTCTTCAGGAGCATTTAATGTGTCACCTAATACTTTTTAAAGCTTATTTGCCAGAGTCAACCTTTACTATCATCATCTTAGAAGTCCCTACATGTACTGTAAGATACAAAAGCACCGTGTAGCATGTGTAAAATATCAAGGATTCATTGGAGGTAATTTTAATAAAATTAGATGCTACATAGTGTTCAACATAGACTTTGTTCCAAATTATTACCTTTGGTCATGGAGCAATCTGTGTGTAAAATACTACCTACCTCTACGACCATATGTGCCACACACCCACAATACATACTGCTACTATCTGTCAAAGCTTTTTGCTTTATCCATTGACTTCAGCTAACAAACCTCCAAAATCAAGACAAACAACAGCATGATTCAATTTATTAACATGTATTACCATCTATACCATGTAAGTATAATTTTTCACCAAGATGCCACATTAACTTAAAAATGAACTTAAAAATAAATGAATAGCTATTGGTGGACACCTTTTTTAAAGGCTGGTACACACTATGAGAAAATTGGGCAAGCAATCGTCTGATTTTCCTCATTGTTTCACAGCAAGTCGGAATCGAGGAAGGAAATAATGTACAGAAGTTTTCTTTTCTTTTTTTTTGTTTATTGTTTTTGATCATGCACAGTCTTTCGTTTCAGATTTTTCATATACAAAAACGTTACGCATTAAACAAAAATAGTTTGTTCTGTTCACGTATGAGAAAAAGTTGGATTTTTTCCCTTTGCAAACTCTGAATTGTATGTCGAAAGTTGTGTAAACACTATATGAAAATCAGACAATCGTGCCTCGTATGGAATTTTTCTTCTGATTTTCTTAGTGTACTCCCTTAAGAATTTTTTATTTTTTTTATAATGCAGTCAGTGGATTTGCATAGTTAACAATCTGTAACCAAACCCTGCAGGCCTCTGAATTAGAAGAGCTATAACAAAATATATTTTAATCAAAAATATTTACAGTGGGGATCAATGGAAGTTCAATATTTGTCAAAAAAGGGACTGCGAAAAAAGGACGATACCTCTCAATTGTAAATCTGAGTGTCTGAAAGACACAGGTCAGCCTTTGAAAGAGGATATCACTGACCTGTATAAATAAGAGCAGGACAAACACTTCCAAACAAGTAAAGGTCATGGTGGGGTCATGGCTGATGACCTGTTGGACTACTGTTTTGTCAAATGAGTATGCTTACCGTGTTAATCTCTCATCCTTAAGCTCCAAGTCTGCCACTGTGATGAACTGGTCAAGCTTGAATTTAGTGTCAACTATTTCAGCATCTCGTGGTGAATATGTACCCCCTTCTTTTTGTTTCTGTCGAATTCTAAAAACAAATACACAATTTGTTTTCTTTGCTTATATTGAGTTTTCTGAAATATATTGCTAATGAGATAGTGTGTTGTCAATGGCTTGAACACATGGGTTTGCTGGTAAAAGTATGTCCTAATATTTAAAGCAGACGTGTCACAACCTTAATTATAGATTCATTATTTATGTGCCCTGCCATAAACTATTCAAGAAAATATAATTATTTCTTAAAATGTTTCTGCATTGCCTAACAATCTCTTGAGAATATATATTTTAAAAAGACCCAATCTGTTCCCAACTGCATATAACATCCACCTGAATACTTCAATACGTTGATCATACAGTGTTACATTCAGACCTTGAACCTGCACACTGAGATCACATTTAAAATTCTTAAAAATACATATTTAAATATCTCTCAAGCTATGATTAATTTGATTGTAGTACTGTACTGTTACATTTGCATAAATTTTTTTTTTTTTTTTACAGTTACACAATCTACCTTATGGAATGATAGATTTATATATATTAAAGTATAACTAAAGGCAAAACTTTTTTTTTTTGTTTTGGATACAATGGAGAGGGATTGGAACGCTTGTCATTTTTAATTGCTGTCTGTTCTCCCGTTAAGGAGAGTTGTCCTCTCCATTTGTCCTGTTTACATTTATCATTGAAAGTGAAAGTAAAAGAAAATCCCACATTTTAGGTTGTTTCCAATAAAGTAAATAGAGGGGAGAACTTCCAATGGGGACACTAGGTCTGGTGACCTGGTCTACCCTTAACCACTTAACGACCGGCCACTGTAAATATACGTCGGCAGAATGGCACCGACAGGCAGAATCACGTATATCTACGTGATCGCCTTTGTATAGTTGGGGGGTCCCATCGGACCCCCCTTCTTTACAGTGAGCGGTGGTTAATTGTACAGGAGCGATCCGGGATGAGGGGACGGCCTTTCAATTCCGGCCACCCCCTCGCGATCGCTCCCGGCGAATGAGAGAGCTTCCTCTGCCTGTGTAATGTAAACACAGGCAGAGGAAGTGATGTCATCTCTCCTGCGGCGCTCACATATACCGAGCGCCGCACAAGAGAAGATGCCAGGTTAGTGCACAAAACACTACACTGACACCAGGACACATAGGCACATAAATCGCCCCCCCAGACACCCCCAGATCACCCCCCAGCCCCCAGTCACAGTGTCACTGATTGCAGTGACCATTTATTTACTGATCACTGCAATCAGTGACATTTGTGGCTGTAAAAGTGTCACTAAAGTTAGTTTTAGGTCCAGTGTAGCCCCCTAACCCCCCCTAATAAAGGTTTAACCCCCTGATCGCCCCCCAGATAACCCTTTTACCCCCTATCACCACTGTCGCTAAGCGATCATTTTTCTGATCGCTGTCTTAGCGTCGGTGATGCCGATCGGTAGCCAGTAATTTTTTTTAGGTTCGCCGCAGGTTTTTATAGCGTCAGGTACCCCCATATATTATCTAATAAAGGTTTAACCCCCTTGATCGCCCCCCAGGTAACCCTTTCACCCCCTATCACCACTGTCGCTAAGCGATCGTTTTTCTGATCGCTGTTTTATTGTCGGTGATGCCGATCGGTAGCCAGTTATTTTTTTTAGGTTCGCCGCAGGTTTTTATAGCGTCAGGTACACCCATATATTATCTAATAAAGGTTTAACCCCCTTGATCGCCCCCCAGGTAACCCTTTCACCCCCTATCACCACTGTCGCTAAGCGATCGTTTTTCTGATCGCTGTCTTAGTGTCGGTGATGCCGATCGGTAGCCAGTAAATTTTTTAAGGTTCCCCGTCAGGTTTTTATATAGCGTCAGGTACCCCCATATATTACCTAATAAAGGTTTTAACCCCCTAATCGCCCCTAGTTAACCCTTTCACCAGTGATCACCATATAAGTGTTACGGGTGACGCTGGTTAGTTAGTTTGCTTTTCATAGTGTCAGGGCACCCGCCGTATATAACCCAATAAAGGTTTAACCCCCTGATCGCCCGGCGGGTGATATCAATTAGGTTTTAGCGTCAAAGAGGGTCTGCATCACACCCCAGGCAGCGTCAGGTTAGTGCCAGTAACGCCAACACCCACGCGTGAAGCATACACCTCCCTTAGTGGTATAGTATCTGAACAGATCAATATCTGATCAGATCTATACTAGCGTCCCCAGCAGTTTAGGGTTCCCAAAAACGCAGTGTTAGCGGGATCAGCCCAGATGCCTGCTAGCACCTGCGTTTTGCCCTTCCGTTCAGCCCAGGCCACCCAAGTGCAGTATCGATCGATCACTGTCACTTACAAAACACAACACACATAACTGCAGCGTTCGCAGAGACAGGCCTGATCCCTGCGACTCCAGTGCTGTAGGAGGTGATTTCACCACCACAGTTAAAAAAAAAAAAGCATATATGCCGAAGCATGGGGGCAGCAGGGGCGGAGGAGTGGAGGAGCGATTTTGCTCCTAATGCCGCGTACATACGGTCAAAATTCCGACGGAGGCTTGCCCGTGGATAAGTCCGACCATGTGTGTGCGGCATAACTTTTTTGCGGGAGGATGCCCCCATGCTTCGGCATATATAAATGGTGCATGTATGCCCATCATTTGAAGTGGGTGGATGAAGGGCGGTATTCTAATGGTGGGCATACCCACCGATCAATCTCTTTTTTCATTCAGCCAACAGGCTGCATGAAAAAAAAAGATTACAATACATGTCCAACAAGGACCAGCAACGTACTGGTATGTTGCTGGACTTTGAATGTTTATACCAGAATGATGCCTGCGGGTTTAGGTATCATCTTGGTATCATTCTTTTCAGCCAGCGGCCGGCTTTCATGTAAAAGCAATCCTAGTGGCTAATTAGCCTCTGGACTGCTTTTACAAGCAGTGGGAGGGAATGTCCCCCCCCGGATATAAAAAGCGCCATTGGGAAATTGGGAAAGCATTTTATCACACCGATCTTGGTGTGTCAGATGCTTTGAGGGCAGAGGAAAGATCTAGGGTCTAGAAGACTCCAGTTTTTTCAAAAAAGAGTACCTGTCACTACCTATTGCTATCATAGGGGATATTTACATTCCCTGAGATAACAATAAAAATGATAAAAAAAAAATATATGGAAGGAACAGTTTAAAAATAAAATAAAAAAACAAAATTAATAATAATAATAAAAAAAAAAGCACCCCTGTCCTGCCCTGCTCTTGCCTAATGGCGAACGCAAGCATCGGTCTGGCGTCATATGTAAACAGCAATTGCACAATGCATGTGAGAAATCACCGCAAAGGTCAGATTGAGGGCAGTAATTTTAGCAGTAGACCTCCTCTGTAAATCTAACGGGGTAACCTGTAAAGGCTTTTAAAGGCTTTTAAAAATGTATGTAGTTTGTCGCCAATGCGCGTTTGTGCGAAATTTTAAAGCATGTCGTGTTTGGTATCTATGTACTCGGCCTAAGATCATCTTTTTTATTTCATCAAACATTTGGGCAATATAGTGTGTTTTAGTGCATTAAAATTAAAAAAAGTGTATTTTTTCCCAAAAAAATGCGTTTGAAAAATCGCTGCGCAAATACTGTGTAGAAAAAAAAATGCAACACCCACCATTTTAATCTGTAGGGTCTTTGCTTTTAAAATATATATAATGTTTGGGGTTCAACATAATTTTCTTGCAAAAAAAAAATATGATTTCATGTAAACAAAAAGTGTCAAAAAGGGCTTTGTCTTCAAGTGGTTAGAAGAGTGGATGTAAGCTTCCTAATGTTGTGTATAAAATGCCAGAACAGTTCAAAACCCCCCCAAATTACCCCATTTTGGAAAGTAGACACCCCAAGCTATATACTGAGAGGCATGTCGAGTCCATGGAATATTTTATATGTTGACACAAGTTGCGGAAAAAAGATTTTTTTTTTTTTATTTGTTATTTTTTTGCACAAAGTTGTCACTAAATGATATATTGCTCAAACATGCCATGGGCATATGTGGAATTACACCCCAAAATACATTCTGTTGCTCCTCCTGAGTATGGGGATACCACATGTGTGAGACTTTTTGGGAGCCTAGCCGCGTACGGGACCCCATAAACCAAGCACCGCCTTCAGGCTTTCTAAGGGTGTAAATTTTGGATTTCACTTCTCACTGCCTATCACAGTTTCGGAGGCCATGGAATGCCCAGATGGCATAAAACCCCCCCAAATGACCCCATTTTGGAAAGTAGACACCCCAAGCTATTTGCTGAGAGGTATTGTGAGTATTTTGCAGATCTCGCTTTTTGTTACAAAGTTTTGAAAATTGAAAAAAAATATATATATTTTCTTTCTTCATTTTCAAAAACATGAGAGCTGTAAAATACTCACCATGCCTCTCAGCAAATAGCTTGGGGTGTCTACTTTCCAAAATGGGGTAATTTGGTGGGGTTTTGTGCTATTTTGGCATTTTATGGCCTTCGAAACTGTGATAGGTAGTGAGGAGTGAAATCAAAAATTTGCACCCTTAGAAATCCTGAAGGCGGTGCTTGGTTTCCGGGGGCCCGTACGCGGCTAGGCTCCCAAAAAGTCCCACACATGTGGTATCCCCGTACTCAGGAGAAGCAGCAAAATGTATTTTGGGGTGCAATTCCACATATAACCATGGCATGTGTAAGCAATATATCATTTAGTGACAACTTTTTGTAATTTTTTTTTTTGTCATTATTCAATCACTTGAGACAAAAAAAAATATTCAATGGGCTCAACATGCCTCTCAGCTATTTCCTTCTTCTCAGAAGAAGTCAGGAAGTGACGAAACGTCAGGGCGTGACCAGCACACCAAGCAGACCGGAAGTGACGCTGTCTGCGCTCCAGGACTTGTAATACCAGGAGGACGCCAGGGGCGCTCATCAAGTGGCAAGTTTAAAAGCGCTCACAGCGCTCATTATATACAACGCCTGTTTTATTTGTATTTTGGGTACGCACATTTTGTAAAGGGGGCATTTTGGGGATTGTTGAATACATTTTCCAAACAATACTGCCCTATGTGGATCTGTTCTTTTTCCCTCACATATGCAAGCGGTGTCCAAAAAAAAAAAAAAAAACATAAGATTGCAGTCACATGGAATGAGGATGGTTTATATATGCCCTTATTGATCAAATATCTGGTGAATGCATCCCCATAGGGGGATTGTTTTACCCCCCACGCGGTGAATTACACCTTGGTGAAAGAAGCACTGAAACTAGGATCAAGTAGAACCAGACTCACCAATCACTATCATCATCACCTATATATTCAACTATATAGAAGACGCACATATGAACATTTTGTCCGTAGCGCTGCTGCAGTTTTATTATGAACTTTTTAATTTAAGTTTTTTTATGACTGTGTTTTATATGTAATTTCCTTGGGATGTCTACTTTCCAAAATGGGGTCATTTGGGGGGGTTTTGTACTGCCCTGCCATTTTAGCACCTCAAGAAATGAGATAGGCAGTCATAAATTAAAAGCTGTGTAAATTCCAGAAAATGTACCCTAGTTTGTAGACGCTATAACTTTTGCGCAAACCAATAAATATACGCTTATTGACATTTTTTTTTACTAAAGACATGTGGCTGAATACATTTTGGCCTAAATGTATGACTAAAATTGAGTTTATTCGATTTTTCTTATAACAAAAACTAGAAAATATCATTTTTTTTTCAAAATTTTCGGTCTTTTTCCATTTATATCGCAAAAAATAAAAATCGCAGAGGCAATCAAATACCATTAAAAGAAAGCTCTATTTGTGGGAAGAAAGGGACGCAAATTTCGTTTGGGTACAACATTGCATGTCCGCACAATTTACAGTTAAAGCAGCACAGTGCAAAATTCTGAAAACAGCTCTGGTCCTTTAGCTACCAAATGGTCCGGGGCTTAAGTGGTTAATATGCAGGGATTTCCTCTCACTTCCTGTTTGGATTTGGGACAGGAAGTTAAGATAAATCTCCACAATGGGACACAGATGGCGCAACAAAAAAATCTGACAGGGGTTATAATCCTTCCTTGCTCTATCAAAAAAAAATTATATATAAGTTTTGCCTATAGTTCTACTTTATCATCCATTGTTAATATGCTTATTAAATTCGGTTTTACAGAAACCGCTTTGTGACCTTTGTTTTTTAATGAACACTGGGGAGATTCACAGAACACTGTCTTTATTTCATTCTGTGCTTATAACTGATAAAACTATATTTTATTATGTAACTATAACAGAATAAAAATACCTCTAATTGGTAATTAATTATAAGAAGATAACATACTCAATGTACAGTAGTAAAATGGAAATAAGCTCTTACCTTGCAAAGGCATAGATGGCAGCTACGAGAAGGATAACAGAAAGCACGCAAAGGGTAACAGATAAGATAATTTCTACAGCTCTTTCTGATAGTCCATCAGCTGGAAAAAAAAAAAGGTAATTTTAGATGAAATCTGGTTTGTGGCCAAATAATTAAAGTTTTTACATACAGATTTTAGCTAATTAGTAAATGAAAACAAATGTTTATCTAGTAGTACCCAGTTTTCTAGATAGCTAAGCATACCTTTTTATCGCAATATGACCCATATTATACTGGGTGGGTGAGATAAGTGCAGTCAATTTATGATCTAGTAGTGTTTGTAGGACGTGCCCAACTTATAATGTTTATTTTAGGGGACACAATAGAATTTTTACTCAAAAACACAGGCAAATCAGTAGCCTTCCTCTGTAATGTGTGTCTGGTAAGTTTGATGGCACCCTTTTGTTGTCACAACTTGTCTGCTTTCACTAGGAATGGACACAGATCATATGATGTCTATGGGTTTAGAACATGCAGACATGGATTTTGTTCACTGCTAATTGGGGTAATTAAAATGTAGCTGCTAGCATTGCTACAGTAATTGGCTTTATTAAGAATCATGTGCACACTGAAGTAGTAGAACATTATGAAAAAACATTTGAATACAGGAGATGAAATCATTGAAACACATGTTGCCTTTTATATTGCACATTTCCATATTTCTTTATACTTTTTGCGATACATCGTACATTGACCAACAATGTGTGATTTCAGCCTTGGTTTAAAAATGAATGCAGATTTTGTGCAAGTGCCAAACTGCATCTTTACCCAGTAGTTTAACTGGCATTTGCATGCATTTGCAACGAAGCATGCCTGTGTACAAGGAACTATAGAGATGTACAAAGTGATATTATACATATGTAGCGACCTCACCCTCTCTCTAGTTTTATCGGTTATACGGCTGTTGTCTAGGGGTACCTGGGAGAGAGAGATGAGATACACCATGGCCCATGTCCTCCATAGTGAAGAGGTGAAGGCCAGAAAGATAGCTCGGGCTTTGTGTAGGATATCCGTCCAAGTGAGGTACCGGAGGCCTCTCTGTCACCAGCAAATGCTGCGCCAGACTCTCCAGAGAAGTTCCGCTCACCAGTCCCCACAAACTCAAACACGGGCACCCAAGGAGTTAGGGCCCCCTCGGATTCCTCCACCCTCGCGGAACTCAGTCGAAGGTACTGAGCCCCAGGCATCCACCATAGTACCTCACCCCAGGCTAAAGGTGCCTAAGATGGACTCCATCTCTCGCTCCGGCCAGGTCAAGGGCACCTGGGCCCGGAACTCCGGAATGCCAGCACCCAAGCTGAAGGTGCCTGGGTGCGGCCACGTCCTCCGACTCTGAACCCCTTAAGGTCAGGGCGTCCGCCCCTTTTATCTCCTCTCTCTTTGCGTCACAGCAGGTTCCCCGCCCCGCTGTACCAGCGCCCGGAAAGGACAAAAAGGCACAGTCTTGCGGTGTGAGTTCAACTCCGGCCCAGGGCAACAACGCCACCTGTAGGCCGCAGGGAATCTCACACCACCAGAGTCCTACAAGAACCATAAAAGGGTCTCGGATTCCCTAGCAATCAGTGCATCTGGGTTACACTACCACCCGCTACACATAGTAAGGATAAACCTATGTTTGTACACACATTGTACCAGGTTAAATGTTTACTAAATCAACAAATTCACGAGAACTTTATAGCACATTAATAAAAAGCTTATTATATTATCAGATAAATAAGGGAAAATATTAGATTGAATATGTCTCTTTTGTACTTTAGAATCATTAAGTAGTAGTTTTACTGGATACCAAGTACACTGAACAAATATTACTGGATACAAGTAGAGGAAAGCTCAGGCAATTTACACTGAGAATTGAGCCTCTTGCCTTTTCAAAAATGAGAAAATTATTTTGCAATGAAGGTACTTAAGGGATTACTCCATCCAGAGGATTTTTATCACATGGCCTTTTCATATAAAGAAAACTGACCCATGGGCAGTATTTAGCGTACTGCTTTAAAAACTGAGTGGACCAGATTATTACTTAAAGGTCTACCATGCAAACATAACCTTTACTCAGAAGTCCATTCTAATTTATTAGTAAAATGGTTGTAAAGCATTCTAATGAATACAACATTGGCACTCGTTCCTTTACCGGCAATGAGATTTATAATCTTGTTACATAACCACTAAAATGTCTTTGATGTATTTAAAGCCTCTGTAAAATATGCTTGAACTACGCAGTAGCTCTCTAGCGGCATTACCACAGTGTAAAACTACAGAGCAAAATGTGTCATCGTGTGTCACAATGAATAAATGTGTCTTTAATGAATCAAAACATTTTTTTTCTCCATGAAGTATCATGTGCTAATTATGTGCAGTACTTATTTATTTTTATTTGTATCATTAAAAAAATCTGCATACACTCTATGACCTGCTTTTTTCACACTCATTCGGTAGCTTCTATGAGAACTCCATTGAGGAGTCACACAAACATCAGACTGGGGTGTCAGTCCCCACAAAAGCTCCAGCTGGATTTCTCATCACTAGGGATGAGCCGAACACCCCCCAGTTCGGTTCGCACCAGAACCTGCGAACGGACCGAAAGTTCGCGCAAACTTTAGAACCCTATTAAATACAATGGACGCGAACGTTCGAAATAAAAAGTGCTAATTATCAAGGCTAATATGCAAGTTATTGTCCTAAAAAGTGTTTGGGGACCCGGGTCCTGCCCCAGGGGACATGTATCAATGCAAACAAAAGTTTTAAAAACTGCATTTTTTTTCGGGAGCAGTGATTTTAATGATGCTTAAAGTGAAAAAATAAAGTGAAATATTCCTTTAAATATCGTACCTGGGGGGTGTCTAAAGTATGCCTGTGAAGTGGCATGTGTTTCCCGTGTTTAGAACTGTCCCTGCACAAAATGAAATTTCTAAAGGAAAAAAAAAGTCATTTAAAACTGCTTGCAGCTTTAATGTAATGTCTGGTCCCGGCAATATGGATGAAAATCATTGAGAAAAATGACATGGGTACCCCCCCAGGGTACCCCCCCACCCATGGGTATCCCCCCAGCCCCTTTGGGTGTTGTATGGGTATTAAGGGGAACCCTGCACCCAAATTTAAAAAAGGCCCTATATACTCTGAACAGCAGTATACAGGCGGTGCAAACAAGACAGGGACTGTAGGTTTGTTCTTAAGTAGAATCTGTTTGTAATTTGGAACAGGTACATTTTAGCTCCAGCCCAAAAATCTATGTTTAAGCTTTTGGGAAACATAGGGAAGGGTTATCACCCATGTAACATTTGTTTTGCTGTCTGTGCACCTGTTTGAGGTTTTTATTGAAACAAGGATTGGTGATAAAGCATCAGTGGAGAGGAGACACTTTTTTTCCCATATTAACTCTTACAGGAGAGAATTTCCCTTCCTAGGGGTAGATTTCCTCTCACTTCCTGTTGTCTCCTTCCGTTTGCAAGTATTAGTCGTTTGTAAGTTGGATGTTTGAAAGTAGGGGCCTGCCGTATATACTCTGGCGAAATTTGGCCCTTAGGTGTTGGTGTTGCCACAACACTGTAAGCCCTCACAGTTACTCTTGGTGGGCGCTGGAACGCCCTGCTGTGAACTATTATATTAAGAATTGTAATTACATGCCATTGTTGAACAGTGGTAGGAAAAATTCGGCCTTTGGTGGTGGTACTGGTGCCACAACACTGTAAGTCCTCACAGTTACTCTTGGTGGGGCGCAGGAATGGGCCCAGCTGTGAAATATTAGATCAAGAATTGTAATTACATGCCTCTGTTGAACAGGGGCAGAAAAATTGGGCCTTTGGTGGTGGTGGTGGTGTTGCCACAACACTGTAAGCCCTCACAGTTACTCTTGGTGGGTGCAGGAATGGGCCCTGCTGTGAATTATTAGATCAAGAATTGTAATTACATGCCCCTGTTAAACAGGGGCAGAAAAATTG
The DNA here is from genome assembly GCA_029206835.1 of Rana muscosa. NCBI lineage: Eukaryota > Metazoa > Chordata > Amphibia > Anura > Ranidae > Rana > Rana muscosa. The sequence goes on from CM055118.1 coordinate 810,646,846, forward strand.
GGCCTTAGGCACTGGTGCCACAACACTGCAACCCCTCACAGATACTGTACTTGGAGCGCAGCAATGAGCCCTGCTGCAAAGTATTGCATCAAAAATTGTGATTACACGCCCCTGTTAAACAGGGGCTGAAAAATTGGGCCTTAGCCACTAGTGGCGGTGCACAGAACCAAAAATTTTCTTACAAGCTATCAGAATGATCATTGAGGAGGAAGAGGATAGTCACTCAGCATAGCAGGATTGTCACTCAGCATCAGCATAGGCAGTCTTGAAGGGATCTGACATTTCAAAAAAAAAAAATTTGGTTACATCAGCATCAGGTGCTTGGTAGCTGGTGGTGATCCAAGACTGATTCATTTTTATGAAGGTCAGTCGATCGACCAAGTCGGTGGACAGGCGCACCCTGTGATCGGTTACAAAGCCTCCAGCAGCACTGAATGTGCGTTCCAAAAGAACGCTGGATGCAGGACAGGCCAGTAGCTCAATTGCATACTGTGCAGTGTGCAAGCTCTGGCCAGTGATCCATCCTCAAGACCCAGTAACCAAGAGGATTTTCGGTGGGAAAGGTGTCCAAATCTGATCTTGCCCCTAGGTATTCTTGCACCATGTAAACCAGACGCTGGCGATGGTTGCTGGAACCGATCATACCTTGGGGCGGCGTACTAAAAAATTGTCTGAACGCATCGGTCAGATGGCCACCTTCTCCACTACTCCTTCTTTGACTGACGGAAGCCTCAGCAACACGTTGTCCAGGACCAGGAATTTGTAACCTCCCAGTCTCTGGGAACGCGTTGCACAGACCTTTCTGCAAGGCCTCCTGAAGATGCTTCATCCTCCGCTCCCTCTACCCTTGTAACGTGGATCATGGAGGGTTGCCAGCCAGTAATGATTCCTCTCCTTGATCGCACGAATATGAGGATCCTTCCGCAGGCTTTGCAGGATCAGGGAGGCCATGCAGCGTAGGTTTGCTGAGGCATTTGGTCCGGAGTCCTCTGGGTCACTCAGGATGACATGATCCGCAGCCACCTCCTCCCAGCCACGTACAAGTCCATGGGTGTCTTGGGACTGTAATTGACCCCTTGAAGACTGCTGCTGATGCTGAGTGCTAGGCTCCACCTCCATGCTGACACAATCCTCCTCCTCCTCCTTGTCCTGTTCCTGTGTGATAGCCAGGCCAGCAGGAATACTGTCTGGATAAAGGGGGTCTTGAGAGGATAGGAAGTCCTCCTCTTCCTGCCTCTGTTCTGCCTCAAGTGCCCTGTCCATTATTCCACGCAGCGTGTGCTCCAACTGGTGGACAAGAGGGACAGTGTCACTGATGCATGCACTGTCACTGCTCACCATCCTCGTGGCCTCCTCAAATGGTGCCAGGACAGTGCATGCATCCCTGATCATGGCCCACTGGGGTGGGGAAAAAATCCAAGCTCCCCTGACCCTGTCCTCTTGCCATATTGCAACAGACACTCATTGATGACCCTCTGCTGCGTGTGCAGCCGCTGCAGCATGGCCAACGTAGAGTTCCACCTGGTGGGCATGTCACAGATTAGGCGGTTCTTGGGCAGGTTGGCTTCCTTTTGCAGGTCAGCCAGCCGAGCACTGGCATTATATGACCAGCGGAAATGCCCACAGAGTTTCCTGGCCTGCTTCAGGACCCCCTGTGAGCCCAGGTACCTGCCCAAGAACCGCTGCACCACCAATTTAAGGACGTGAGCCAAACAGGGCACATGGGTCAGTTGTCCCTGTCGGAGGGCGGAGAGGAGGTTGGTGCCATTGTCGCAAACCACCTTTCCTGGCTTAAGCTGGCATGGCGTCAACCTCCTCTGAGCCTGCCCCTGCAGAGCTGACAGAATCTCTGCCCCAGTGTGGCTCCTGTCCCCCAAGCACACCAGCTCAAGCACCGCATGGCATCTTTTTGCCTGCGTACTTGCGTAGCCCATTGAACGCATACGGAGCACCGCTGGTTCCGAGGACAAAGCACAGGTAGAGGCCATGGAGGAAGATGAAGAGGAGGGGGTGGAGGAGAGAGGTGTGTCTGAATCACCAGTAGTAACATTTTGGAGGCATGGTGGTGGAACAACCTCCAACACTACTGCACCTTGTCCTGCATCCTTCCCAGCTGCCAGCAGAGTCACCCAATGCGCCGTGAAAGATAGGTAACTTCCCTGTCCATGCCTGCTGGACCATGAGTCAGCGGTAATATGCACCTTACCGCTGATCGCCCTGTCCAGCAAGGCCAAGACATTGCTTTCCATATGCCGGTAGAGAGCCGGAATCGCCTTCTGTGAGAAAAAGTGGCGTTTGGGAACCTGCCACTGAGGAACCGCACATTCCACAAACTCACGAAAGGGGGCAGAGTCTACCAACTGAAAAGGCAGCAGTTGAAGTGCTAGCAATTTAGCCAAGCTAGCATTCAACCGCTGGGCATGTGGATGGCTGGGAGGGAACTTATTTCGGCAGTGCAGCAGCTGGGGCAGGGAAATTTGCCTGGTACAATCTGATGTCGGTGTACCAATAGCAGATTGCCCGCAAGTACTTGGCTGTGACACACCTAATTCTACACCTTCATTCCTCTCAGTGCAGGTTTCAGAGAGGAATGAAGGTATAGTGGGGTTGGAGATCCCAGCTGATGAGGAGCAAGGAGAGGTCCACTTTGTTCTTTGGTGTGGGTCTTTTAGGTAGGCTTGCCAATGAACTGCATGGCAGGTCGACATATGTCTGGTCAAGCACGTGGTGCCCAAGCGGCTGATGTTTTGGCCACACGAGATACACCTGTAACAAATGGCAACGGTGCGATCTGCTTCACACGTATGAAAAAAGGCCCACACCAAAGAACTTTTGGAATAACGCACAGAGACAGCAGCGCCCTGCACATGAGGAGCTCTGCGGTGTGATGCAGTCGGTGTGCTGCCCTTAAGCTGGCCCCTGGAGGGCATCCTGCCTCGTTGGAGATGAGGATTTATATAGGCATCCTGCCTCGTTGGAGATTTATATAGGCCTCTCATGACGTCACAGTCACATGCTCCCATGACGTCACAGTCACATGCTCCGGGGCCACCCGGAGCATGTGACTGTGACATCATGAGAAGCCTATATAAATCGTTGCGGACCGAACAGCCAGCATTACAGCGGGAGGAAGCGACGAGTCAACATCGAGGAGGAGAAGAGGGAAGAAGACGCCGACGGCGACGGGAAGACCGGGCCCCTCCACTAGCAAAAGAGCTGGAAGAAGATAGTGGAGGGGCCGGCAGAAGGACAACAGAGAGCCGGACGAGACGACGGGGAAGACCGGGCCTCTCCGCTAGCAAAAGAGCTGGAAGAAGATAGTAGAAGCCCGGCAGAAGGAAGAAAAAACCAGAGAGCGAGAGAAGAACCAGAGAGCGCGGAGACGACACCAGAGACCCCCGAAGATGGAAGAGACCCCCGGAGTCGGAAGAAGACCCCCGGAGCTGTGTAATAAATTACTTTAAAAAGCTGTGTGTGTTTTTTTATTGACATTTTTTTTCCACCAGGTGAATGGGTAGGGGTACGATGTACCCCATACTCATTCACATAGGGTGGGGGGCCGGCATCTGGGGGCCCCCTTATTAAAGGGGGCTCCCTGGTTCCGATCAGCCCCCGCCCACAGACCCCGACAACCAACGCCCAGGGTTGTCGGGAAGAGGTCCTTGTCCCCATCAACATGGGGACAGGGTGCTTTGGGGTGGGGGGGCCACAGGTCGCCCCCCTGCCCCAAAGCATCAAACCCCCCATGTTGAGGGCATGTGGCCTGGTACGGTTCAGGAGGGAGGGGGGGCGCTCTCTCGTCCCCCCTCTTTTCTTGCGGCCTGCCAGGTTGCACGCTCGGATGAGGGTCTGGTTTGGATTTTGAGGGGGACCCCCACGCCGTTTTATCGGCTTAGGGGATTCCCCTTCAAATCCATACCAGACCAAAGGGCCTGGTATGCTCCTGGAGGGGGTACTCATGCCGGTTTTTTATTTAAAAATTGGCGTGGAGTTCCCGCTCAGGATTCATACCAAACACAGTGCCTGGTATTGGCGGGAATCCACGTCAGATCCCGTTCAATACAGTGCCGCGTCTCCTTCTCGCTATTGCAGCGAGCGCGAGATGTCGCCACCCTGTCGCCGAGATGTCAGCACCCTGTCACCGAGAATCTCCGCGATGGGATCGCGATGAATATACAATGTCGGCGGCACCTACTGTAAGCTTTAGGTGAACGCTATGCAAAGCACACAGTACACTAAGTGAAACACTGACTGCAGCTAGCACAATCAACTGCCTGCCTGTCACAGTATAGAGAATAACAGGAATGGATCTAGCTAAACTGAATACAGTGTATAAATATATATACAACACCTAGGATGCATATATATCCTCTACACACTGTAACTGCAGCTAACTGACTCGCCTGCCTGCTCTAACTCAATATAAATGACACTGTGTCTCTCTCTCTCTGTAAGCTCTCTCTTTAACCAACACCGCAACACACTACACAAGGCCGCCACGGAGGCGGCCTTATATAGGGTGGGGCGTGTACTAAACCCCCTGAGACATAATTGGCCAAAGCCACCCTGGCTTTGGCCAATTATGGCTCTCCGTTTTTTGCGCACTGTGATTGGCCAAAGCATGCAGGTCATAGTGTATGCTTGGCCAATCATCAGCCAGCAAAGCAATGCCCAGTGAATTATGGGCCGTGACGCGCCACTCGAATTTGGCGCGAACGGCCCATAATGTTCGCAATTCGACGAACAACCGAACAGGCGATGTTCGAGTCGAACATGGGTTCGACTCAAACTTGAAGCTCATCCCTACTCATCACTATGCTCAAGCGCAAAGCTGAGGCTTCACTGAGTGCTTTTATATACTGGATTGAGACCTTTGGATTAATAGGGAGCAGATAGTATTCTCAATCATGTTTTTAAATATAATCATGTGAGGCTACATTCACATAGTCAGCTAGAGTTGGCTGGATTGCAGGGTTCAGATTCAGCTACATGCCACATCTGGACACAGCAGCGTTTTTTTGCTATGGGCGCAAATAAATTGGACAAATACCTGTGACCAGTCTGTATGTAGTCAAAAAACATCATTCCTGAACACAAAGGGATTGATTTACTAAAGGAAAATAGACTGTGCACTTTGCAAAGCGGAGTTGCTCCAGAGCTTAGTATATGAGCAGAAGCTCTGCTGACTGCTTTGAATTGCTACACTGTAGTTGTGCTTTATTGCTAATTCTCACAATAAAAGTTTGTGAGTTGGCTGACACATTAGAAGCAGTGCACTCTTTGCAGTTGATTTACTAAAGGCAAATAAGCTGTTCACTTTGCAATGGAATTTGCCCCAAAGTTGTGTAAATTAGATGAAGATCTATTGACTTCCATCATGCAATCCATCCATATACAAGTAAAAATGCTATTTTTTTTTTATTTTCCATGCACATGATTGGGTATTCTTTGCAAAGTGAAATTTCACTACATTCACTAAGCCCTGGGGAAAATTCCCTTGCAAAGTGAACAACCTATTTGCCCTTTGTGTGGCTGATATCTTATCTCTGCTGTACAGTTGTGACTAAAGCCGCCCATAGATGGTTCAAATCTCGACCAGTTCAGCAGGACCCGGGTGAGATTTAATCCATCTATGGGCAGGCTGATTGTACCCAAGTCGATCCATCAATTGACTTGGGTACAACCAGCATGTTGGATTCTTCATGCGATTATTGCCAAGCTAAAGCCGCTGACAATAATCACTGTGCGCTCCCTCCGCCCCACCTGCTGGGAGAATAATCTGTGGTTGCAGGAAAGAAAATCACACCATCTCTGGCCAGCTTAAGAAAGACTAATTGCAGAGTTCTCTACAGGTGTATTGACCCTCAGCTGACCTTGTTCTTTACTGTATGAAGCTAATTTAAAATGATTGAGCATTTCCATAGACATGTATAGGGAGTTCTGATGTGAACAAATGCCTATGTTTACAGGCATTACTTATAATACATTTCAGAAGCTATTCTTCATGAACTTGGGGCAGATGAACAGTTTCTGGAGTTTGAGGTGCTAGCTTCTAGCCTTGCAGCTTTTTGTCGAAAATGAAATATATGTTTCTATTACATCTGTATGTTAAAAATAATGGGACTTTGGCACAGAGAAAAGGTCATTTCAGCAGAGCAACTATTCCTGCATCCTGTGCAAAGTGCACCTAAATTGCAGCATAAGGGAATCTGGGAATACGTTTTTGAAATATACCACGACTCTATTGCTAAATAAGATAACCCGTGGCAATTTGCATTAAGAGTGTGTTTCTCTGACCTTAAAGCGGAATTAAACCAAAAACCAAAAATGCAATATATTGCAGCGTACCAATCATTAGATGTGGTAGCTGAGTCAGTTTTCTTTTGTTTAGCCTTTTTTACTCCTCCTATATTACAGTGTCCCCATACATACAGCCATCACATCTAAGAATTGGTAAGCTGCAATATAATAAATGTTTACTTTTGGGTTTAATACTGCTTTAAACAACAATTTACTCCATAACTCTATAAAATATTTTATTTAGCTAGACACAATCTATACTATATCATATTTTCAAAGCTGATAAAAACAAAAGCTATGCCATACATGTATTCTTACCTAATGTTTTTATAGGAATAGAATAATTAGAGTCTGTATACTGCCCTTTAAAATTTGTAGCTCTAAATTTAAATCTATGGAAGAAAAAAAAAGCAGAATGTTAATACGAGTGGAAACAAATGATCTTTAAGTATATAGACTGCATATAGACTGCATTCCACCCAGCAGTGAATAAACAGAACTGACACAATACCAATATAAAATATTTCTGTCTTATGTAAAGCCCTGTACACACGATCGGTTTTACAGATGAAAACCGTCCGATGGATTTTTTTCATCGGACAAACCGATCGTGTATGGGCCCCATCGGTCTTTTTTCCATCGGTTTTAAAAAATAGAACATGTTTTAAATTTTTCCGATGGATCCAAAACCGATAGCAAATTCCGATCGTCTATGGGCAAGTCCATCGGATAAAAAACCCACGCATGCTCAGAATCAAGTCGACGCATGCTCAGAAGCATTAAACTTCATTTTTCTCGGCTCATCGGAGTGTTTTACGTCACCACGTTTGGAAAGGTCGGTTTTTTGACTGATGGTGTGTGGGCAAGACTGATGGAAAACAGTTTCATCGGATATCTGATGGACAAATCCATCAGACTAGAATCCATAGGAAATCCGATCGTGTGTACAGGGCTTTACACGTGTTAGGACCAGAGAATTTCTGTTCTTTTTTCCCCAGTAAATTATGTTTCACCTTTTTCAGTCTATCCTAACATAGTATGCAGACCTGTATAGCCCTGTACACACGATCGGATTTCCTATGATTTTTTAACCGATGGATTTTTCATCGGAAATCCGATGCAGCTGACTTTCATCAGTCTTGCCTACCGATCGTTCCAAACGCCGCAACGTAAAACACTCCGATGAGCCGAGAAAAATGAAGTTCAATGCATCTGAGCATGCGTCGACTTGATTCTGAGCATGCCTGGGTTTTTTATCCAATGGAGTTCCCCACAGACGATAGTAATTTGCTATCGGTTTTTTAACCATCGGATAAGTGCTTAAGGGTTGTTTCAAATTTTAGCAGCAACACATATCAACATAGAAATCTTAGGTACAAGATATAAAATACAGCTGAATAAAGATAGCATTGATGCATATTATGGTGCTTTATATCACTGTGGATGTTGAATGCCTAGACTGGCCAACATTGGTTATGTCTGTATGGTAAATATGTTAAAGAACAGAATACTTAAGCTTGAGCCTGAGTTGGATCTGTATGTACTGTAAATGGCTGGTAACAATAGCTGAGCTGAGCAGATGTACGATTGTTGGACTTTACAGTCAGGGCAACCACACGCAAGTGTTTCTGATCATTTGTGAATAAACAGACAACAGGGCATACATATAACTAGTGAAATCTAGAAAATCACAGTGGGAATATCTGACTGCCATTGGCCGAATGTATGACATAATAGCAGACACCTTGCCGCTGGCCTTAATTCAGGGAAACACTGAAATATTCTATCCCATGCAACAGGTTGTGGAACTATATTAGACATTTTCTAGTTATTGATATCTATTCACTGAAAGAATTTTGGTACCCCTACGCTGAAATAGGCTTTATATGTTCAACAGTGTGACTACATAGGATGCCTGATGGCACGGAACTATCTATCACATCCAATCCAATTGTTGTGGGTGAGCAGACGTGCTGATGTGGCTAGATAGGAAGCTATTAATTAGAACACAATGGGATGGGGAAGTTCCCCAGGGATGTTTTACTAAAGAGGTGTTAAGTTATCAATCCTTCACTAATTCACATGCGGTGAAGCTACTATCAAAGACTGACTTTATTTACCAAAGCAGCTGCTTTTTAATGAGTGAGTCAATTAGCTTCTGCAGGCCGGATTTTTTTTGCTCCTAAAAGTCCTTTAAAATATTACATTTAACATATATACTGTATACTGTACTGTATACTGTCCTCTTGACTTAATATAATTCCTAAATCATCTATATATTGCATATAAGGCAAACATTCTGTATTGAATAATTTATTAAAGTAAGCAACCATAAGAATTGGTTGGATACCTTTAAATCAATCAAGCAAATACATTGCAAGACAACTCAATAGAATTTTTGTAAAAAATAATATGTTAGTATATCATGACTATATAAACATACATATATTGTTTTCTTGGCTTTAGGGGTCCATTACAAAACTCCTGTAGCAAGCAGGTATTGTCAGCTCCAATGACATATACTTCCTGCTTGCTGAAGAAACGGTTTGCCCCATCAGAACATGGTGGATTTGGAAAGCCTTCATTTGTAAAATATGGTCTGGGTTTTTGGAAATAGGCTTCATGCCACTTGGTGACATTCCCATCATGTTGAGCTGTAATGTAAAGCACACAGGAATGCCAGATAAGTTCATAAAACAAATAACTGAATGCACCAAGATAACATTTTGATTGCATAGAACTATGTGACACGTGCTAAAACATTACAGAGATTTTGCTCTACAGTGGAAAACCATCCTGGCGATCTTAATGTTTTATAGCTGGCCAACTTCCAATGATAAAATCACAACAATTACGCTGTAGGAATGCACATCACAACATGTGGGAATCTAAGATTTTTTTAAAACATAAGCATATGCTATACACATAGATTTAACAAATAGTATTACAGATTTATTTACAGCCCAAATTGATAGAAAGGGTAATAGTTGCATCTTTCGTCAGGTTTGTGCTGCTATCTATGACCTTATTGTAATTTAGTTATTTTTTTCTTATTGTTATGACACCAGAAAGAGCTTTGAGGTAAACACATTTCACTCTGACAGGAAGATGTAAACATGAAAAAATCAGATTGGCATAAAAGCATTTTCATGCAGTAACAGTCTACATTAAAGAGATTTCCCATCATATCTCACCCGTATAACACCCATTGGGACAGGATGTGCAGGGAATTCTCCCCAGTGGCAGTAATCAAAACTTAAAGGCTAAGTTCACCTTTGTTAACTTTTTTTTTCTAAATTCCAGCTCCCCTATGTACCAATATAACATTCATGTACTTTTTTTGCAAATTTATCAAAGCTTTCCATAAAATTTACAGACACTTATCTTACTGTCCTCCATCTATGTTTCCAAACATATCTATTGCTTCTGTCTTACTTCCTGATCAGACTAGAGGTCATGACACAGGAAGGAGTTGACCAGCTGACCTCATTAGCACACACCCTGCATCATCCACCCACCCACTCCCAGCTGCATGTTTTTAAATGAAATGCAATCTCACTAAATACACAATATACAATTAGATTGCATAGTGTATGGCCATCTTTATACAAGTACATATGAGGGAGTGGACAGAAACACTCAGCTGTCAAGCTCCGTACACAACTCTGCATAGCAAGAACTCACATTTCCACATGCGTTTTTTTTTTTTTTTTTAGCAGGGGGAGGTGTTTTGGAGAATTTTCACTCATCACACAGGGCAGCCCATCCACCTGAATGGACTGCCCTACACACAGCAATAAAAAAAAAAAAGAGACTTTATATTTTAGAGTTAGGACTGCAGTACACAGGGAGCCTTGACAGGGCCTGCAGCTTACGCATGTATTCGCAAATGCGTGCAACTAAACCCCTGTTTTTAACTCACTGTTAGACAGATGAATTCGGTTGGTTGCTGATTGGTTGGTAAGTTGAGCTTGGTTATTCTGTGTTTTTGTTTACTACACACAGCAATCACCCCAAAGCTTCAGAACTTTTTTTTAGAGCAGAGCTTGGTGTGTTTTTTACTGCGATTTTTGGTGCAGCGCATTTCTGAAATGCAAGGAAACGCACAGATGTGAATGGGCCTCATTGATCTTGTGTTACCACACCAATTTCACTTTCAGGCCCCATTCACATATAGCATAGTGGGAGCAAATGTTTTGTGGCTCGTTTTTCCTGTGGCATGCATAGGGCAGCCTGTTGATTTCAATGGGATGTGCTATATATGGCTCATGGGACATTTTGGCGTTTTGTGGATTGCGTGTTTTTTACTGTGCGTTTTGCAGCATTTGCCACTTGTTTTTTCACATGGAAAAATGTGTGTTTGCTTCTGTGTTTGGTTTGCCGTTAACAATTAATGGCACTGAAAGGGCAACTAGTAATTTTAGGTGTATAAAGATGGCAATAGACAATACAATCTAAATGTACAATCTCCTTTAGATTTACCAAATTTATATAATAGGAGGAAACACCTATCTAGCCAATCACTCTATATCCAATCAGGCAAGCCCTTGCACTACATAATTGATGGCAGATCTAAAGGAGATGTACAATCAGATTGTATAGTGTATGAACGTTCACAGCGTCTCCCCGAAGGGATGTAGTCCCAAGGGAGGGGGCGAGCACGCTGACTAACCCCCAGCCAGAACGGCTCGGATGATGGGGGCAAGCTTACAGGAAGTGAGAAATTCAGACAAAGAAAAAAAAACATTTAGAAGGAAAATCGAAGGAAAAGGTAAGTGAACCAACAATGCACTAGCTTAAAGGACCTATTTAGAAAATAAAAAAATGAACCTTTACAACCCCTTTAAGTTGGCTAAGTGGTTAGCTCTTCCACCTGGGAGCACCTGGCAGGGTTGCTAAACTCCTTAAGTGAAATTACTAACACGACAAAAAAAATTACTGACAGAGACAAAAAAATAATTGGGGCAGGACACAAACTAATTACTGACAAGGCCAAAATTTTACTGCCAGTTCAAAACGTTATCCAAAATGACAGTTTTCAATGCAAATATCAATATTTAAGCTACAAGCGTGTAGATAGTGTGATTAGCAATGCACTTAAGGTATAACAAAAGGCAAAAAACATATTTCTCCTTTTACATGAGGGTCAGGTTAATAAAACCCAGCACAGAGTTCCCCCTTACATCAAAGTCTGCATGGTTCCCCTTTATAGTGCAGGGGGGAACTCTGCGGATCCTAATGTAAAGGGGAACGCTGTAGACCATGATGTGAGGGAGAATTCTGGAGACTCTTGTGTAAAGGGGAACTCTGATGTAAGCTGGTCTCTGGTCATCAGAGAATTTCCTTACATCAGAGTCTGCAGTGTTCCAGTTTACATCAGAGTTCCCACTTACGGTATATCAGTGTCTGCAGCTACAGTTCCCCTTTATATCAGCGTTCTCAGAGTTCCCCCTTGCCCTTACACTGTCAGAGGGAATTCTGCACACTCTGATATAAGGCCACTTTCACACTGAGGCACTTTACAGACGTTTCAGCACTAAAAATAGCACCTGCAAAGTGCCTGTAAAGCTCCTCTCCTGTCACTCCAATGTGAAAGCCTGGGTCCTTTCACTCTGGAGCGGTGCGCTTGCAGGATGCTATAAAAAGTCCTGCAAGCATTTTCTTTGGGGCATTTTAGAAGCGATGTATACATCGCTCCTAAACCGTCCCTGCCATTGAAATCAATGGCCAGCCGAAGTGCCTGCAAAGCGCTTTGGCAGCGGCTCTTTGCAGGCGCTTTTAACCCTTTATCGTCCGCTGGGGGGGTTAAAACCGTCCCGCTAGCGGCTGAAAAGCGCTGCTAAAACTACAGTAAAGCACTGCTAAAACTAGCGGCGCTTTGCTACTGATGCCCCCACCGTCTTAGTGTGAAAGTGCCTTAAAGGGAGACTCTGAGGACACTGATTTAACCACCTCAGCCCTGGAAGGGTTTACCCCCTTAATGACTAGGCCATTTTTTGCGAAACAGCACTGCGTCGCTTTAACTGACGATTGCGCGGTCGTGCGACATTGTACCCAAACAAAATTAAGGTCCTTTTTTTCCCACAAATAGAGCTTTCTTTTAGTGGTATTTGATCATCTCTGCGGTTTTTATTTTTTGCGCTATAAACAAAAAAAGACTGTAAATTTTGAAAAAAAATAAATATTTTTTACTTCTTGCTATAATAAATATCGCCCAAAAAATTCAAAAATGTCTTCATCAGTTTAGGCTAATATGTATTCTTCTACATATTTTTGGTAAAAAAAAAAAAATCGCAAAAAGTATATATAGGTTGGTTTGCGCAAAAGTTATAGTGTCTACAAAATAGGCGATATATTTATGGCATTTTTTTTTTACTAGTAATGACGGTGATCAGTAATTTTTAGCGGGACTGCGACATTGCAGCAGACAGATCGGACACTTTTGAATTTTTTTGGGACAAGTGACATTATTACAGTGATCAGAGCTAAAAATAGCCACTGATCACTGTATAAATGCCATTGGCAGGGAACGGGTTAACACTAAGGGGCGATCAAGGGGTTAAGTGTTCCCTCGGGAGGTGCTTCTAACTGTGGGGGGGGAGTGTACTGACAGGGAGTAGATAGAGATCACTGTTCCTGATCACTAGGAACAGCAGATCTCTCTCTACTCCCCTGACAGAACGAGGATCTGTTTGTTTACATTGACAGATCCTGTGGAGCGATCGCGGGTGGCCGGCAAACATCGCGGCTGCTGGCCACGTGCATCGGCTCTGATGCCTGCTATAGATTTTAAAGTAGCCACTGTACCGGTACGGTGATTTGCGCAGCCGAGCCAACCTGCCACAGTATAACTGTACTGATATAAGTGGGAACCTTTATGTCAGTGTTCCCCCTTCTTTTACTGTATTTACTCTGGCTGAGTCCCTCCTTACATCAGTGACCACCCCCACAAACATTGTGTGGCCTGGATGGAGCTGTCACTGACCTGCCTCCTCCGTAAGGCTGCTTGGGTGCAGGGCAGTGAGGACACTAAGGGCAGGCTCAGTCACACCACAGCCCTCCTCTGCTTCTTGATCCTCCATCTGGACTCCTCCCCATCCCGGCACTCCTACTCCTGCCACTGATGGTGGGCTCAGTCAGACCACACTCTGGGTCCTCCTATGCTTCTTGATCCTCCATTCTGGACTTCAGTCCTCCCTCATACCAGTGCTCCCGCTCCCAGCTCCCCCTCCTACAATTCGTAAAAGTCGCCAAGCAGCACCATGACATCACCGAGCAGATGCCCACCCCAGCCCTGCCCAGGCCCTCCTGAGCCCTGCCCGAGCTTGTCCAAACCTGGCCGGCTATGGAACTGCTCATGCGCAATGTCAAAGCCAGCCCACGGCCATATTTTTTACAGGCAGCTGCCGCCTGTAATGGACATTTATGGAAAGTGTAAACATTGGCTGGTATTTACAAACTGTTCATAAATTTTATGACGGTTAGCAGCCTTGGCACTTGGGCTATCTGTTTAGATCCCAAGCATGGCACTATCTGCATGGAGTTTGCATGTTCTGCCTGCGCGGGTTTTCTTCCCACACTCCAAAGAAATATTGGTAGGTTAGTAGGCTCCTGTCTAAATTGGCCTGTGTATGTATAAATGTGAGTTAGGGACCTCAGATTGTTAGCTCCCCGAGGACATGGACTGATGTGAAAGTGCAGTGTAAATTGTTAGTGCTATATAAATCCCTGTAATAATAATAAAATATTAGCAAGTCCCTGATTGTTACATAGAACTGGCAAATACCAAGCCCTAGACATCTAGAATACACTGTCTACAGAGTTTCATCTTAAGTTCTTTTATGAAACACACAGACATATTTAAATCAGAAACACTGCTCTTGGCGTTTACTAAATGCTGGAATCTACGCCAGGACACCTCCACTTACCTAAGCAAACGCAAGTTAGATACAGTATGTATATAGCACCTATAGACAGGTACTGTTATTTTGAGTGTAACATGTTATTTTGAGTATAGATGACAAAAATACCAGCACATTGGAGCTTCTGATAGTAACAAACAATAACCAAATGATTATTTAGGCTATATCTGCAATCTAACTCCAAAGACAAGCTGGTAGGTTATTTGACTTCTGGCTAAAAATTGGCCCTAGTATGTGTATGTATGCATGTGCGTTTGGGACCTTAGATTGTAAGCTCCTTGAGGGCAGGGACTGATGTGAATGTACAATATATATTAATATAATTAACTGCTGTGTAAATTGACAGCCCTGTATAAAGTAAGTACCTGTAATAAATAAATAAATAAACAAATCATTTTTTTCATGTAATATAGTAGCAGTAGGAGGCATTTTAGACATATTTTAAGCAAAGGGGGTTTTATTCAAATGCACTGCACGGTATAAGAGAGACAGAAGTTCCAATAAAGTGGCCAATCAATAACAAAGGTTTATAGCATATTAGCTGCACATTTTGTGACAGCCCCACAAATTTCTCAAATCCGTGATCATTTGGATAAAAATCAGTAGGGAGTTGAGTTCTCAGTTACAATTTATCACAAAACCATGACCTGTATTCCTCAATGGTAAAACAGAGGGCAAGTTTAAGTTTTTAGAGATTAACACATTTTTGCTTGTTTTTCTTAATTGCTAAGGGATTCTGATATTTCAGAATGATTTACAGGCTCCCAAGTGAAGAGCTTAGAATTTCTAGAGAGTGCATTTTTATGTAACAGCCTAAATGCATTTTCATTGCTGAATTTAGTTACAAATGTCCAGAAGAGACAGAAGAGAGAAACAAAATAAGAAAAAATGTAGGCTTTGTGTCTCTGCCTTGCCTTGCTCCCAAGTACCGAAGATATACACAGCACTGGACATTAATCACCCCAACTAACTTATCTTGGACTTTTTCTTATGACTAGTAGGATTTATTTTATAAGCATATATACATTGAAGGTTCCAATCGTACTTTAGAAGAGAACTGACCTTTAACTGATTAGAGATGTACTGGAATATCTCTGTCACCAATTTCAAGTACTACTGTGGCATGCAAATGCTTGTATTGTTCATCTGGCAGCTCTTGTAATACCACGTTATTGCAAGTAAAGCTTAGATCAGTTGCAAAGTTCAGCATTGTATAACCAGTTCTGGTTTTGCTTTCTTTGTTCAGATTGAAAATATAATCACTTAACATGAACAAAAACATTTAAAGTAGAGAATTTACTGACCCAAAGGCATCATATTTATTTTGCTTCACTTTTTCACCTTCTAGGTCACTATCTCAATATTATTTTAGTACCAGGGCAATATAGCTGGATGTCAGCTAATGCGAGGTCATGGGACTTTGGAAACAGATAGATCCCTTCAATTCAAAATTAAAAGATGATTGCCAAACTGGATAGAAACCTAATACAAACCCAAAGTCAAGGCTGGGATGGATCCCACAAAAGACTAAATCACCTTGCAATTAGGGATGGATTTCTTATTAAGCATGTGCAAACACTAGCCCTGGGGCTTAAAGTATATTATTGGAAGCATCAGATAATATAATTATGTGACTGATAACCCTTATTAATAATTAAGAAAGATCATGGCTTATTGTTTCATCTTAGATAAGGGCCCCAAACAGTTTAGGTTGTTTTCTGACTCATGAAAACATCATAATAAGGTTTAAAAACCCTTTGCCAAATACTTATGGTTTTTACAATGCCTTATTCAAATATGTCTCATTTTATCACTATCACTATGCAGCTTACAGGCAATCCCCTTATTTTTAGTACGGGATAGGTAAAATATGATTTGCACATTTATGGATTTGACTTGGAACCTACAAATTTGACCCCGGAATACATATGGGGAAGTCATCTGAACTGCAGTTTGAATTACTTTTCAATATGAAGCAAGAGTGTTTTCCTAATTTCAGCCTCAGTTCCTATCTTGGAAGCATTCCATTGGCTTTATAGCTTGCAGAAGTGTAGCCAAAATAACAAATATGTAGTTAGCTTCTTTATTTCCTTCTCGAGCTTATGACTGTTGACTAACTTTATTGACTTATCTGCATTTTAGTAAAATGTTTGCTCTTGCTGTGTTTAGCAAAACATTTTTAGGCTTGGTGCACTTGACGCCTCTATTCACTTCTGGCTTTTTAACCTATTTACATGAGACATAGTTAGCTAGCAGCTGGAAACATCTGGAGCATGTGAGTTCCAAATATCAGTCATCGGCCAAAGTTCCAAAAACTATAATTACGGGACCTTGAAAACTTCAACCACAAAGCAGCATAGCTTATTACATACAAGCATTTAGTCTAGTTGTATTCTTTTTTTTTTAGTACGGTAGTCAGAAATGTGTACATAGAGTAAAGTGAGGAAACAGCTTCTTACCTCCACTTTCTGAAACAAGAATTTGAATTTTTTTAATTGGCCCATTAACATCACTGAAGTAGCATATTGGCATTTTAACAGTAATGGTAGTTGATGTAGCCACAACACTCCCGCTTGAGTCATAAATGGGCACAGGTTTCATTATGGGATGAGGTGGTTCTGCCAGCAAAAAAGAAAACAATGATCTACATTAAAATAATGAATACAATTTGCTATTTTGAAAGAAGTGTACATCTGGCTGTTACTTTTTTACACTTGTAAAATTGACCAGAAGTCCAAATGTTAAAGTATATCCAAACCCAAAAACAATAATGTAATCATTAGATGTGGTGGCTGACTTATTTTACTTTTTGTTGGCTCTTTACCCTTTACTTTCACCTGGTAAACAGTAATACTCTCTGTCTTAGGTTGACAACATTTAAGGCTGGTATACATAGACTGAAAATCGTCCGGTTAAGCAGGAACTCACTGTGTATACCACTGTCTGTTCAACTGTCAAACTGTCCTGCTGGGACACCAGCATTTAATCAGTGCTTGCAGCCAATAGGTGCAGCACTGATCTGTGTATTCTGACAGAGGAGTCCCCCCTGTTAGAATACAATAGTGCAGAGGTAGAGTGATGTGGTTGCAGGGATCTGTGAGGTTTTTTTTTTTTTTTTTCATTTAACCCAGTGTTCGAACAAAAGAAAAAACTCCTTGTGTATTTCCTGCTTTACTCACTTTACTGAATGTTTGAACTACAGAATACCTCCCCCTCTCTTAATCTCCATAACATGAAGGGGGTTGGTCTGTATTTCTCAGGGGTCACCTGAACAGGGCTGATAATACTCTAACGTGAAAAGAAAATTAAAGCTTAAGCTGGCCATACACCATTAGATTATCTGCAGATTTTCTATGGTTAGATGGAAAAAGTGGGAGATTCCTCCATCCACACAGTTTAGTATACATGGAGAAATCTGTTGCACTTTTTCCATCTAACCATAGAAAATCTGCAGATAATCTAATGGTGTATGGCCAGCTTTAGGCTGGCAGTTAAAATTACTCCCAGAGGCATGATGGGACTTGTAGTTCTGCAACTGCTGGAAGGCCCCAGGTTGCCTACCCCTGGTCTATAGTCTGCAGCTCTGATCAAGGGTCTTTTTTCCAGCAGGGCAGATAAACAGAAGTCAATCGGTTCAACCACAGCAGCCATACATGGATGGAAATTCATCTGGGGCCTGCTGAACAGGCCAAGTTTCCATCCATGTATGGCCAGCTTTAGTCGTTTCATTTTTACAGATCAATATCCTCAAAAAAAAAAAAAACATTTGTTATGGTTTTGCATATTGGAACACTCTGCCTTATTTATTCAACATTTGACAGATAAGAATTCTCTGAACTGCCCCAAAGCAGCCATTCTAATTCAAATTTGCTCTGGAAAAAACACAAATTGTGGAATATAAGTTTGATTTTGACTGATTTTTATTTAGAAGAGCTGGATAAATAATGTTCACTGTGTCTTAGGAGGCCCATAGACAATATAGTGAATCTGTCAGGGGACACAGGGAAAATTAGCTAATAATATACCAATGCCGTGTACACACGATCGGTTTTACCGATGAAAACAGTCCGATGGACTTTGCTGATCGGACAAACCGATCGTGTATGGGCCCCATTGGTCTTTTTTCCATCGGTGAGAAAAAATAGAACATGTTTTAAATTTATCCGATGGGAAAAAAAACGATAGCAAATTCTGATCGTCTGTGTGGAACTCCATCGGACAAAAAACCCACGCATGCTCAGAATCAAGTTGACACATGCTAAGAAGCATTGAACTTAATTTTTCTCGGCTTGTTGGAGTGTTTTACGTCACAGCGTTTGGGACGGTCGGATTTTTGACTGATGGTGTGTAGGCAAGACTGATGGAAGTCAGCTTTATCGGATTTCCGATGGAAAAATCCATCGGGTTAAAATCCATAGGAAATCCGATCGTGTGTATAGGGCTTTAGGCTACTGTTACATAGTTACATAGTTAGTCAGGTTGAATAAAGACACCTGGTTTCACCAGTCGAAAAAAGTCAGATAGGCAGTTTTGTAGAGATCTACAAAACACTAGTGTCAGTAATGCTGCTATCAATTCAATTGCTAGAGTTGCTGGCAACAGTGCTAAACTGTTGAGTTGCTCAGCGATTCATGCAACATTCCATAGAGATGCAATAAGAGCGATTTTTGCCAGCGGTTTTGTCACTGACACAAAACACTGCTGTATCTTGATTGCAGGGCAACAGAGAAATTAATTACTTAAAAAATCTGAGAGGTACCAATCCTATAGAAAATAGTTATTTATTTCTTAGTAAAAAAATTGATATTACAAACTGATGGGAGTTGTTACTGCCTTTATTTCCCTTTAAAGGGTCACTGCCCAATCCTACCAAGTTTTGTCCCAAATGTAATGTATGCAGGTACCTTCAGACCTTAGTTAACACTGAAATGTCAGCAGAAAATGTCTGTCAGCTGGGTTGAATTATGCTAGCTTAGAGATTAGTGTTTTTCCAAAATGGGAGTGTCTGCTGAGTGACAGACTCAAAATAAGAACATATCAACTATTAATTTGTGTCTTGATTACATACTTTGCAACTGCACTGAAAGCCTCCCCCTGCCAATTTAAAAACCTCACCAATTGCACATTAATCCCACTCAATTATTCCCATACATTGCTAAAGCCTCCATTATTTGTAAGCCATAACAATCAAGCCTGTAAACCCAAACTGGGGATGACTGTGAGGACTGGTTTCTATAATTGTTACAGAAGTAACAGAAATTTATAATTTTATTATAATAAATGTATTAATCTGCAAAACATTTCATAAACATTTAATACATTTTTTTAATATACCTAAAAAAAAGGTTCAGATTTAGATTTAGTCAGCTGATCCCTTGCCTAAAAATATATTTCCTAAAAATTAGCGACATAATTTTAGCATTTGAGCTTTTGGGAATGGTTACATATTTGTGCTTCATCTGGAATGTACCATCACTAAGCAAACAGTGAAACTATTAATGGTACCTTTTACATCCATAGTAATTCTCATTTGGATTTTTGGTCCTGCTCCAGCACCATTGACTGCATAAATCTAAAATATAAACATGAAAATAATTTAAAGTATTCAAAATATTAAAGTCTGTAAGCATATATTCAAAATGCACTATCCACATGATTTTCATATTCTACAAAATGTAATCGTCAAAAATATATATTAACAGAGAAGTCAAGAAGGGGTGTACATTTCGTTTAGATGAGGTTTAGAAATGATCTGGATTGAGTTACAATTACAATACGCTAACCAGACTATTAGGCATATTTAAAAAGCAGTGAATGTGACATGTACCAAATATTCATCATAGGTACATCTTCTTGGTTATTAACCGCTTCCTTCCTGCCGTACGATTATATACTTCCTGTCTTTGAAGAGGTATACCGTTGTTATGGTAGCAGCTAGCTACCATACCTCGGTATCCTCTTCAAGAACCGGCAGTTCTCTTTCAGATAAAAGTGGTCTCTGCCACGGATTCGCCGCAAGATCACTTTTATCGGCGGCGGGAGAGGGGCCCCCCTCCCGCTGCGATCCGGGGCCCTCTGCCGCTTACCGTGGCCATCGGTAGCGGCGGAGGCAATTGGATTCTCTTCATAGCCTGACATGGAGACAAGTGAGGGGAAGATGACCCCCACCAGTCTCCAAGTCATATTAGGGCGGAAGCGACGTCAAAACATCACTTCCGCCCATAGCTTTTAAAGGGACATTTATTTTTATTATTTTTTTCAAATTACAAAATTTATTTTTATTTTTATTTATTTTTATTGCATTTTAGTATAAATATTAGATTTGAGGTCTTTTTGACTCCCGATCTCATATTTAAGAGGACCTGTCATGCTTTTTTCTATTACAAGGGATGTTTACATTCCTTGTAATAGAAATAAAAGTGACACAATTTTTTTTTAAAGAACAGTGAAAAAATTTAAAATAAAAGGTAAAATAAATAAGATTTTTTTTTTTTAAATTTAAACGCGCCCCGTTACGCCAAGCTCGTGCGCAGAAGCAAACGCATACGTGAGTAGTGCCCGCATATGAAAACGGTGTTCAAACCACACATGTGAGGTATTGCCGCGATCGTTAGAGTGAGAGCAATAATTATAGCCCTAGACCTCCTCTGTAACTCAAAACATGCAACCTGTAGAAATTTTTAAACGTCGCCTATGGAGATTTTAAAGGATAAAAGTTTGTCGCCATTCCACGAGCACCCACAATTTTGAAGCGGGACATGTTGGGTATCAATTTACTCGGCGTAACATTATCTTTCACAATATAAAAAAATTGGGCTAACTTTTCTGTTGTCTTATTTTTTAATTCAAAAAAGTGTATTTTTTCCCAAAAAAGTGCGCTTGTAAGACCGCTGCACAAATACGGTGTGACAGAAAGTATTGCAACAACGGCCATTTTATTCTCTAGGGTGTTAGAAAAAATATATAATGTTTGGGGGTTCTAAGTAATTTTCGAGCAAAAAAAAAAAAACAGTTTTTAACTTGTAACCACTCAATATCAGAAATAGGCTCGGGACTGTAGTGGTAACTGCCTGTGAAAGTTTGGTGAATGTCACATTCACCGCTTTATAAATATGCCCCAAATTACTGTAAGATCATTCCACTCTGAGAATAAACGGCTAATAACACATTTTATCAAAGTGAAATGCGAACATCACTGTATTATTTAGACTGTCCACATAAAATTTGTTTTTATTCAAAGTTTAAAGTAAAAATGCTCAGAGAGAAGCATGGAGGTTGCTACTGCTAAGCTTTGAAAATGCAAGCTGCCTGACTGGCTGACTTTCTAGCTTCCAAACTTACAATGTCCTTGACCAGAAACAAATGTGCAGATATGGAAAGTCAAAATTCCTCATCGGCATGCTTGTTCTGGATCAGTAGCTCTGGATGAATTAAAATAAGGGGATCTATTTGAAAGCCAAGCAACAGTATTTAGAAGGAAATATCAGAAACACAGTTCTCTTTAATGATTACTGTACTATAATCAGTAAGTCCTCACACTAATGTTATATGTATAGCCGCCTTTAAGTCCTTCAATAACAGCAGTTACAGATTGGTCATCTCGCCTAACGATACTTAGATTGCGGATTTGGGTCTTTGTCGGATCATCTTCTTTGTATACAAGTGCTTGAAACATTTGAATTTTTCCATTAGGCTCTGCTGGTGGAATGAAGGTCATCTGGACTTTGGTCACTTCATTTGGTATCTTTTCAATTGTTATGTTCTTAGGAGGATCGGTTGGCACTAAAACAGAATAGTAATACTGTCATCATTGTACTATATTTTTTAACTACTAAAACAAATATAATACATAACCATTTTTATGATGCACAGCATAATGTTAGCACTCAATAAAAAATCACAAAAGGGAACAAAACCTTGTGCACTACCTTTAAAAGAGTTTATTAGAATGTGTAAATGCCAAAAACGTACTGACAAGCAAACAAGCTTGGCGCCTTGACTCAAGCTCTGAGGAAGAGGATCTCGCTCTTGAAACGTGTCAGTTAATTTGCCTGCTAGTGAGTGAGGTCCAGGGCACACAGAGCACTTGCATTTTGTTTCCAATGCCAGTTTTGGGGTATTTGTACCTCTTGAGTTCGTTGCCTTTTTGGCTCTTGTAAGTATGTTTTGGCATTTATATATATTTTAATAAACTCTTTTAAAGGTAATGCACAAGGTTTTGTATCCTTTTTTGTTTCTTATTGTTTACTATGGAGCTATCTCAATTCTAAATAGGGCTGTACAGTGGTGTAGTGGTTAGCACTTTCACCTAGCAGCAAAAAGGGTCACTGGTTCAAATCCTGACCACAACACCATCTGCCTGGAGTTTGCATGTTCTCCCTGTGCCTGCATGGGTTTCCTTCAGGTAATCCAGTTTCCTCCCACACTCAGACATGTTGGTAGGTTAATCAGATCCTGTCTAAATTGGCCCTAGTATGTATGAATTTGATGGTTGTAGAGCTATTTAAACATCTCAGATTGGCCATTTCCCAGGGTGCTACACAGTGGCAAATACTGTGAATGCCATACCCCCCAGGCGGGGGAGAAATATCTGGTGAGTGCAGTCACAATAGGAGCACATATAAGCCACACATATTGTGATCACTCTTTGAAGAGGCCAAGGAGAAGTGTTTCTTCCGTTTACAAGCACCAAGTTCTTTTTTGAGCACCAATCACCTTGAATTATATGAAGACTTTATTAGATAAATTTGTTTTTTTACTATATATATATATATATATATATATATATATATATATATATATATATCCCATATTTTTTAATTTTATTTATATTAATTTTGCAAATGCATGAATGTTTTTACACTGCTCAGCTTTCTAATTTTGAGATTTAAACACAGGATTTTATCATCACCACCAAGAGGTGAATAAGGCTACACCTGCTATAGTTATTATAGTCATTATTACTATTATCACATTAATCTCAGCAATTAATTAAAGGATAAGCTATAGGTCTTTTGAGACCATACATTAAGCACTAGCCACTTTTACCACCAGCCATTTAGGCACATAACAGAACAGCGCCACATCTACTGCACTTTCCCATTTTTATCTCATCTTACTCCACCTAGGTGGTTGTAATCTGTAGAGGCAGCAGTTCTTTGTTTATCTATTTACCATGTACTTTCCTTGCGCGGAATCACACACAACCTTTTATGTATGAATGTGAGTTAGTGACCTTAGGTTGTAAGCTCCTTGAGGGTAGGGACTGATGTGAATGTACAATGTATATGTAAAGCATTGTGTAAAATTGATGGCGCTATATAAGCACCTGAAATAAATAAATACCTAAGGATAACCAGCAATTGAAGCGGATTACCATTTCTACTTTATGTCTACAGCGGAGGACATTCACTACGACACCTAAGCGCTGATGTACGTATATGCAGTATTCTACAGCTCTTTCTTTATTGTTATCATTCATTCAAATACAAATGTCTTTGTGTGAGTTTTTTCAGTCTATTTGAACTGCTAATACATTGTTGCCAATAGAGATGACAACACTTCAGCATTTAGTGTAGATATAGGGTTTTCAACAGATTAATATTCACTTTACATGACAAACTAAAGATGACACATCCTGGTGACATTTATTTTTGTGAAATAGTAGGATTTTTATAACAGCTTACCTGTAAAATCCTTTTCTTGGAGTACACCACGGGACACAGAGCCAATCATTACATAATGGGTTAAGGGTCACCAGCGGTGATTGGACACTGGCACAACCAATGGAAGACAGTTCCCCTCCATATAACCCCTCCCATCAGGGGAGTACCTCAGTTTTGTAGCAAAGCAGTAAGGTTCCCATAAGAAGGGGGGGGGGACCTCTGTGTCCCGTGGTGTACTCCAAGAAAAGGATTTTACAGGTAAGCTGTTATAAAAATCCTACTTTCTTTATCGTACACCACGGGACACAGAGCCAATCATTACATAATGGGACGTCCCAGACCAATGCTCATATGAAGGGGGGGAGACACAGATCAAACAGGCCGCTTGCGGACAACAAGCCCTATACTGCTGCCTGCAGCACCTTTCGCCCGAAGGCGGAATCCTCATGTCCTTTCACATCTATTTGATAGAATTTGGAAAATGTATGGACTGAAGACCAAGTTGCAGCTTTACAGATCTGAGTCATCGAAGCCTGGTGATGCACCGCCCATGAAGCACCT
Source organism: Rana muscosa (assembly GCA_029206835.1). Classification (NCBI taxonomy): domain Eukaryota; kingdom Metazoa; phylum Chordata; class Amphibia; order Anura; family Ranidae; genus Rana; species Rana muscosa. The sequence goes on from CM055118.1 coordinate 810,671,294, forward strand.
ATCGCCCTGGTAGAGTGCGCCTTAACAGGAAAAGGAGGAGTCCTGTTCTTCAAACCATAAGCTTGAACAATTACTTGTCTAATCCACCTGGAAATGGTGGATTTTGATGCCGCTTGGCCCTTTTTGGGACCATCTGGCAAAATAAACAAAATATCTGTTTTACGTATCTGAGCGGTTGCTTGCAGATACACCTTTACCGCTCTCACTAAATCTAGAGAGTGCAATAACTTTTCCCCCGCCGTCCGCGGGTTTGGAAAAAAAGAAGGCAGAACAATGTCCTGATTCAAGTGAAAAGCCGACACCACCTTAGGTAGAAAGGCCGGATGGGGTCGTAGTACGATTTTGTCCTTGTGACAAATTAGATAAGGCTCTTTACAAGAAAGAGCTGCTAGCTCTGATACTCTCCTAGCGGAGGCAATAGCAATCAAAAAGGCCAATTTCCTGTTTAATATAATTAAAGGAATATGGCGAATAGGTTCAAAAGGTTGCTTTTGCAACACTGACAATACCAAATTCAAATCCCATGGACACAAGGGAGACCTGACTGGAGGATTTATCCTCAGTACCCCCTGAATAAAAGTCCGAACTAGGGAATGCGATGCCAATGGTCTCTGAAAGAAGACTGATAGAGCCGATATTTGACCCTTGATGGTACTAAGGGCTAATTTCATATCGACTCCTAACTGGCAAAAAGCAAGAATCCTGCTTATTTCATATTTTTGTGGATTCCAACTTCTGGATTCACACCAGGAAACGTATGCTTTCCAGACCCTATGATAAATGAGTCTGGAGGCTGGCTTTCTAGCATTAATGAGCGTAGAAAGAGCCGGACCAGAGACCCCTCTCTTTTTTTAAATGTGGGTTTCAGCAGCCAGGCCGTCAAATTTAGCCTTTGTAAGGAAGGGTGGAATACTGGACCCTGTGACAGCAGGTCGTGTCGAAGTGGAAGCTTCCAGGGCCTTCCTATCGCCATCTTTACGATTTTGGCATACCAAGGCCTCCTGGGCCAGTTTGGGGCCACTAGGATTACTGGTATTCCCTCCTCTCTGATCCTGCGAAGCAGTCTTTGTAGAAGAGGGATTGGAGGGAATGCATAGATCAGTGAGAACTGATCCCATGGAGTTATTAGAGCATCTGTCCCGTAGGCTAGAGGATCTCTCGTTCTGGACACAAAGTTGTCCAATTTCTTGTTGAACCTGGAAGCTAGCAGGTCTACCTCTGGCTTTCCCCATCTCAGACATATGGCCTGAAAGATCTCGGGGTGGAGAGACCATTCTCCTGGTAGTAGCTGCTGACGACTCAGATAGTCCACTTGCCAGTTTTCTATCCCCGGGATGAAGATTGCCGAAAGGCAAGGTACATGCTCTTCTGCCCATGCCAAGATCCGGTTCACCTCTCTTTGGGCTGCCCGACTGCGGGTGCCTCCTTGGTGATTGATGTAAGCTACTGCAGTAGCATTGTCGGATTGAACCTGAACTGGGTAGCCCTGTAACCTGTATGTCCAGGTTTTGAGGGCTAGATATACTGCCCAGATCTCTAGCACATTGATGGGCAGGATCCCCTGAGTCTTGACCCAGGTTCCCTGGGTAGAAGCCTCCTCGAATACTGCACCCCAGCCCGATAGGCTGGCATCCGTAGACACCACCTTCCAGGCCACTGGGAGGAAGCACTTTCCCTTCCGTAAATTCTTGGCTTCTAGCCACCAATTGAAGCTGTGGCGTGCTTGTGAGGACAGGCGCATGGGTATATCCAGAGCTTGGCTCTTCCTGTTCCAGGAGGCTAAAATATTGCCTTGAAGTAGTCTCGAATGAAACTGGGCGTAAGGGACCGCCTCGAAGGAGGCTACCATCTTTCCCAATAGTCTCATGCAAAGGCGAATAGACGGCCTTTTGTTTGCTTTGACCTTGTGGATCAGGTCTTTCAGAGACTGTATCTTTGGCTCTGGCAGGTATACTCTGTTTTGGGCTGTATCTATGATCATGCCCAGGTACACTATCCTTCTTTGGGCCTGGAGAGAGGATTTTTGTAAGTTTATAATCCATCCTAAATGCTCCAGGTATCTTGCTGTAGTGAGCACAGCGTGATCCAATCCTTCCTTTGACTGATCTATTACCAGTAGATCGTCTAGATAGGCTGTTACCGCTATGCCCTGTGTTCTTAGGTTTGCCAACAAAGGAGCTAGCACCTTTGTGAATACTCTGGGCGCGGTGGCTACACCAAACGGCAGGGCCACAAATTGAAAGTGGCGATGTTCTACCGCAAACCTTAGGAATCTTTGGCGAGCGGGGAGGATTGGAATGTGTAGATATGCGTCTTTGATATCTATGGACGCCATGAATTCTCCGCCTTTTAAAGTAGCGACCACGGATCGAATCGTTTCCATTCGAAAATGGCGAACGTTCAGAAACTGATTTAGAGATTTTAGATCCAGGATGGGTCTGACTTCTCCGTTTGGCTTTGGAATCACAAAGAGGTTTGAGTAAAAACCTGAACCTTGCTCCTTTTGGGGTACCTCTGTAACCACACCTTGAGCCGTTAAGTGATTCAAACCTTTGAAGAAGGATCCTCTTTTTTGTGGATCTTTGGAGAGTCTTGAACCTCGGAATTGAGAAGATGGGATCTCTCGAAAATCCAATTTGTACCCTGAGGATATTGTGGATACAACCCATTTGTCCTGGGTTTCTGTCCTCCAAGTCGCTGAGAACTGACGAAGCCTTCCCCCCACTCGGCCGAGCGGGGGCGCCCCTTCAATGAGAGGTTTTGGGGGCTTGCTTATTAGCTCTTGCACCCCACGGCTTCTTGTTCTTCTGAGCCTGTTCTTTGGCTTTTGTGGGCGGCTGAAAAGGCCGTCGCCACTGGCTGGAGTCTGATTTCCCGGGAGCTGGGGAGAGAGTGCGTTTAAAACAAGGTCTCTTGTTTTTCTTTCTCTCAGGTAAAAGTGTTGTTTTACCACTTGATATCTTTTGGATATATTTTTCTAAATCTTCCCCAAATAGGCGTTCGCCATGGAACGGGAAACTTGCCAACAACTTTTTGCATGGGGCTTCCGCTGACCAATGCTTAAGCCAAAGTACTCTACGCATCTGTACCAGCTGGAGTGTAAGGCGTGATGCCTGTATGATAAAATCTCTCATGGCATCCACTGTGAAGCATAAGGCTTTAGGCAAATTATCCCAATTTTTAGCCTGCTCTGAAGGCAGCTCCTTCAGCCCCAGCTTTACCTGTTGGCAGATGACCTGACACATACCGACTGCTGCTACTGCAGGTTGGGTAATTGAGCCGGCCAAAAGGAAGGAGGATTTCAGTAGGGATTCCAACTTCTTCTCAGAAGGATCTTTAAACACTTGTACATTGTCCACCGGACATGTCAGGTTCTTATTTACACAAGAAATAGCCGCATCTATCGAAGGCAGGCTCCATTTCTTTAAAAAAAATTCCTCCATAGGATAAAGAATGTTAAACCTTTTTTGAGGTGAGAAACGCTTATCTGGATGCTGCCAGTCTGCGTACATTAGATCCTCTAGTAAGGGATGAACCGGGAAGGAGCATTCACCTAGGCGGGATCGGAACGACCCTAGGGAGGAGACCGGTGATTCTGTTACCTCCGAAGAGGATAACTTAAATGCAGATCGCACTGTCCCTGCATAACATTGCACCTGAGACTTCAAAATCTGGGATACCGAGAACGGCTCATCCGATATCCCTGATCCGTCTGACTCCTCATCCTCTGCTGATGTAGCCTCCTCCTCATCCTCCTCCTGCTCAGGTACTTCTGAAGGGAGGTTTACCTCTGGAGGAGATCTGCTTCGCTTATTGTCCTTCTTAGAGGATTTAGCAATCAAGGTAGCAATTCTTTCCTCCAGATTGTTTAGGGCTGCTGATAAAGTGTCCTCAGTGACATATGCAGGCCCAGGCTTCACTGGGGAAGCTGCTATACCTGACACAGGTAATGGCTCATCCTGTATAGATGCCTTCGGCAAAACAGGAGAGGAAGGTACCGATTCAGCACCGCTAGAGCCCTCAGGTGGTGGTGCTTTTTTATCTTTTCTTACCCGCACCATCTTCCTTGGAAGGGTTACTGTTTAGCAAAAAAACAAGGTACCTAGATGCATATACTACCGTGCTTAGTTTAGCATTTACATATAGTATGCAACTTATAACACATAGCTATGCATAACATGGATGTCTTCTATGAAGTACCCAGTCCAACCACATGGAGTCTTACGTCCCTGTATTGCTGCTGTGTTTCTGTGCCCAGAACAAGAGAACAACGAACTTGCTTGATGCTGCAGTGTTTGTACACTGACAGATTTTAACTCTGGCGCCGTTTCTCGTGCCTGCGAGCGCCTGCGTGCCCACGCACGCTACTGCGGCCTCCCGCCCCCCCTCCTCCGATAAAGCGCGCTCCCGCATCCTATTGCGGCCACTATGGCGCTGGCTACAGCGAGAGTGCTCTCATCTAGGCTCTCTGATCCAACTTTACCTGCCCTGCAGGAGTCTGGTCGGCCTCTGGAGGAGGAGCGGGGTTTCAAGCAAGCTCAGCAGCAGAAGGACCCACAGTGTGCTTTGCCGAAGCAGACACTGCCAGAGTGAGGTGAGATCTGACTCAGCTCTTTACTCCCCCCAGTGGCGGAAAAAAGGGAAGACATCCATACTTTTTTTTTTGGAAAGGTCCTTAAACTTAGTTTAGGACTCTAACCACTTACCTTTCCTCGCCGCAGGTTTTTTTATCAATTTTCACCCATCACGGCGGGCTATGTGTGCCAACCTTCAGGGATATGGGTTCCTATTTAAAGGATACCTCTCCCCTGGGCCTTGTATAAGACTCTTACCAGGACTTTTAGCGAAGTAGCGAAAGTGCTGGATCTTAGAGCCCAGTCCTCCGAAGAGAGACTTACAGGTGACACCTCATGGGTGAGGCCCGGATCCCATCCAGTTTTGGCTTAACTTTGTAGGCGTCTTGGATGGGTCTGAAAGCATAGCTCTTTTACCCCCAGAGGGTCTCTTTGGTAGAGCTTTCCTTTAGCACCTCCTAACGCGTCCAACACCTTTCGACACTGGCGAAAAAACTGAGGTACTCCCCTGATGGGAGGGGTTATATGGAGGGGAACTGTCTTCCATTGGTTGTGCCAGTGTCCAATCACCGCTGGTGACCCTTAACCCATTATGTAATGATTGGCTCTGTGTCCCGTGGTGTACGATAAAGAAAAACACTTTTAGAAGATAAAAAATGTAGCAGCGTAAAAAAAAAAAGCCCATCCATCTTTGTGAATGAAGCCTATTATGTGAATATATTCCATAGACTGTGATGGTGAATTATGCTACAGGTGAAACTTTTTTTTTAACATTACTCATGCTCGGAATACGTTTGCTCATTTTATCAGTATATCTTTTTGTTTTGAATAGGATGTACGAGTGTTAAAAACCTTGTTAGGTTATAACAGCTGTCTGTTTTCCCACTGGGAAGATTCACTCTCTCTACTCGACTCCTCATTGGTACCAATGACCAGAAATACAAAATGTTGCAGGTGTCGCCAATACAAGAATATAGAAACGGGACACTTGCTGCAGTGACAACTGTCTGAGAGGGGATTTCCTTTTACTTTGAAGACATTTTCTCTCATGTCTTGTTGTGTCTCTAGGACAGAAAGTGACATAAGACAACAAAAATAAAAACTTAACATGGATTTTAATTATTCTGTACCATTATCCAAATCTAAAAAAAAGTTTGGGCTTTATCTTGTTATGAAGAGTTCACCATAAGTATTAAAAACATCCCTATTATTAAAAGAAGACTATGAATCCAAGGTGTGCTTACATAGGGATAGGGGCTGTGCTGGGGAGGTATTGCTCCTAGGGAAAAATATTGAGATTTTTTTTTTTCAAACAGAAAGAATGGGTTTTGTCTCAAAAGATGTGAAGATGAAATGACTATGGCAGCTTGAAGACAACGGGTCCAGTGATTTTTGCTTTTATAGTTTTTTTGTATGAAAGAGCACATGTTTTTTGGGTACATAATGGGGGTATGGTCAATGCATAAGAATTATGGCTTAACTATTATCCATTTGAAATATATGTAATAATAAACGATAAACGGAGTACATCAGAAGTATGCAGTCATCAAAGGTTCTGAGGAAGCTGTCATCGTAAAGGGAAAGAGAAGACATACCTGCCTCAAGAGTGGTAGCAATCACAATATCACTGGACTTCCCTTCAGTGAAAGCTGATTCCAGATCTCCCGTAAACGCTGTAACAATTATAGAGTAGCTTGTAAATGGCTTCAGGTCTGTCACCTCAATGCTTTTACTTTCATTACTCCACCGTACAAACTCTTTACTGTAGTCTGCACCATTGACCTGTAAGCAAATACGTTTTTGTTTTACTTGTGGTGTACAGTACATAACATATAATCAGAGCATGAATGGATAAGCAAGTGTTTTCCATAGTCTACAACTAACATGTGCTGGCTCTTTATTACATTCATATCAGCCCACAAACTCATTCAAACTGAGCAAGTGTTGCAAGCAGATTTGACCCAAAAATAAAGTTGGCCAGCTTCTCATAACAGCAGCCTGATGCCAAGCGAAAAAAGCTTTTCTGCACCTCTGGTACACAGGAAGACATTTAGTAAAATAAAAAGGGGGGGGGGTACCAACTTAGCTTGACCTTCGATTTATCACTTTTGCTTAAAAAATGATTCTGACCAGTGGAAGCCCTTACTCTTTAAACAAGCATTTGGGGGGCTTTAATTACTCTGTAAAAAAAAAATGTGATGTACTGTTTACTCTTAATGGGAAGTAAAGAATCATAGGTTCATCCCAAGTGCTGTCAAAGAGGTTAGTCTATTCACCAGGTTTCAGTTTTGGCATGAGGCATGACTAAAAGGGATACTAAGCAAGAAGAACTGCAATAAATGGACAAATTTGGCTACTACCACATAAATACATAATTGTAAACTACACAGAAAAACATGGTTTTGGTAAATCAGGGTTGCCCAACCGGTGGCGACATCCTGCTCGGGGATGCTGGTTTGGCAAGCCCAGATCACGGGTTGCCGACCTGCAATCCCTGAGCATCAGTGTTGTACGCTTTCAGAACGTGCACCACATCTGCAAGATATAATAGAAGTGTATGGCACAGGGCAGCTAACTCAGAGTAAACTGCAGAGCATCAATGTGAAAGCAGCCTAAAGCCTAATACACACGAGCCAAATGTTGGGTGGCATTGGCCGGTTTAATAGAAACTGTCTGAACTTCAGACAGAAGCCGACCGTTCAGCTTATTCAAAATAAAAAATTTAAACTTCTGAATCATTTCATTTCATTGTGGCCCATGGCCGACTATCAAATTACTTAAGTGGCCCTTGCTCTTCAAAAGATTAAGCACCCCTGTGGTAAATGAAAACATAACATTAATATCATTAACATTAGGTTGATCTCTTTCATATGTTTATCCTTTTCAGTTATTGCTGGTTAGCTAGGCAGCCATGCTTTCACCAAATAAAAAGTCATTTGTACATTAATAAAACTTAGGTAAATAAATCTAATATAGCAGCTTTAAATTATTTCTGATAAAAATAACTGTATGTGAAATATTTGTAAGAAACCAGTATATATAGTAATACACTGTGCTGCATTAAGGAAGGCTATACCACCCAAATAGGATATTGCAGTCAAGGTCGCCTTGCATATATGTATGTGGGAGGTATGTCAGAATGGTAAAATAGAAATCACTCTAACTGCTGTAAACACGTCCCATATTCCCCCGTAGGTCTCTGTTTTTACAATATTGTTTCAATGTGTATTTTTATAAGTAGATTAGGTGGTTGTACAGTAGTTTTCCTCTGGGGGGAAAGTGTGTATTAAGGGCAGATGCTAAGGTATTAAGTTTGTTCTTCCTTGACAGATGTGCTGTGTTATTCCAAGTCCCATCCAGTCTTTTCTATGCTTTTTGATGTACTAAACAGACGCTGACTTTAATCTGATGTCTTGTAGTGTCAACCTTCTTATTATAATTTCAACCAAAATGTTATGTTTGTATTACTCACAGTCAGGTCCTACATGAGATTAATCTTAAATGATTCTCTTCTATGATAAAAAAAATAAAATAAACTGTCTGCGGTCTACTTATTAAATGAAAAACAGTTTGTGTTAAGACCAAGCTCTAATCCTGATTTATGGTTTCCTGTAAAATACTAAATAAATCCCTGAAGCTGCTGACCTGAGAATGTAGGTGCTAATAAGTATGTAATGGTGTACTGTGCAGGATAAGTATGGAATCTGGGATCTTAAAAGGTGCATTGCTCCCCAGAGTACCCCTGGAGACATGCTGCTTCTTTTGTGCAGCCAGATTCACTGCCCTCATCATGTTCTACATTACAACGAAGCTGATTTACCAAAGGATTTGAGAATGTTCACACAATAAAATGTGTGAAGATTTGCTTCAATTATCCAATCATGTGAAAAGAAAGTCCCTATATAATTTCTTTAACTGCATATGACTGGATAGTGGATACATAAACTGAATATTTAAATAATTAATTGTGTAAACATTCTTAAATTCTTTAGTAAATCAGCCTCATTGTGTTTATATAGCCACAATCATTAAAGTGATTTTAAACCAACTGTTTTTTTAAGCACTATAAAATCAGTTGCTGAGTATGCAGCTTTTTTTATTTTTTAATTCTCGACTATATTCCAGTTTAAGTTGGTGTCGTGATTAGACCCCAGGTTTCTTGTTTTAGGGCGTTTGATGGGAGGGCCCGTGGAACACAGAATCCTTTGGAAAGTATGGGATACCCTTGTTTCAGCTCCCCATGCACCTTTTATGTCTAAATCACCCTGTGTCTATTGGGGCACAGGGTGAGCAAGAAAATAATGGACATTAAGAATATGATTGGATTACTTCAAATGGGACAGTAATATTCATTAACAATATCTCTCAAGAAATATGAAGATTTTATCCCCTGTACACTGTGAGGCCTATGCCCAGGAAGTATAACTCCTAATACGGGCATTCCAGGAAGTTCAATGTAAGAGTCATTAGATCCCCATTGTTGTTGTGTTAATTAACTCTGCTATTGTGTGAAGGAGTTCTGTGTTGATTTGTGATAATGTTGATTGTGTCTTCAGAGCTACCAGACGGCAAGTCTAGCCTAAAGGTCATGTCTCTGAGTCATCAGCTGCTATAAGGGATTAGTTAATTAGCTCATGTTAATTTTATGCTTCTGTGTATTGCTAGAGTAATATGAGCAGGATCTAGGAACCTCCTCTTTTACTGTATATAAGACTTCTGTATTCTGATTCTAATAAACAGTCTGATTCCTGCTTGACCCTCAAGACAGAGCTTCGTCTCGTATTTGAGGGAGAATTATTTGTATGGGTTTCTTGTTCAGCTGGAGTGTTAGATAGCTACCTTGGTATTCGGGAATGGAATATCCTAAACGACTTTAACCCCTTTCATACTCAGGATGTCATTACAGGGTGGCTCCTTTCTCTTGAAGTGTCCTATGAAGCCACTCTTGCATACAGTGTCTCCCTACATTCTACAAGAAGGGTCTGCCTGAGGATCCAAAAAAATTGCACCACATCCCAAAATTAAAAGATCAAAAAACAAAACATATAACAGGTCTTTTTGAGTGTGGCCCCTCTACAAAAACACATAGAGTTTAAGTTAAATCGTTCTCTTTAATAATGTAGATGTAGCGGCTTCACTCTCTCTCTCTCTCTTGTATTGGTTGTTTTTGGCTGTTGTCTAGGGGTACTCTGAAGGAGAGAGTGCAGGACACTACGCCCAGCTCTCCGCTTACATGTATATGAGGTTTGAGCAAAGTCTCTTTAGATTACCTTCGGGTCTGCACTCTGCATGTGGAGCCTTCGCTTCTTCCGTGGAGGTGTGTCTGCCAGTAATAGAGCCCCACACCATTCAAAAGTTCAACACTCCTTTATTTCTTCAATACCAGAATGAACATACTCAGTTGAACTTCCATAACAGACAGACAGGGGTGTGGATACGAGTAGGCCCAGGCACAATGAACTCTCCTATCCCTTTCTCGTGCGGATAGGCCTGGCGCACGGTCTCTGCCACCGACCGTGAAGTTGGTAGCTGCCACCTACCGGGTGAACTATTTGGGGGCCCCTGCCACAGGCCTAAGTAACGGTCTTTGCCACTGACCGTGAGTAGCGGTCGCTGCCACCGACCTTAGAACATGGACCACCTTCCGTGTGAATATGGCCCCTGTTTGGCGAGGACATCCATCCCGACGGTCCCTGGAGGCCCTGTCCCGGCACTGGCAGTCTGCTGCACCAGATCTACGGGAAGGTCACCTGCGCGGTCCCTTACGCCTGGATTCAGACACCCGATTCTGTGGGTGTCTTAGGACGATTCCTCCCGGGCGGGTCCCAGTGGAAGAAGCTGGGCCCCAGGCCTGAATGATGATGCACCTCACCCCAGACTGAGGGTGTCTGGGGTGACTCCTTAACTCCGCGTGTCCTGGCCTAGGCCGCCTGGACACCGACCGCTGGACAGCAGCCCTCAGGCTAAAGGTGCCTGGGACTCGGACCTCGTGGCGAAGATGTCCGCCCCTTTTATAGCCTCTCCCAGCCAGCACAGCGGGTTCCCCGCCCCGCCGTACAATAGCCGCAAGAGACCAAAAAGGGTACAGCACTCCAGCGATGATTCAACCCCGGCCCAAAGTGACAGCGCCACCTGCTGGGCCGCAGGGAACTGAACACCACTGATGTCTCCACCCGAATCAGCATACTGAAAGGTACCTACCCGCTACATATATAATCACATATAGTTAGTTATTTTTTTCCATTAATAAAACCAATAATATATAACGACAATCAGCAATAATCATCACACCCTGTAGGAGGCAAGCCCAATAGGCAGTTTACTAAAGCCACCATAGATACAACATTATCCATGAATCTAATGTTGTACTATTGGTCAATTGGTAAATGCGGCCTCACTCAACATGTTTTGCGTGTTGCTTCCTCAGGAGTAGAGTGACAAAATATTTTGCTGTTAAAAAACAAATTGGTGGTGCTATGACTCCATATATCAATATAGGGTGTGTGGGGCCCCCCGCATCTCTATCAGAAGCAAACCTTGAAAGTGTAGATACAATCGGCATACAGTGGCATTTTCACATATTTCCAACTGGGTATGGAAGTGTGAACATAATGCATTCCCCACTATTACCATTCTACCTGATGATGTCATGAGATTAAAATCTTTCTTGTGGGGTACAGTTGAATTGACAGGCTTGCATTTATACAAAAGAGACTCCTATCCATCTGAGTCTGTGATAATTCATCTGTATGGCGATTGCATCTTTACTTTCATAATTTGCCTTATGCGCCTCTCTCACAGGGGCCCCTTACAGCCTATACCGATACATGGTGTTTTAGCACCACTAATTTGTTTTTTAACAGCAAAATTCTGTGTATCTTACTGAATTTAGGGGTAGGGCATAATATATATTGGTGCTGGCTGCAGTTATAAGAAAACAGTGTGATATTCCTAGGCAGTATGCATCTGCACAGGAGATTTTTTTTTTTTCATTTGGGAAGGCATGGGACAGGGGGACATGCAGGTAGGGGACTTCTAAAGATGAGGCAGAACATTTAAAAAAATAAAAACCTAACATTTACAATCAATTTAAGCTAAGGTTAATTAAAAAATGAAGTGCAAGAACAGTGTGCATCTAAACCACCACCCATGACATCACTCACATTTCCTGCAACTCTTATCCCCATAGATATAATACAAATTAGGCATACCTTGGTTAGGCCCATCATCCCTGATTAAAACTGTCCTGCTGCTGGCCAAGTTTTACACTTGTTTTTTGTTTGGCCAAATTCTGCCAGTATGACAAAAGGTAATTTCAAATTGAAGGAGCTGGGTGGAAAATTGTCAGCTGAACAGTGGCTGCATCCTATCAGTTTGGGTATTCAGGCAGCCCTGGGTCTAAATACAATAGCTGACAATGTAGATTCCTTGATAAGGATAGTGGAATCGATTAACTTCTCTCATTCAGTCTGTTAAAGCGGCTGTATACCCAAATTTTTAACTTTTACCTACAGGTAAGCCTATAATAAGGTTTACCTGTAGGTAAAAAGAATATCTCCTAAACCTGTACGGTTTAGGAGATATTCCCCTCGCAATAAGCCGCTGAATGCAGCGGCGCATGTGCAGCAGGGATTCTCGGCTAAAGGCCGGCAGCCGCCGGACCTTGCTGACGCGCAGCGCTGGAGCGGCGATACCCAGAAGATACGCCGAGGCAAGATGACATCTCCCTCGGCGTGGACCAGGTAAGTTCCCGACGCCTCGTTCTAAGGTAAGTATTTCATAATGAGCTAGTATGCGGTGCATACTAGCTTATTATGCCTTTTGCCTTACAGGTATGAAAAAAATAAAAAAATACAGCAGTGGGTATACAACCGCTTTAAGTTATTTTGTAGTTATTCAATAACTGCTTTAATATACTTAGGCTTTACACAATGAGCTGCATTACCAGATAACATTTTTATTTTTTTTTCCTTTTCAAAAACAAAAAAGGTGATTCCTTCCACAAGCATTGGGTTGTTAAAGTGATTATTGTAACAGGCAATCTTTGTCATAAATGAGCAGTAAAGTAGATCTGCTATTTCTGGTTCTATTAGCTTGTGGTGTCTTCTTTCTTGTTACTGCAGGCTTTCTTCCAGGACTAGGAGGTAAAGACATTGCCCGATTGCCCTTACTGGATTAAATAGCAACTACAGGATAAGTCCTACCCAGCCTGTCAGTCAAGCTCACTATTTAGCTGTACTCAGGACCAACACCTGTTGCCTGAGCATTAGGTTTATTGCCAAACCCTATTCTATGTTATTTCCTGTGTTCTTGTTTCTCCATTTACCAACTTCAGTTTGTATTTAACACACTTGTTTGTCACTCACCCGACCTTTTGCCTGACAATCTGGATCTCTACACAAACAGCGTTTTTAACCCATTAGAGGCATTCCCCTCTCTACTTTCACCTACAAGGTGGTATTTATTGTAGCCGATGCCATCACCCCTGCCATTCAAGTGTCAGTTTTCGTTTTGCAAGGGACTAAATCTGACTCTTCTGTGTTGCTGCTTGTCTTCTTGACTGCCATTATACATACACATTATACATTATCATACACGTTTCGATTTTTATTGATGTACTCTACATTATTCTTATAGAATTCCAACCTGGATAAATCCTATGACTTCAAAAAGACAATCTCTTCATTGATCTGCTTTACGACTCTGTTACTCTGAAGTTTTTAAAGCCTAAAGATGGACATACAGGGACCGGCTGTATTTTGATCCATGTATAGGCAGACTAGTGTTACAGAAGTTGATCTACCAATCGACTTGTATATAACCAGCCTGTTGGATTTTCCACACTCGATCAGCACTGCAGGCTATAGCCGGCTGCACTGATCAGCATATTCTGATAGGGCAGAAAAGTCTCCCTGCTGTGGGTGGGGGAATTGAGTATTTTTTTATTTTATTTAACCCACTGGTGTGAATGAAAAAAAATACTTATCTATGGGCTGCTTAAAAGAGAAGTATGGGTTTTGTAAAAAAAAAAAAAAAACTACATACCCACCTAGGCACCTCTAAGACCGAGAACTAATGGCTTGGATCTTGGTTTTCAGTAAGCAGAGAGCTCTCCTCTCTGTTCTGCACCTCCAGCACACACTAGAGCACTGGGCTGTGGAGGGGACAGGTTTGGTCAGGCATCTGTGTGGATCCCAACATTAAAGTTGGGATCCCTCTAGAGTATGGACCAGTCTGCTGTCATCTGAATCTGGGTCACAGGAGAGCAGAATGAAGTGCACTCCTGTGACCTACAGGAGAAGTAAAATCAAAAGAGCTTTGGTCATACTTAGTCTAGTTAGGAATAATAAAAAAAAAAAAAATCAGCACAAGGGACATTACTTATGCCGTGTACACACGATCGGTTTTACCAATGAAAACAGTCCGATGGACTTTTCTCATCGGACAAACCGATCGTGTATGGGCCCCATCAGTCTTTTTTCCATCGGTGAGAAAAAATAGAACATGTTTTAAATTTATCCGATGGGAAAAAAAACGATAGCAAATTCGGACAAAGAACCCACGCATGCTAAGAATCAAGTCGACGCATGCTCAGAAGCATTGAACTTAATTTTTCTCGGCTTGTCGGAGTGTTTTACGTTACGCCAATTGGTGAAGGTTCTGGAGTGGCCATCTCAGTCTCCTGACCTCAATATCATTGAGCCACTCTGGGGAGATCTCAAACCTGCAGTTCATGCAAGACAGCCCAAGAATTTACAGGAACTGGAGGCTTTTTGCCAGAAGGAATTGGCAGCTGTACCATCTGAGAAGATAAAGAGCCTCATCCACAAATACCACAAAAGACTTCAAGCTGTCATTGATGATAAATGGGGCAATACACTATTAAGAACTGGGGTACGTAAACTTTTGATCAAGGTAATTTGGGTAGTTTCTGTTGCCATTACGATTTAAAAAGAGTAAACACAGTTGATTGATAATAAATGGCTTCAGCCAAACACTAACCATGAGTGAAAGAAACGTTTTTGTGTTATCATTCATATGCTCTGAAAAATGGCCAAGAAATTATAAATTCTGCCAGGGTACGTAAATTTTTGAGCACAACTGTATCTCTTGGAGTTGAGAAAAGCTGTCAGAAGGGACTCAAGCAGATAACAGGGGAATGAGGCAGCAGAGAGAAATCACACTCAGTGCTTTGGATAGAGAAAAGTACACAGTATAGAAGGATAAGCATTGTTAATATTTCATGTCTGAGCTTTACGACCACTTTAAAGGAATCTGGAAGCCCTCAGATAAGGGGTGGTTAACATTGTGAGGTGACGGGCCCTTGTGCCAGTAGTGAAATATTGTTGTGTGGTGGATCATTGTGATTAACCCTAGATTTACATTGCTGGATAACATGATTGATGATGAATGTATATCAGGGGGCATTGTTAAAAAAAAAAATTGTATTTTATTAAAAGACTGTCACATTGTATGTGTGTTTTTATTTACATTTAACTCTTTGTTGGAATGAGACAGGGGTCCTGATGTACCCCTGCATATGTTACTCTAGGGCAGTGGTCTCCAAACTGCTGCCCGGGGGCCAGCTCGCTTTTATCCAATATTTCATCCTCTGACACAAACAATGGGGCATAATTATGCTCATTGACACCAATGAAGGGGCACAGTGCCTCCCAGTGACACCAACAATGGGGCACAATTCCTCCCAATAACACCAATGATGGGGCACGGTTTCTCCCAATGACACCAACGATGGGGCATGATTCTTCCCATCCCATGACACCAAAAATGGAGCACAATTCCTGTCACTGATGCCAAAGATGGGGCATTGTTTACTCCCACTAATACCGGGACATTTTCTACTTCCAGTGGCCGCATTCTGGCCCCACTAAAGTGTGAAAGACAGTAAACTTGCCCTTTGTTTAGAAAGTTTGGAGACCCCTGCTCTGATGGATATCTGGGGTCTCCCTTATTATAGAGAGGCTTTAAGACTCCTAGAATTCTCAGCCCTTGTCCCTTTAACATGGGAAATGTGTGGTAAAGCCTCCCTTTTTATACTGGAGAGCCCAGTCCTTCCTCTTTGGGATGAATGTTTGGAAAATATAGTTGTAATTTAATTTTAGTAGTTCCAGCTCTCAGATTTCATGTGTCTGCTGCTTTATCTGCTTCATCTCCAACTGTTTAGTTTTAATTAGAATCTGCTCTTATCTTAAGACTCTTCAGCAGCCTAAAATTTTACTGGTATCCCTTTGTCTGTCAGAGATGTTTTAGTAGTCATATTAATCACATGGTAACCAATTAAAAGAAATAGTAGACAATGCATAGTTAACTGAGTTATCTACTAAATCAACAATTTCTTTATTAGGCAATTTACCCAGGAAAATTGTATGGCTTATCAGGCCAGTGCCAAAGATGCAATATGATGACCTTTGTAGAACGCTAGACTGAACGTCTTTCCAAAGAACAACTATTCTTCCTGCACTGCATAATGTTGTGGCCCATGTACAGAATAATAGTTTGGGTCCCTAATAGGTGCACTCTTTACCAGGTTTTTCCCTGAGCAATATCATTTACTTCTATGTGGTCACTAGTTTACCTTCAACATATGTGCACTTCTTCCTAGCTTCATCTTCAAATTTTGCTTCAATTTCCACATATATTGCCCACTATTGCTAGCCAAGTGTTCTTTGACACCTTTGCCATTTCAGCTAGCATAGCTACAGTATTGCATATGTACATGAACCATAGCTCCCATCTGTCCCTGATTTTGAGGGACTGTCCCTGATTTGGAACAAAGTTCCTCTGTCCCTCTTTCCTCCTCATGTGTCCCTAATTTTGGTCTGATCTAGATAGTTGTATATAAAATGCACTTTTTATCTTTCAAAAAGTGTTTCCCAGTGCTAAACCTTTCATCAAATTTCTAAATTGCTGCATTTGTAAATTTCACAAGCCAGTATAAAGGAATAGTAATGGTAAAAAAAAAGCACTTGTGGGTTTAACTAATATTTTTTTTTAATGTAATTATCCTTTAAGGGGGCATGGCAGGGGGTGTGTCTTATGCCTACATACTTTCTCTAATAGGTGTCTCTCTTTTCCATCTCAAAAAGTTGGGAGGAATGCAATAAACGTTAGTAATTGCATATATTTACCGTTATCTTCAAAGCACTCTGAAAACCAAAGTATCATAGTGTGTAAAGCATGACCAAAGAAAAACTCTTTTGAAATTGATGAGTAGTAATGGGAGAGATTTTATCTTCTGCACTCTCTGTGGGGACGGGATGAGTTCTTCCCCTTAAAACATGGTCAAGGAGGGTTGCCAACCAGTAATCATCCTTCTCCTTTATGCCACGTATTCTTGGGTCCTTTCACAGGCTTTGAAGCATGAGGTTGCCCGTGTGCCTCAAATTTGCAGAGGCTTCAGAAGCAGACTCCTCAGGATCACTCAGGATGACAGAATCTGGTACTTCCTCCTCCCAGCCACGTACTACTCCCAAGGGTCCTGGGGTTGGAAATAAATTGCTTACAGATTGACGCATGTCTTCTTCTTCTTCGAAACCTATGAAAGTGCCAGAATCCTCCTCCTCATCCTCCTCTCCTCTCTCCTCCTTTGTGTTCTGTGACAGAGGAATGATGGTGTCTGGATGAAGTGGGCCTTGAGAGAAAAGGAAGTCCTCCTCTTCTTCCTACAGCTCTGCCTCCAGTGCCCTGTCCATAATGCCACGCAGAGTTTGCTCCAGCAGGAACACAACAGGGATTGTGTCACTGTTGCATGCACTGTCACGGCTCACCATCCTTGTGGACTCCTCAAATGGTGACAATACAGTGCATGCATCCTTAATGATTAGCCAATGGCGTGGGGATAAAAAGCAGAGGCGGCCTAAGCCTGTCGTCATGCCGTACTAGCACAGGTACTTGTTGACAACCCTCTGATGCGTGTATAGCCGCTGCAGCATTGCCGAGTCCACCTGGTGGGCATGTCACAAATCAGGCGGTTTACGGGCAGGTGTAATTCCCGCTGAATTTCAGCCAACCGAGCACTGGCTAAAATGGCTACAGACTCTTCTGGCCAGCTTTAGCACATCTTGCAACACTGGGTACGTATTTAGGAAATGCTGCACCACTAAATTGAGGACATGTGCCAGGCATGGCACATGTGTCAACTTTCCCTGTCTAAGGGCGGACAGGAGGTTTGAGCCATTATCGCACACCACCATTCCTGGCTCCAGCTGGCGTGGTGTAAACCACCTCTTGGCTTGTCCCTGCAGAGCTGAAAGAATCTCTGCTCCGGTGTGGTTCCTGTCCCCTAAACACACCAGATGAAGCACAGCGTGGCACCTTTTAGCCTGACTCATGGAATAGCCCTTTGAATGCTTAGGGGGTAGCTGATGTTTATAGGACAATTCTGCAGAGCATAGCATGGAAGTGGTGGAGGAGGGGGAGGAGGAGGAGGGGGTAGAGCTCACGGGTCTGGCATCATCACCACCAGCTGTATGGATATGTGGGGGCACAACAAGCTGCAAGCCCCGAGCCCTGTCCTGCATCCTTTCGAGTTGCAAGCAGCGTTACCCAGTGTGCTGTGAACTAAATATATCGTCCCTGCCCATGCTTGCTGGACCACGTGTCAGCAGTAAGGTGGATTTTACAGCTGACTGCCTTGCCCAACGATGCCAGAACATTCCCTTCCACATGATGTTAGAGAGATGGAACGGCCTTACGTGAAAAGTAGTAGTGACTGGTAACCTGCCATTGTGGTACAGCACATTGTGTGAAATAACTGAAGGGGGCAGAATCCACCAGGCTGAAAGGCAGAAGTTGGAGAGCCAACAACTTTTACAAGCTTGTTTTTAGACACTGGGCATGTGGGTGGCAGGGACTGTATTTTTTTCCCCCTGCAGCAGGTGGGGCAGAGAAATTTGCTGACCAAAGTCTACAGCTGGTGGTGTGCTACTGGCAGATGTGCTGCTAGGACCTGGGATACCCTGTGCGATACCATTATCCCTATCAGTGGAGGCTGTTGAGAGGTAATGACTCGGTATAGCAGGGGCAGACTGAAGTTGGTAAGAAGAAGGAGGAGGGACAGATTTGTGCTCCTTTTGAGTGGCTTTTAGGTGCTCTTGCCAGCAAGCTGAGTGGTTGGACCTTAAATTCCTTGTTAAGCATGTGTTACCCAAATGGCTGGTGTTTTTGCCACGTTTGATGTGCCTGAGACACAGTTTGCAGATAGCAACAGTGCTCAGATGTGCTGAAAAAGGCCCAGACAGCTGAGTTTTGGGGAGTGGGCCGGGAGATAACAGCTGCAGAATGTGATGGAATAGGGTGGCTGCTCTCTTCTCTTTCTTGATGTCGGCCTTCTTGGTGTTGTGCCGCCTCACCTTAAGTTTCCTCCTCTGCTCTATCTGGCACCCAAGTCACATCAGTGACCTCATCATCATCATCATCATCATCATCATCATCATCATCATCATCTCCATCTCCTTCATCTTCCTCATCATCATCATTACCACTGGAGACAACTTGGCAATACGCTGCAGCTGGGGGGGCATGAATGCCAATTTGCTCTACCAGTGTTCTCCCCTCTCTCTAGGCTCATGTTCCTGTCATCCTCAACCTCAGAACCAACATCTGAATCCAGTAATGGCTGGGCATCATCAAGAAGCAAGTGGCTGATGCTGTGGTCAAATAATAAGCTGCCTCCTCCATGGCTGATGTTGGGGCTATGGCAGGAATAGATGTGGACAAGGAGGCAGGTTTATCCACTCTGGCAACTTCAGGAGACTGCACACTTGTCTCTGCTTGCGTGACAGAGGATGAGGAGGATGAGGAACGTTTAGTAAGCCAGTCCACCACCTCCTCTGCATGCTGTGGCTGGATAGCATGGGCAAACTCACTAAACAGAGGAAATGATGCCCTGCATGAGGACTGACCACCACGTCTACCTTTGCCTGTGGTCACATTTGTTGCTGGCCCCCTTACAGTGCCAATGGAACATCTGCCTCTCCTTTTTGTCCTTTCAGACATTATTGGGAGGGAGGGGGCGGTGCTTAAGCAAATGTAAAGAAGCAGTGGAAATCCGTATGTAGATCCACTTTAATCAATGTAAAGTGGTGTTTGGTGCACTTTAATATGAGTACTCACACTACACAGACACACTTCACAGATACACTATAATATACTACAATATAATGCGCAAAACGTACAGTGACGCACAGAACTATATTGCGTTAAACTTGCAGTAAGGCACACAGAAGTAAATGGCGTTAAACTTGCAGTAACACACACAGAAGTAAATGAAACTATATGGTGTTAAACTTGCAGTAACGCACAAAGCGATATGTTGTTAAACTGGCAGTAACACACACAGAACTATATGGCGTGAAACTAGCAGTAACGCACACAGAACTATATGGCGTTAAACTGGCAGTAACGCACACAAAACTATATGGTGTTAAACTGGCAGTAACGCACACAGAAGTAAATGACGTTAAACTTGCAGTAATGCACAAAACGATATGGCGTTAAACTGGCAGTAACGCACACAGAACTATATGGCATTTAACTGGCAGTAACGCACACAGAAGTAAATGGCGTTAAACTTGCAGTAACACACACAGAAGTAAATGAAACTATATGGTGTTAAACTTGCAGTAACGCACAAAACGATATGTTGTTAAACTGGCAGTAACACACACAGAACTATATGGCGTGAAACTAGCAGTAATGCACACAGAACTATATGGCGTTAAACTGGCAGTAACGCACAAAAATTATATGGTGTTAAACTGGCAGTAAAGTAAGGCACACAAAACTATATGGTGTTAAACTGGCAGTAACGCACACAGAAGTAAATGACGTTAAACTTGCAGTAATGCACAAAACGATATGGCGTTAAACTGGCGGTAACGCACACAGAACTATATGGCGTTTAACTGGCAGTAACGCACACAGAAGTAAGTGGTGCTAAACTGGCAGTAACGCACACAGAAGTAAATGGCGTTAAACTTGCAGTAACGCACAAAACTATATGGCATTAAACTGGCAGTAACGTACACAGAACTATATGGCATTAAACTGACAGTAATGGTCGCATAAGTAAGCGGCGTTAAACTAGCAGTAACACAATCAAATAGACGGTGTTCAACCATCACTACACTGGTGCTATCTGAACTGTCCCTACTCTAGCTATACACTAATGTAAAGATTACTGACATGGTCTCATTACACTACACTGAAACTATCTGAGCTGTCCCTACTCTACACTAATGTATGTATGAGTGACACAGTCTCACTACACTACAGTGAAACTATCTGAGCTGTCCCTACTCTAGCTGCACACTATGCAAAGCTGAATGATGGTCCTCCTCACTACACTCACACTATCCCTAGACTGACACTAAATTAATATTCTTCACTGACAATTGAAGCAAAATAGCACACTATAGCACACTAACTAACTAATAGCACTGAACAGAGCCCTGTTCTATTTCTCGCCACACCGAAATCTCACTGAAAATGGCTGCCATTGAAAGAATACTTTTATACTGTGGGGCGGGAATGAGCCATAATTGGATAAAGTCATGATGACAGTGTCCAATCATGACTCTGACAGTGCTCTGTGCCCTGATTGACTGAAGCTTTCACTGCTTCATCCAATCAGGGTTTGCAATGTGCTGTTCAGCGCCGTAATATATTGTGGTCGGTTCGGGGAGCCGAACAAACGGTTGAACGACCCGTTTGTTCGGATGTTCGCCAAACGTCCGAACAACGAACTTATGCTCGGGCCGAACCATTCGCCCATCCCTACTGATGAGTAAACTACTAAGGCTAAGTAGACAGACTGCAACTGAGCAGAACTGTTCACAAAGTCCACTTGTTTACTTTTATCTGAATCTAATTATTCCATATGGTTTCAGAATCATTAGGCCTCTAAAAGTTCTTTTGGGTGGAATATAGACCTACGATTATCTTATTCTGTACTATACACAAGGCAGATATATTGGCAAATGTGGTGGCGGCCTTAGGCACATTGGCTGGGAAGGGTAATCAGGGCTGTATTCCCCATTAAGTGATTAACATAAGGAAAATACAGTATCTCACAAAAGTGAGTACACCCTCACATTTTTGTAAATATTTTATTATATATTTTCATGTGACAACAATGAAGAAATTACACTTTGCTACAATGTAAAGTAGTGGGTGTACAGCTTGTATAACAGTGTAATTGTATTTATTTTTTTACCTATCACCTTGCTTACTAGCCACATCTACAGGCCCATCAAATCTGCAGTTTTTTTTTTGTGAGTCACCCAATATTAATCACCTCCCACGCTCTGTCTCCCAAAGCATCATGCTGTCTCAAAGGTTTTCTACTATTTCACATATATATTCATTGTGATGATCCTTTCCAGCATCCCTTCAGGTACCCCATATGTGCTAGTATTCTTTACCTTAACCAACATTCACACTGATCCTCCTGGGATCTGCTTCTCTCTCCGTTCCTCTTGCACAGCACTGTGCATTATTCAAATTGTTGCCAAGTCATTCGAGGACATGGTGGATGATTTTCTGCATGTATACGGACACTAGAGGGCTAAGGTCTAAAGAAGGATCAGTTTCAGACTGCAGTACAGATCCTGGATGCTGTTACTTACCTGAAGTACCATTTTTGTGTCACAAATGTGCTGAGGAGGGAATGGTCTTGTCATCATTAAGGAATTTACTGGGATCCTGCTGTTGGGACTTACAGTTTGTCAGAATGTAGTGATTGAAACTAGTTGCTAACGAGGTAGGGCTGGATTGGAGCTTGCTCTCCGGCTAGAATTCTAGTACCCTACAACTATTTGTGAACTAAAAATTCACACCCGATTTCCAAGCGTTCTGCAGCTACAAATATGAATACTATGTACCTATTACATAACTTTTGAAAAAGTTTGGGACTGTAATTTTAATTATGCATAGGTAGCAAATCTGATTACCAATAGTGCTGTATAGTTGTATTCTGGCAAAAATCTAAATTATAATATAGAAATCAATGAAAAACAAATAACACTATATATAATAGTGAATGTGAAACATAAGAGTCCGCTTCAAAGGGTGTTCTTGAAAAAAATGTCCTCCCTGCGAACTATGTACTGTACCACAAAAAAGTGTAAAGCAAGATGAAGTCCCAAACAACATATATGTGTGGTCATGGATGTCCTTCCATGGATGACATCACCGCAGCACAGACTGACGGGGGGACCCCAATGTGGATGATGAAAATCAAATGGAGAAAATACCAAGACGTTAGGGATGGGTACTCTTACCGTGGATGGTGGACCCACCTGTCATACGACAGTGGGTCTATCAGGCTTGGTGGTCACCACGACCAAACAGGATGTAGCTGGATATCCTGGATACCTCACATGAACTCCAACCGAATCACTGGAAAGGCAGCTCATACGATGGTGTTTTCTCCCAAGGATCAGGTTCCACAGCAATCCGAGACAAACACAAGGGTGAAAAAAAAAAGGGAAACAAAAAAGGCTCCAAATGGTGCAGGTCAATAAAACCGATTCCCGGGGTTTATTGGATAAAAATAATTTGTCTAACAGTCATTGGACAAATAAAAGTGATCACAAAATAAAATATATAAAAGCAATGTGGGGTGCAGCATCAGCAGGCCCTACGCGTTTCGACTACAGCAGTCTTCAACAGGGGCATATGCAGGTGGGTCCACCATCCACGGTAAGAGTACCCATCCCTAACGTCTTGGTATTTTCTCCATTTGATTTTCATCATCCACATTGGGGTCCCCCCGTCAGTCTGTGCTGCGGTGATGTCATCCATGGAAGGACATCCATGACCACACATATATGTTGTTTGGGACTTCATCTTGCTTTACACTTTTTTGTGGTACAGTACATAGTTCGCAGGGAGGACATTTTTTTCAAGAACACCCTTTGAAGCGGACTCTTATGTTTCACATTCACTATTATATATAGTGTTATTTGTTTTTCATTGATTTCTAAATTGCTTTGAGTAGCATTTTTTCATTATTTTGAGCGCTACACTAATTTGTTTCACTATTTTGTACACTTTGTTTGTTTGAGTGTTAGCAGCTTTATACATTTTTAGGTTTAGCGCAGTATTTTCACTTTTATATCTAAATTATAATATATACTGTAGGTTTTCTATCTCTTTAACACAATTTGGAATCACAGTTCCTAGCATGCATTGTTAGGCAACATGTGCATTTTAAGTAATCCTCTCACAGATGTCAGTCCTGTAACTTTAGCAGTATTAACTAAAGCCCCGTACACACGGTCAGACTTTTGGCCAACAAACTTCATTTTGAGCAAGTTGGACCAACAATCCGACCGTGCGTACGCTCCATCTGACAAACTTTTTTTGCTTTTTTCTTGTTTTCATCGGACAAAAGTTGGGTCTGCAAACGGACAAACTTTTGCCCAACAAAAGTCCGATGGAGCAAAGTCCGACAGTGTGCACAGAAAACCATCAAACCTTTGTCCGATGAAACAACTAATGTTAAAATCAACCAACAATAGCATAAGTTGACCAAAGGGTGGCGGTAAAGAGCAGAAAAGAGCAGAAAAACCACGTGATGTTGAAAAAAGTTTTGGGAAAGTTTTCAGAAAAGTCCGAGCGTGTGTATGCTATGGGTTTTTCCCGACCAACTCCGTTCGGACAAAAAACCACGGAAAAGTCAGATGGAAGTCCGACCGTGTGTACGAGGTTTTTGCTAGTATTCTTTGCTGCACTGCCTATTTAGAGCCATTGCAGCCCTCATTTCATTCTACTTACCGGTAAATTCAGAGCTGACAGCGTGGCTCGTGTACCACAGTTAAGACAGGGAACTGCCATAAAGAATAAAGTCTATGCAAACAAGAATAGCCATTATTCTTTAACAAAGTTGCATATATTAAATGACAAAAAGAAATAGGGTGTATACTAAAAGAATATG
The DNA here is from genome assembly GCA_029206835.1 of Rana muscosa. NCBI lineage: Eukaryota > Metazoa > Chordata > Amphibia > Anura > Ranidae > Rana > Rana muscosa. The sequence continues at coordinate 810,695,828 of CM055118.1, forward strand.
GAAGAGGTACTAAAAGCAACTATACAAAAGGTATTACCAATTGAAGTGACACTGCTTTGTTCAAATAAGGGGCTGCCTAAACTAATGGAAAGTATTATGAAGCGTACACACAACTGTTTTTCATGACGTGAAAAATGCCATTTTTTTATTTTTATAAATTCTTCATTTTTTGGTCTTTTCTTTCACACACACAGAGATATAGCATTTAGTACAATACATCTTATACATCAATCTTAGTTCCTTTCTCTGTTATCTCTACATAATATTCACATTGGTCACTCTTTTTTGACCTACCACCTCGCATTTTTAAATTTCATCTTTCTTTTTCGTTCTTATTGGTCTTATTTAACCATTTCTGTAGTGTACTACTGCAAATCTCCATTATTTCCCCTCCCCCTCCCTAGACCTCCCCCTTTCCACCTATATCCGAGGATCTGGAGCCCCGGACTAGGCTTAATCCCCTTAAACAACCAAAAAAAAAAAAAAATGAATTGTCACCCTCTCCCCCACCTCTTCCCCTATCCCCCCTGTTCTCTGAAAGTTATGTAAGGGGCCCAGGTTTGCCGATATTGGTCCTCCTGTTCCCTCATACTCATTGTGAGACTTTCCATTTGTTGGACCTCCGTTATTTTAGTGATCCATTGTGTTCTAGTTGGTGATACTGAGCTCTTCCAGAGAGCTGGAATACATGCTTTCGCTGTTGTGAGTAAATGTCTCACCAATGATTTTTTGTATTTTCCTATTGATAACGGAATGTCAAACAGTAGAAAAGTCGCTGGCATCTCTACAAGGGACACATTGGTAACTTATTTTATTGTTTCAGCAACCATTTTCCAAAAATCTTTTATTCCCGGGCACTCCCAAAAGATATGTAACAAGGTGCCCTCAGCTCCTTGGCATCTCCAACAAAGGTTAGACACCTGTGGATAGATTCGATGCAGCACTGCTGGAGTTCTATACCACCTACTCAGAATCTTATAACCGCCTTCTTGGTATCTAGTTGCTATTGAGGACTTGTGCGTGTATCTAAATATCTTGTTTTTCTGGGTCTCCGAAAAGGTGACCCCCAGATCTATTTCCCAAGCCTGTATAAAGCCCAGTTCCCGTGGGGCCTTTAACTCATTCACCATTACATACAACTTCGACAGCGCATGTCTCACTGCTATCCTCTTGAGGCATAGTTTCTCAAACTTAGTTAATGTGGTTATTTCTCTCATTTGCTTAGATATTGCCTGCAGAAAAGCATTCAGCTGCATCCGCCTGAATATATCTAGTTCCTCTGAGAGTTCTCGGTCCATCTCCTCTCTCGACATCACTTGGTTATTTTTTTAAAAATTTATTAGTCTACCTCTTCCCTGTTGCTTCATTTTTATAAATTTTTTATCTTTTAGACCCGGTACGAATCCCGGGTTGCCCACAATCGGAGTCATTGGACTCAGAAGGCTATCCATTTTAGTTTTTTTAAATGTCTTTTTTACCGAATTCAGCGTGGCCCCCACTGTTATGTGATGCTTTACTGCTCTCGGTATAATCCCCTCTAGGGGTATCTCGGACATTGCCTGCTCCATCTGTACCCACGTTTTTTTTTGAGACGTACACCAATCCAGTACCCTTGTTAGATGCATCGCCTCATAATACCCCACTGGGTCGGGAAATCCCACCCCTCCTTATTCCTTTGGTAGGGTTAAAATATCTCCCTGGATTCTGGCTGGTTTCCCGGCCCAAATGAAATTTCCAAACTTTATTTTCAGGTCTCTCAGAAATCCAGTGGGAATCCTAATGGGTAGGGTCTGGAGTAGGTATAGCAGTCTAGGCATTATGTTCATTTTTATGATATTAATTCTGCCAAACCAAGTGAATACTTCCTTATCCCATCGCTGTAAATCCAGTTTTATCTGTCTTATAAGTGGAATAAAGTTAAGTTCAAGTATCCTATTTAATCTCTTTGGTATTTTTGTCCCCAGGTATCCTATGTGTGAATCTGTCCATCTAAACGAAAAAAAAGTAACTAACTGATATTGCAGCGTGGCATTTAGCTCAATTCCCATTGCTTCTGATTTGTTATAGTTGACTTTAAAGTTGGACAGTCTCCCATATTTACCAATCTCCCTCAATAGTGAGAGCATAGATATTGCTGGCGAGGTTATGAACAATAAAAGATCATCTGCAAAAGCAGCCAGTTTATGTTCCCCTCCCTTGACTACTATGCCACCAATATCTGAGTTCGCCCTTATTATTCTTAAGAATGGTTCCAGGGTCAAAATAAAGATGGTAGGTGATAATGGGCAGCCTTGCCGTGTTCCATTATATATTGAAAAGGGTTCGGATAGTATATCATTTACCCTAACTCTCGCTTTAGGAGAGGAGTATAAGCTCATAACCCAGTTCAACATCCCTCTCCTTAGTCCTATATGTTGCATTGTAGCTTTCAAGAAGCTCCATTCCACTCTGTCAAATGCTTTTTCCGCGTCCGCTGAAATAAGCACTAGTGGTTTTTAATGGTGTTGTGCATATTGTATCGCACTTATGACCCGTTGCGTGTTTTCCCTTCCTTCTCTCTCTGGTATGAACCCCACTTGATCTGGGTGGATCAGGGTCGGGATATACGGCATTAGTCTATTTGACAATATTTTCGTAAGAATCTTCAGGTCTACGTTTAGTAAGGAGATTGGGCGATAACTCGCACATTGTGATAGATCTTTTCCCTCCTTAGGTATAATGGTTATATGTGCCATCAATGTTTCAGCAGGCATCGTTTGCCCTTCTCGTATCGAGTTGAAGGCCTCCAGAAATCTTGGAGCCAGCTTATCGGCAAAAGTTTTGTAATAGAGTAATGTAAACCTGTCTGGGCCCGGGGCCTTTCCTGGTTTTAATGTTTGAAGGGCATCTGTAAATTCTTTCATTGTAATTGGGCCATCTATGTCTTCTGCTACTTCATCCGGCAATCTGGGCATTCCCGAGTCCTCTATATACTTCTTAGCCTCCACTCCACTAAGTATCTTTTGTGTCCGTTTCTGATCCCCTAACTCATATAGGCTCTTATAATAATCTCTGAATGCCCTTGCGATTTCCTGGGAAGAATTAACTATCCCTGTGCTTTAATATTTTCAATATAGTTTTGTGTTCTCGTTTCTCTGAGTGCGTTTGCCAGAAGCCTGCTCGGTTTATTTCCGTACTCATAAAAAGCTCTTCTGTATCGAGTCATTGTCGCTTTGGCTTTCTCCGTTAATATTGAATTTAGTTCCTCGCGTAATCCAATTAATTTTTCTTCAATCTGAATCGTTTGTGTTTTCTTATGTATCATTTCCAGGGTACGGATATCCCCGAGCAGGGATTCCAGCTTAGCTCCCATTCTACGTTTTCTATGTGCCCCTAATGATATCAAGATACCTCTAATATAACATTTGTGTGTTTCCCATAGGCATGTTGGTGTCACTTCTTCAGACTCATTTAATGAGAAGAAAGTTTTTAATTCCTGGGCTATCTGAGTCTCACACTCTGTCTCTTTTAACAAGGTCTCATTTAATTTCCATTGCCATTCTCGAGTTGTTGCTTCTCCCTATTCTACTACGCAATTGGTTGGGGCATGGTCTGATAGTGTACGTGTCCCGATGTTAGTTTCCGCTATACACTGCAGGGCGTTTTGGGATGTAAACACGTAATCTATCCTAGAATATGTTTTGTGCTTCGCTGAGAAAAAAGTATAGTCCCTGTCGTATACGTGTAAGGTTCTCCAGCTATCCCTTATTTGCAGTTCCTGAAGCAGTCTTTTTGCTTTTCGTAATTTAATATACGATAAATGAGAGGTGCCCTTGGACACATCCAAGGTCGGGTCTAACGCCATATTTAGATCTGCCCCCATCACTAAGATACCCTCTTTATTCTGGGATATTAAGGTCGTATATGTTGCCAATGCCGCCACCTGGCCCTCATTGGGCAGATAGAGGTTTACCAGAGTAACCTTTTGATCATATATAAGCCCCTTTACAATCAGAAGGCGGCCATCCTCATCTTTAATTGTGTTTACTTCTTTCCACGGTATCTGTTTCGATATAATAATCGACACACCCTTCGCATTTGATGTCTGTGATGGACTATGATATATCCTCGGGAATCTGTAATTCCCTAGTCTTGGAATTTTTTTTTTTTTTAAATGCGTCTCCTGTAGAAATACAATCTGCGACCTCATTCTCCACAATTCCGCCAGCAGCATGTTACGTTTCTCTGGAGAGTTCAGTCCCTTAACGTTATAGGATGTAAACGTTATTCTAGTCATCTTAATGTTTACTCCTTTTCTCCTTCTTTCCCCTTTCCCTTCTTTCTCCCTTCCTTTCCTTTCTTTTTTTCTTTTTTCTTTTTCTCCCTTTTCCCCTTTCCTTTATTAAACCAGTCCCTTCTTATCTTACGTTCTAAGAGTCAGATCGAGAGAGGTGGATGGAGAATGATGGCAGGGGAGACAACAACAAAAAAAAAAAAAAAAAAAAAAAAAAAACACAACCCCCTATCTCCTAGAGCCCGGATTATCCCTGTGACCCCTGGATATAAAATAAAATAAGCACAGCAAACGCCTGTGGTCTTTCCCACTTTCAGCGGGCGAGCCCCCCCTGCGTATGCACAAAAAAATAAATAAATAAAAATAAAATAAAAATAAAAATAATTAAACGCCTCCGACTTCCCTCCCACTGGAGGAGAGGCGTATCTAGTGGGGGGGGGGGGGTAGTTATGCAACAATGGAGATTTGCGGCTTCCCTTCCCATGCACCCTCTTTTTACTACACGCATTTCCCCTTCATACTAGTGTCCCTTAATTCTCCCTGTTTAGGTTTTAACGTCCTTTTTTTTTTTCTTTTTCTTCCCTTTCCTTTCCCCGTCCTTCCCATCCTTACCCCTTACAACACATCAATTCTCTGCGGCATATATTTATCTTCTTTACTATGCATCCCTTAAATACCCTCTATAATGATTACTTGTAAATACTGTCTCTATATACCTATAAACCTCTATCAGAATCACTATATCTCCATACAAATACATATACCTTAGATCAAATTCACGTTAACTTAAATTCAACATACCCATCAGAATTATACATTCAAATATTCCCACATTAACCCGCTCAGGACCCTGACCAGAGTCCTCTATCCTATCTCTTCCTATATATACTATATACGCTATATCTATACTATATCTTACTCGGGTAGCTCTTATACGCATTTTTAAGGGTGGGTATCCTTCTTACCCCTGCCACCTTCGCCCACCTAATATATGCTTGGTCCTCCACTTAGCTTTCCCCTATCTATAATATTACTCCCTCATTCACCCTCCTTTGTCCCTTCCCTTCCCTTGCCCCCCACACACCTGTGCCCTTTGTCTGTGTTGCCTGTGTACTTAAAAAAAAAAGAAGAAGAAGAAGATATGCTTATATATATATTACCCCCCCCCTAAGTTCCTTCCCCGGGTAATTCCCCAGGGGGAGGACAAAAAAAAAAAAGGAATAAAGCACCCAAAAATAAGTGAACACAAAGAACAATACTTCAAGTTCCCCCCTTCGCGTGTAGCGTGTAACTTCGTTCCCCTACTGATCTTTTCCCATCCCTCCCCCCCAAAAAAAATAAAAAAATGGAGCACGAGTACCTGCTCCTGTGGCCAAGAAAAAGAATAGCCCCCAAGCTATTTAATATGTGTATACTTGTGTTTGTATTGTGCAATTTATTACATATATTGTGTATTTATAGATCCCTTCCACTACCCCCCCCCCTCTCTCCCCTCTCTATTGCTAAATGTCTGAACTTCTGCATTTCAACATATACCCACCCTCCTTATCTACCTCTCTTCCCCTTTTATCGTATCATAACATATTATTTCCCATTTTATTTACCCATGAATACGTTTTCATATACCCATAGATATCCATAAACATTTACACAGTTATTTACATAGTCATTTTCTATTCCCCTCCCATCTCTCCCCCCCCCCATCTAAGTGAAAGAGGGGAGCAGAGGGAGGAGAGAGGGGACAGGCCCCCCCTCCAAAAAAAAAAAAGGCAACCAAGAAACAAAAAATGTCATACCACCCCACCCTCATTCCAAGTGATAAGAGGGAGGAGTAAAAAAAAAAAAAAACACCAAAAAAAAAAAAAGGCACAGTCAAGGCATAAAAGCACCACAAAAAAAAAAAAAGTTCTAAAAAATAAAAAATGAAGGGGGGGGGGTGGCTCCTTCTTTCTTCCTTATCTGTCCGGGTCACGTGGGAAAAGCAAAATAAATCCCTTTGGGTATACTATTCGGGTATAATGGTCTGTCCTATTAGATTGTCTGTCATCCTTCGGTTCCTTGCCTGCTATCTTCATGATTTGTGTTTATTGTTGTGAGGTTTAGTGCGGATTCCATCCAGACTGGTAGACTTAACCAGTTAGGGACCTCAATGCCTTGACCCCCCAAAAATTTAAATAGCTCCGGGAGTTGGTCTGGTTCTCTCAGATTGAAGCTTCGTCCCCCCTTCTTCACATACACTGCCAGTGGGTGTCCCCATCTAGATGTACCTCCGTTTGCTAATATATGATCCAGAAGAGGCTTTAACATACGCCGCCTGGTTTTTGTTTGTTTGCAAATATCTGGGAATATTTGTATCTTCCCTCCTTCATATTCCAGGTCACCCTCCTGCCAGGCGGCTCTAAGAATGTCTTCCTTAATTCTATAAAAATGGATTCTACAGAGTACATCTCGTGGGCTAGTCTGCATGTGGTTTGTATTAGTGGGTACCTTGTGTACTCGATCTAATTCAATCGCCGTTTCTGGCGCCTTTTTTAGCAGGCGGTTTAGTATATTTGTCACACAGTCTCTTAATATCTGACCCTCCATGTTCTCAGGGACCCCCTTAATGCGAATGTTGTTTCTCCTGCTCCTATTTTCACTCTCCTCTGACTGCAGCTGTAGCATGGCTAATTGACGAGATTGCTGGTGCACCCTTTCTTCCAACTGAGCCATACGTGGATCCATCACACTTTGTCTAGACTCCCACTTACAAAGTCTCTCATCCATCCCTTCCACCTTTGTGCGCACCTCCTCTATCTCCTCTCTTATTGCCCCTGTTACGCTGCCCATCAGGGTCTGCATATCTTCTCTGGTGGGCAGTGCCTGTATTAACTGAAACAGTTGTTTTATATCAGACTCTCCCCCCTGTTCCTGCTTCGAGGTGTCCTGTTCAGCAGGTTTCCCTGCCTGGGGGCCCTGGACATTAGACCGTGTTAGATTATACGGTGCATTACCACAATTAGGTACCTGCATAGCTGTAGGGGTTCTAGCTTCTCGTCCTCCCGGCTGCTGTACCTTCTGAGGTGTGGGTATTGCTGCTGCTGGTATAGATATCTCCGGCAGGGGCTCGCGAAGCAGAGCGGCTCTGTGTCCACCTTCTCCGTCCTGTCTACTCTCCTGCTTTGCCGTCCTATAACGGGTTGGATAATTATGGATTGCGATATGCGGGACGACTTCACTCTTCCTCCGCCTCAGCATGAGCAGTACCTCCCCACTATCAAGCCTTTGGGGGCTCTCAGCGCTCGGCTCTCGGCTCTCGGAAGTATCCGGGGAATCATTGTCACAATCACTGTCGTTCTCCTGGAGAGTGCATGTTCAGGCGCCTAGTTCTCTCCGGGATTACTGTGCTTGATTGGCCAGCCCCGTCAATATGAAAAAAAAAATGCCATCTTTTAAATTGGTCATTAAAAACGATCGTGCGTAGGCTCCAGAGCATTTTTAACGATGTGAAAAATGGCCTGAAAAAAATTAGAACCTGCTCTATTTTTTGACGTCATTTTTCACGTCGTTCTTTTTAACGTCATGAAAAACGGTAGTGTGTATGCTTTTACGAGGAGAAAAAAAACGCGCATGCTCAGAATTAAGTATGAGACGGGAGCGCTCATTCTAGTAAAACTAGCGTTGGTAATGGAGATAGCACATTCGTCATGCTGTAATGGACTGAAAAGCACGAAGACTAAAAAGTGTGAATCGTCTCTCACCAAACTTTATTAACACCAGGATCAGCAAAAGCATCCCAAAGGGTGGCGTCATTCGAATGGAACTTCCCCTTCATAGTGCCGTCGTACGTGTTGTACGTCACCGTGCTTTGCTCAAGCATTTTTTTTTCATGATAGTGTGTAGGCAAGGCAGGCTTGAGAAGAATCACGTCGGGAAAAACCTCGTTTTTTTCAATGACATTTAAAACGGCCGTGTGTACGAGGCATAACTCTAGCAGCACATACAGGATATTGAATTTATGTACTGCTAAATATTACAGTAGATATAGTTGGTATCAAAGGTGTGCGCAGCCTACTACATTAGGGTGTGCACCCCAAAGCTCAAACACAGATCAACAGAGGCAAGAGCTAGTCAGCGGCGAGTGCAAAGCACATGTGAACGAGTCCTTTTTTTTTTTTTCCTCTTTGTTTAAAACATTTTATTTGCCCTTTTGAGGGGCTTTGGCGAAATATCAGGGTTCTAAACAGACCCCTGATGTCTTACATTTAAGAGTGAAAAAGGGACTGAGGACAGGATGGAGGCGCAGATGCTGTAAATATTACAGTAGGTATAGATCCCCCTACAGCGCTACCAGAGGGAGGGAGAGGAGGAGAAGCCGGCAGCGCTGCAATGGGAGGAACAAGGGGATCGATATCTGAAATACGGTAGTACAGCTCAGCAGGTGCCTGGGCCCCCCTTTTGAGCTAATAGGGCATGGACCCGGTACAGGAGTACAGGAGGTATCATTGGCTCTGGCTCGCAGGGTGATTAGGGTGTGCCCAGGCACACCCGGCACACCCCCTGCGCACACCTATGGTTGGTATACAGGACCACTAGTTTTAGCCATATTGCTGGCCTTTCCTGAGCAGCCAAAGCTCTGACAATTACAGGTGGTGCCACTACTTGTCTGCTCCTTCTCCCCTCCCTTAATCCCCCTACATGCGGTGCCCCACTGATCAATAATAATGTGTGGGAGGTGGGAGAGGGCAGGTAAGCTCCGTAATCACTAGGTAGTGTTGGATCTTTACCGGTTGGCAAAAGCTTGGCATTCTGGCATACAAGAAGCAATTAAAGTAGATTCATGTATATGAAGGCATGTTGTAATGCCTGTACTGCTAACAGCTTTATTTTTCTTTTAACCACTTAAGGACCGAGCGTCTTTCTGAGATTTGTTGTTTACAAGTTAAAATTAGTTAGAACCCCCAAACATTACATATTGTTTTTTTTCTAACACCCTAGAGAATAAAATGGCGGTCGTTGCAATACTTTCTGCCACACCGTATTTGCATAGCGGTCTTACAAGCGCACTTTCTTTTGAAAAAATACACCTTTTTCATTTTTTCTTATTTATTTTACTTTTTATTTCAATTTTTCACACTGTTCTTTAAAAAAAAAAAATGTTGTCACTTTTATACCTATTACAAGGAATGTAAACATCCCTTGTAATAGAAAAAAAGCATGACATGACTTCTTAAATATGAGATCTGGGGACAAAAAGGCCTTAGATCTCATATTTACACTAAAATGCAATAAAAAAAATAATGTGATTTGAAAATAAATAAATAAATAAAAGTCCCTTTAAAGGAGTTGTAAAGGCAGAAGGTTTTTTATCTTAATGCATTCTATGCATTAAGATAAAAAGCTTTCTGTGTGTAGCAGCCCCCCCAACACCCCCCAATTACCTACCTGACCTCCTTCTCTCTCCAGCGATGTCCACAATCCCCTCAGCCATCCAGTACATGCCTCCTCATTGTCTGAGACAGAGAAGCGGTGCTATTGGCTCACGTGGCTGTCAAGCAAAGTCAGTCAGCCCATCAGGGGAAAGAGGGGGCGGGGTCAGGTCGGGGGCTCCGTGTCTGAATGGTTTCACGGAGCTCTGACTCAGCTTGGGTGACCCCTGTAGGAAGATGCTGGCTGAGGGGCACTCAAAGGAGGGAGGGACTAGAACCAGCAAAGAGGGACCCGAGAAGAGGAGGATCCAGGATGCTCTGGACAAAACCAACTGCACAGAGGAGGTAAGTATACCATGTTTGTTATTTAAAAAAAAAAATAAACGAGCCTTTACAATCACTTTAAGAGGTACAGGCGGAAGTGACGTTTTGACGTTGCTTCCGCCCTGCAATGGTATGGAGATGGGTGGGTGGGAGCCATCTTCCCCTCACTCAGCTCCATACCACACAGGGAAAAGGATCTGACCGCCTCTGCCGCTGCTGGCGGCTCTGGTAAGCGGCAGAGGGCACCCGAGCCCGGAGGGAGGGGTGTCCCCTCTCCCGCCACCGATAAAAGTGATCTTGCGGCAAATCCGTTGCAGAGACCACTTTTATCTGAATCTGGATCACTCACTGAAGAAGAGGATACCGGGGTTATGGCAGCTAGCTGCTGCCATAACAACAATATTCCTCTTCAAAGTGCAGACGTATATCGCCGTGAGCCAGAAGTGGTTAAAATTCTACTGTCACCTTAAACCATGCCTTTTTAGCCACACCCAATGCTTGTTTTGTATTTTGGCGCCTTTAACTGCTTGCCGATCAGCCGCCGCAGAATGGCTTGGCTGCACAAATCGCTGTACCGGTATGGCGGTCCCTTTAATGGCTCTAGCAGGCGTGCGTGCCCTGCGGCGCATCTCTGGAGCCGATGCGTGTGGCCGGCAGCCACGATGTCCACCGGCCACCCACCTCCTCAGAGAGACAGAATGGGGATCTGTCACTGTAAATGAACAGATCCCCATTCTAAAGGAGGAGTAGAGAGAGATTGTCTGTTCCTAGTGATCAGGATCAGTGATCTCTCTCTACTCCCTGTCAGTACACTCCCCCCACAGTTAGAAACACCTCCCTAGGGAACACTTAAGCCCTTGATCGCCCCCTAGTGTTAACCCCTGCCCCTGCCCTGCCAATGTCATTCATACAGGGATCATTGGCTCTGTAATAATGTCACTGGTCCAAAAAAAGTGTCCAATCTGTCCACCGCAATGCCACTGAAAATCACTGTTTACCGCCATTACTAGTAAAAAATTAAAATTCCACAAAACTATCCCCTATTTTGTAGACGCTATATCTTTTGCGCAAACCAATTATTATACGCTAATTACGATTTTGTTTACCAAAAATATGTAGAAGAATACATATTGCCCTAAACTGATGAAGAAACCTGTTTTTTTTTTTTGTGTTTGTTTTGGGGTATTTATTATAGCAAAAACAAAAACATTTTTTTTCAAAATTGTCAGTGTTTGTTTTTTTATAGCGCAAAAAAAAACAAAAACGCAGAGGTGATCAAATACCACCAAAAGAAAGCTCTATTTCTGGGGAAAAAATAAATACATTTTGTTTGGGTACAGCATTACACAACCGCGCAATTGTCAGTTAAAAACGACGCAGTGCCGTATTGCAAAAAAAGGCCTGTCATTAATGGGGTAAATCCTTCCTGGGCTGAAAGGGGCTAGGTGCCATCTTGCTGAGCTGACAGATCTACACTGTGTATATGCGTGCTGTGATGTGTAATGTATGTGTCTCTGCGCATTGTGAGTGTTACTCCTTTTTATTCTTTTATTAAAAAGTAATTGGCAATGCTATACTATCGGGACTTTTATGCATATATTTCTTTGAGTCTTGTTATGCAAAAGATGTGGAATATGGAGGTGTGACCTGGGTGCTGCTGACCTGTTGCCTATGTGATTAATAATATATATATATATATATATATATATATATATATATATTTATGAGCGCTTCACTTTTAGTAGGTTTACGTTGAAGGATATTTCAGGTACCGGTACCTTGACTTTCTTGTGCAATAGGTGAATGAAAATGGAAGCACTGTGCCAAGTAACTTGTTAAAAAGTTTGGACCCCACTGGCTCACCCGGTGCTGAATCCTGCCATTAAATTTGGAGGATTAAACTTTGAACCACCTTTTTTGGTACAGGAGCATTAAAAATAAGAATATCCTAATGAAAAAGTTTGTTACTAATGGACATCTGTAATAAATCGGAATGTACACACTTGAATTATTATAACAACCCATTCATCCCTCTAAGGCTACTTTCACACTGAGGCGCTGGATGCGCTGGCGGTATAGCGGCACTATTTTTAGCTTAGTTTTTGCCGTGATTTGCGGGCGCTAGCGTGGGGATTTTAACCCCCGCTAGCGGCCGAAAATGGGTTAAAAACGTGCGCAATAACGCCTCTTTGCAGCGTTTTACGAGCGTTTTGGAGGCGCTACCGCATTGATTTCAATGGGCAGGGGCGCTATAGGAGCGGTATTTTGCGCTCCTATTGCGCCTCAAAGATGCGGCTTGCAGGAGTTTTTTGACCCTCCTGCAAGCGCAACTCTCTAGTGTGAAAGCCCTCAGGCTTTCACATTGGATACAATTGAGCAGCTTTTTTGGGGCGCATTTTAGCGCAATAGCGCCTGCAAAGCGCCTCAGTGTGAAAGGGGCCTTACTTGATTGTTTTTATCTGCTTGCTCCAGCAGCCAGGAAAGAGTACCAGTTATCAGCCCTGATCTCAGGCAGAGGAGAGAATAGCCTGCATATGCACCCTATAGCCTGTCATTGTTTGAAAGTTGTGCTCTAGAGGTAAAACTGTGCAATTATAGCAACCTCAGATTGAAGATTGAGATTTTTACAAATGCCCATTCCTAATCTATTTTATGCTACTCCAGGCCATGTAAGTGATGAAACAAATCTAGCAAAATGAAGAAGACTTTATCTTTTGAGTAGACAAAAAAAGGAAATATAGCCATCACACCTGGAGAAGTACCTCAATATGAAAAAGATCTGTACTTTCCCTGAAGCTGAGGGCTACATCCTTACAATACAAGATTGCTGTCCAATGTTACATATATGTTCAATACACACAAAAGCAGCAATGATAATCATTCTTCCCTTACCGTGGATATGTTGATTAGATATGACGTTGGTCCAGTTATGATGGCTGGCCCACTCCAGCTGATATTAATACTTTGTGGGGAGGTAGCAACAACATTTATGTTTTGTGGAGGTCCTTCTGCAGCTATAGTAAATGGTAAAAAGAATAATATTAAGTTTGGTTTTCATGTACCTTTTCTATAGTGCACACTTGGAAACAGACAGCGTTGTAATAACTGTAGCAGCAGGAGCATATCGTGAATTGAAAACTTTTGCTTCAGCTTTATGGTAATGGGAATAAATTCTGAATAATGATAGAGTGGGAATGTAGAATAGCTGTTCATAGACAGGGTAATATTTCAACAAGTAGAAAAGTTGATGAGACATCCACCTGTCCTTCTGCACTACAGGGACACACCCAATATTTTTGCCAGCTAGGCCAACAGATTGATGGGCCTCACATGGGTTGTAAAAGCTCTGCTACATTTTTACATAGAAAAAGGACTGATTGTAATAATGGTCATGATTTGATACAATAAAAGCACATCTACGTGATCATATTGGTACAAGAGTACAGAAAGGAAATATCTTGAATGTTCAAATGCAGGGCCTTTTGTCATGCACAGTGGCAGTGGAAGCTAAGCGTTGGAGTGCAGAGCACTTTTGGAGCCAAATGATTTCCTGCACGTCGGCATAAATTCAGCCATGATATCATCCAGCCAGCAGAAAAGCTGGGCATATTCAAGAGAAAGTACACAAGTTATCCCTGAACACCAATACTGGGGGATTTCCTAGTCCCATTGACACCTATTCCTACCACTATTTCTCTGACAGACCACTAATGCAGGGGGAATTTATTAAAATCTACTGACCTGAGAATTTTTTCACTGACCACTACCAAAGGGGTTTCTTTTTCGTACATCACGGGACACAGAGCGACATAGTCATTACTATGTGGGATTATATAGATTACCTTCAGGTGCTGGCACTGGCAACTTCCAAGACAGGAAGTACCCTCCCCTATATAAGCCCCTCCCATTACCTCAGTTTTTTGCCAGTGTCTAAGGCAGGGATGGTGAACCTCGGCACCCCAGAGGTTTTGGAACTACATTTCCCATGATGCTCATGCACTCTGCAGTGTAGTTAAGAATGATGGGAAATGTAGTTCCAAAACATCTGGGGTGCCAAGGTTCGCCATCACTGGTCTAAGGTGTTGGCCAAAGAGTAACATGTTTTTTTCACTGGGCTTGCGTACAGGTTTTTTTGGGCCTCAGCAAGCTATTCCGGATCCGACCAAAAAAGCTTCATAGCTAAATGGTCGGTACCCGGGCCTTGCAGAGAAGAGCAAGGTTTTGCCTGTAATGCCTCTCTTAGGAGGGCTGGACCCTGGGATCCAGAGCTCTGGTCATACCCACAACCAAGATGTTTTCTGTGCAGGGTGCTATACAGGTCCAGGGGAGTGGAATCCTTGGGAACCCGGTCCCTGAAGGTCTATGTACAATGCCTGCCGTGAGAGGTGAAGTTTGGGCTTCTGTGGACCAAACAGAGTCCTGCGGCGGGGAAAAATAGGATTTTTATAACAGCTTACCTGTAAAATCCTTTTCTTGGAGTACACCACGGGACACAGAGCTAGTCATTACATAATGGGTTAAGGGTCACCAGCGGTGATTGGACACTGGCACAACCAATGGAAGACAGTTCCCCTCCATATAACCCCTCCCATCAGGGAAGTACCTCAGTTTTGTAGCAAAGCAGTAAGGTTCCCATAAGAAGGGTGGGACCTCTGTGTCCCGTGGTGTACTCCAAGAAAAGGATTTTACAGGTAAGCTGTTATAAAAATCCTATTTTCTTTATCGTACACCACGGGACACAGAGCTAGTCATTACATAATGGGACGTCCCAGAGCAATGCTCATATGAAGGGGGGGAGACACAGATCAAAACAGGCCGCTTGCGGACCAGAAGCCCTATACTGCTGCCTGCAGCACACTTCGCCCAAAGGCGGAATCCTCATGTCCTTTCACATCTATTTGATAGAATTTGGAAAATGTATGGACTGAAGACCAAGTTGCAGCTTTACAGATCTGAGCCATCGAAGCCTGGTGGTGCACTGCCCATGAAGCACTTATCGCCCTGGTAGAGTGCGCCTTAACAGGAAAAGGAGGAGTCCTGTTCTTTAAACCATAAGCTTGAACAATTACTTGTCTAATCCACCTGGAAATGGTGGATTTTGATACCGCTTGGCCCTTCTTGGGACCATCTGGTAAAATAAACAAAACATCTGTTTTACGTATCTGAGCGGTTGCTTGCAGATACACCCTTACCGCTCTCACTAGATCTAGAGAGTGTAATAATTTTTCCCCCGCCGTCCGCGGGTTTGGAAAAAAGGAAGGCAGAACAATGTCTTGATTCAAGTGAAAAGCCGACACCACCTTAGGCAGAAAAGCCGGATGGGGTCGTAGTACGATCTTGTCCTTGTGACAAATTAGATAAGGCTCTTTACAAGAAAGAGCTGCTAGCTCTGATACTCTCCTAGCAGAAGCTATAGCAATCAGAAAGGCCAATTTCCTACTTAATATAATTAAAGGAATATGGCGAATATGTTCAAAAGGTTGCTTTTGCAACACTGACAATACCAAATTCAAATCCCATGGACACAAGGGAGACCTGACTGGAGGATTTATCCTCAGTACCCCCTGAATGAATGTCCGAACTAGGGAGTGAGATGCCAATGGTCTCTGAAAGAAGACTGATAGAGCCGATATTTGCCCTTTGATGGTGCTAAGGGCTAATTTCATATCCACTCCTAACTGGCAAAAAGCAAGAATCCTACTTATTTCATATTTCAGAGGATTCCAACTTCTGGATTCACACCAGGAAACGTATGCTTTCCAGACTCTATGATAGATGAGTCTGGAGGCTGGCTTTCTAGCATTAATGAGCGTAGAAAGAACCAGGCCAGAGACCCCTCTCTTTTTCAAAATGTGGGTCTCAGCAGCCAGGCCGTCAAATTTAGCCTTTGTAAGGAAGGGTGGAATACTGGACCCTGTGACAACAGGTCGTGTCGAAGTGGAAGCATCCAGGGCCTTCCTATCGCCATTTTTACGATCTCGGCATACCAAGGCCTCCTGGGCCAGTTTGGGGCCACTAGGATTACTGGTATTCCCTCCTCCTTGATCCTGCGAAGCAGTCTTTGTAGAAGAGGGATCGGAGGGAATGCATAGATCAGTGAGAACTGATTCCATGGAGTTATTAGAGCGTCTGTCCCGTAGGCTAGAGGATCTCTCGTTCTGGACACAAAGTTGTCCAATTTCTTGTTGAACCTGGAAGCTAGCAGGTCTACATCTGGGTTTCCCCATCTCAGACATATGGCCTGAAAGATCTCTGGGTGAAGAGACCACTCTCCTGGTAGCAGCTGCTGACGACTCAGGTAGTCTGCTTGCCAGTTTTCTATCCCTGGAATGAAGATTGCAGAGATGCAAGGTACATGCTCTTCTGCCCATGCCAAGATCCGGTTCACCTCTCTTTGGGCTGCCCGACTGTGGGTGCCTCCTTGGTGATTGATGTAAGCTACTGCCGTAGCATTGTCGGATTGAACCCGAACTGGGTAGCCCTGTAACCTGTATGTCCAGGTTTTGAGGGCTAGATATACCGCCCGGATCTCTAGCACATTGATGGGCAGGATCCCCTGAGTCTTGGCCCAGGTTCCCTGGGTAGAAGCCTCCTCGAATACTGCACCCCAGCCCGATAGGCTGGCATCCGTAGATACCACCTTCCAGGCCACTGGGAGGAAGGACTTTCCCTTCCGTAAATTCCTGGCTTCTAGCCACCAATTGAAGCTGTGGCGTACTTGTGAGGACAGGCGCATGGGTATATCCAGAGCTTGGCTCTTCCTGTTCCAGGAGGCTAAAATATTGCCTTGAAGTAGTCTCGAATGAAACTGGGCGTAAGGGACCGCCTCGAAGGAGGCTACCATCTTTCCCAATAGTCTCATGCAAAGGCGAATAGACGGCCTCTTGTTTGCTTTGACCTTGTGGATCAGGTCTTTCAGAGACTGTATCTTTGGCTCTGGCAGGTATACCCTGTTTTGGGCTGTATCTATGATCATGCCCAGGTACACTATCCTTCTTTGGGCCTGGAGAGAGGATTTTTGTAAGTTTATAATCCATCCTAAATGCTCCAGGTATCCCACTGTAGTGTCTACAGCGTGATCCAATCCCTCCTTTGACTGATCTATTAATAGTTGATCGTCTAGATAGGCTGTTACCGCAATGCCCCGTGTTCTTAGGTTTGCTAACAGAGGAGCTAGCACCTTTGTGAATACTCTGGGCGCGGTGGCTACACCAAATGGCAGGGCCACAAATTGAAAGTGGCGATCTTCTACCGCAAACCTTAGGAATCTTTGGTGAGCGGGGAGGATTGGTATGTGTAGATATGCGTCTTTGATATCTATGGACGCAATGAATTCTCCGCCTTTTAAAGTAGCGACCACGGATCGAATCGTTTCCATTCGAAAATGGCGAACGTTCAGAAACTGGTTTAGATTTTTTAGATCCAGGATGGGTCTGACTTCTCCGTTCGGTTTTGGAATCACAAAGAGGTTTGAGTAAAAACCTGAACCTTGCTCCTTTTGGCGTACCTCTGTAACCACACCTTGAGCTATTAAGTGATTCAAACCTTTGAAGAAGGATCCTCTTTTTTGTGGATCCTTGGAGAGTCTTGAACTTCGGAATTGAGAAGATGGGATCTCTCGAAATTCCAGTCTGTACCCTGAGGATATTGTGGATACCACCCATTTGTCCTGGGTTTCTGTCCGCCAAGTCGCTGAGAACTGACGAAGCCTTCCCCCCACTCGGCCGAGCGGGGGCGCCCCTTCAATGAGAGGTTTTGGGGGCTTGCTTATTAGCTCTTGAACCCCACGGCTTCTTGTTCTTCTGAGCCTGTTCTTTGGCTTTTTTGGGCGGCTGAAAAGGCCGTCGCCACTGGCTGGAGTCAGATTTCCCGGGAGCTGGGGAGAGAGTGTGTTTAAAACAAGGTCTCTTGTTTTTCTTTCTCTCAGGTAAAAGTGTCGTTTTACCACTTGATATCTTTTGGATATATCTTTATAAATCTTCCCCAAAAAGGCGTTCGCCATGGAACGGGAAACTTGCCAACAACTTTTTGCATGGGGCTTCCGCTGACCAATGCTTAAGCCAAAGTACTCTGCGCATCTGTACCAGCTGGAGTGTAAGGCGTGATGCCTGTATGATAGAATCTCTCATGGCATCCACTGTGAAGCATAAGGCTTTAGGCAAATTCTCCCAATTTTTAGCCTGCTCTGAAGGCAGCTCCTTCAGCCCCTGCTTTACCTGTTGGCTGACGACCTGACACATACCGACTGCTGCTACTGCAGGTTGGATAATTGAGCCGGCCAAAAGGAAGGAGGATTTCAGTAAGGATTCCAACTTCTTCTCAGAAGGATCTTTAAACACTTGTACATTATCCACTGGACATGTCAGGTTTTTATTTACACAAGAAATAGCCGCATCTACCGTAGGCAGGCTCCATTTCTTTAAAAAATTTTCCTCCATAGGATAAAAAATGTTAAACTTTTTTGGAGGTGAAAAACGCTTATCTGGATGTTGCCAGTCTGCGTACAATAGATCCTCTAGTAACGGATGAACCGGGAAGGAGCATGCACCTTGCAGGGATCTTAATGATCCTAGGGAGGAGACAGGTGATTCTGTTACCTCCAAAGAGGGTAACCTAAATGCAGCTCGCACGGCTCCTGCATAGCATTGCACCTGTGACTTTAAAATCTGGGATACCGAAAAAGGCTCATCCGATATCCCTGATCCGTCTGACTCCTCATCCTCTGCTGATGTAGCCTCCTCCTCATCCTCCTCCTCCTCAGGTACTTCTGAAGGGAGGTCCAATACTGGAGGAGATCTGCTTCGCTTATTGTCCTTTTTAGAGGATTTAGCGATTAAAGTAGCAATTTTCTCCTCCAGATTATTTAGGGCAGCTGATAAAGTGTCCTCAGTGACATATGCAGGCCCAGGCTTCACTGGGGAAGCCGCCATACCTGACAGAGGTAATGGCTCATCCTGTACAGGTGCTTTTGGCAACACAGGAGAGGAAGGTACCGAGTCAGCACAGCTAGAGCCCCCTGTCTCAGGCGGCGGTGCTCTTTTATCTCTTTTTGTCCGCATTACTTCCCCTGGAAGACTTACTGTTTAGACAAAATACAAGGTACCTAAATGCATATACTACCGTGTTCAGTTTAGCAAATACATTAAGTATGCAACTTTTAACACATAACTATGCATAACATGGATGTCTTTCTAGGAAGTACCCAATCCAACCACATGGAGTCTTACGTCCCTGTATAGCTGCTGTGTTTCTCTGCCAGGAACAAGAGAACTAACGAGCTTGCTTGCTGCTGCAGTGCTTTTTACACTGACAGTCTTTTAAATTTGGCGCCGTTTCTGTGCCTGCGCGCGCCACGTGCCCACGCACGCCTCGGCCCCCCCCCCCCCCTCCGATAAAGCGCGCTCCCGCGCGCGCGCGGCCTTTAGCGCTATGGTGGTGGCCATAGTGAGAGAGGACTCTCATCAGCCCCTGTCCCCACTTACCTGCATCTGCAGGTGTCTGTATCGGCCACCGGAAGGAGGAGCGGGGTGCTCAAGCAAGCTCAGCAGCGGAGGTGACGAGCAGTGTACTTCGCCGAAGCCGACACTGAACAGAGTGAGGTGAGTATATTCAGCTCTTTACTCCCCCCAGTGGTGGAAAAAAAGAAGACATCCACTTTTTGAAAAAGGTCCCAATCTAGTTATGGACCTTCTAATCTCACCTTATCCACGCCGCAGGTTTTTCTGCTGAAAGTTTTCAGACAGATACCAAACTTCACCCTTCACGGTGGGCTATGTGTGCCAACCTTCAGGGATATGGGTTCCTATTTAAAGGAT
Source organism: Rana muscosa (assembly GCA_029206835.1). Lineage (NCBI taxonomy): Eukaryota > Metazoa > Chordata > Amphibia > Anura > Ranidae > Rana > Rana muscosa. The sequence continues at coordinate 810,715,648 of CM055118.1, forward strand.
ACCTCTCCCCTGGGCCTTGTACAAGACTCTTACCAGGACTTTATAGCGAAATAGCGAAAGTGCTGGATCTTAGAGCCCAGTCCTCCGAAGAGAGACATTACAGGCGACGCCTCATGGATGAGGCCCGGATCCCATCCAGATTCAGCTCATTTGTAGGCGTCTTGGATGGATCCGAAAGCATAGCTCTTTTACCCCCAGAGGGTCTCTTTGGTAGAGCTTTCCTTTAGCACCTCCTAACGCGTCCAACACCTTTCGACACTGGCGAAAAAACTGAGGTACTTCCCTGATGGGAGGGGTTATATGGAGGGGAACTGTCTTCCATTGGTTGTGCCAGTGTTCAATCACCGCTGGTGACCCTTAACCCATTATGTAATGACTAGCTCTGTGTCCCGTGGTGTACGATAAAGAAAGGTAAGTGGGGGCCCCTCAGGAACTTGGTTCTATTGAGGGGACCCCCAAGCCTAATATGTCTTTCTGCCTGTTACCTAAACGGTATTCCCGCTAATATCTGTATATGCCTAAACTGCTAATCCTAGAAAATGTTTTTTTCATAGAGGAGGTTTGAAAAAAAAAAAAAAGACAAAGTGCGGTACCTGTGTTTAGCCACTAGAGTCCGCTGTGGAACATCTTTTTTCTTTGGACTATTCCTTCCATGGTAAAAGTCCAGGCAGATGGTGGGCTCTCTTGTAAGGGAAGCTGCATCCCTCTGTCATGTTGCCTTAACGCTCTTCCATCCCCGGGCCCTGGTGAAAACAGGGACCCTGGCTCCCCCCTCTGGGTAGACGCAGATGGCGCACACGTGGGCGCGCGCACGTGCACCCGCTTTCTTTTATTAGAATAGGCCGAAAAAAGGGGCAGAGCCTGGCGGATGACGCGTTCTGTGCGCCGGGCGCTTCTGCGCATGTGCGGGCGTCCCAGCTAAGTAAAAGGACGCAGTTTCTATGAACTAGCTGTGGAGGACAGAGCAAAAAAGGGCTGGTAACATGTTAGAACCTGGCTTACAGCAGGCGGTTGATACAGGCATCCCCTAGAAAGGCACATTAGTAGACACCAACTGATACATATAGCAGCAAGTGCGTTAGACTATTTCAGTTAAGGGTGTATTGCGGCTGGAATACCTCAGCTTTGGACTTAGGAATATGCCGCCCAAAAAGCTCCGGGACTTACCACCCAGGAAGCATAAGGGATCTCCTTCGGGCTCGAGGATCTGGAGCATGCATCTGCACCTGCCTCCCCTGAGAAATCAGAGGTTAGTACCCGTAGAGAACCCCCAGGAGTGCCAGGTACTGCGGCTGCCCTCAGTTCACCTGCTCCTGTATATGTAACAGAGGAGGTTTTTGCCTCAGCTCTGGGAGGATTGGAGCAAAGATTGGCAGCATTGATCGCTTCTTCCCTACCAGAAAGAAAGCGCACCAGATCTCTGTCACCTCCGTCAGAGTACCTGTTGGCAGAGCAACAGTCCCAGGAAGGGATTGACCTACCTGAAGGGGATCAGGATGAGGTTGACTCTGTCTTTGAGGAATCGACAGTAGAAGAACCATTCTCAGCATCACAAGCTGAAAGATTATGGGTTCAGACCCTAACTGACATGGTTCGATCAGCATTTAAAATGTCTCTTGTTGAACCATCAACTACTTCTGTCTCCTCATTGGGGTCGCTAAAAGCTCCCCAGACTAATTGTTCCTTTCCAATTCATCCGTTACTGGTAGGACTTATATACCAGGACTGGGAACATCCTGATAAACTATTTGTTCCACCTAAGAGATTTCCGGTGATCTATCCCATGGAGGATAAGTTCACCCAAAGATGGAGTGTTCCTACGGTGGACGCAGCCATCTCTTCTGTGAACAAATCACTGACATGTCCAGTAGATAATGTTCAAATGTTCAAGGATCCAATAGATAAAAAATTGGAGTCCTTGTTAAAATCTGCTTTTTCCACAGCAGGGGCGGTTACACAGCCAGCAGTGGCAGCCGTTGGGGTTTGCCAAGCTTTGAAGGATCAGATGAAACTGGTCTTAAGGGATTTGCCAGACCAGCAAGCCCAGGCTCTAGCTGATCTGCCTAGAGCATTATGCTTTGCGGTTGACGCCCTCAAGGATTCCATCCATCAGGCCTCCCGCCTTACGCTGTCTTTAGTACATATCTCCTGTGGGCGTTAGAACAACTATTGCTCCAAGGAGTAATTATGGAGGTTCCTATGGAAGAGTGGGGGTTGGGTTTCTACTCAAACCTTTTCACAGTCCCGAAACCAAACGGGGACATAAGACCCATATTGGATCTAAAGGGTCTAAACAAATTCCTGAACATCCGATCCTTTCGGATGGAGTCGATCCGGTCGGTAGCCGCTGCCCTACAAGGGGAGGAATGGTTGGCCTCGATCGACATCAAAGATGCTTACTTGCATGTTCCCATCTTTCCAGGTCATCAAAGATTTCTACGCTTTGCGGTAGAAGGGCGCCATATTCAGTTCAGAGCCTTACCCTTCGGTCTGGCCACAGCACCATGGGTGTTCACAAAAATTCTGGCCCCACTGTTGGCCGATCTAAGAACACGAGGTGTAACGATAATGGCATACCTAGACGACCTGTTGGTGATGGACCACTCAGTTGCCAAACTAGAGGTGGTAATTCTCGATACGATCAGGTATCTGGAATCTCACGGTTGGATCATCAACCTGGACAAGTCAGCCCTACAGCCAGTCAAAAGTCTGGTGTACTTAGGGCTACGGCTGGATTCAGACCAGAGGAAGATTTTCCTACCTCAAGACAAAGTATCCTCTTTGAGGGACTTGGTCCGCCTACTTTGTGCAAAAAGACAGCCGTCCATACGCCTGTGCATGAGGCTGCTGGGAAAGATGGTAGCATCATTCGAAGCTGTGCCATACGCCCAATTCCACTCAAGGAATTTGCAGAGGGCCATACTGTCAGCCTGGAACAGAAAGGTTCAGGCTCTAGACTTCCCGATGTCCTTATCCCCTTCCGTTCAGAAGAGTCTCTGCTGGTGGTTGGTCCCCCAGAATCTCCAGAAGGGAAAATCCTTCAGTCCGATTTCCTGGAAGGTGGTCACTACAGATGCCAGCCTTATAGGCTGGGGGGCAGTACTGGAGCAATGGTCTTTCCAGGGCAGATGGTCAGATACAGAAAAGACCCTGCCCATCAATCTCTTATAGATACGAGCAGCCCGGTATGCCCTAGTAGCATGGACATCCAAACTCCTAGGGTCCCCTGTCAGAATTCAATCAGACAATGCCACGGCAGTGGCATATATCAATCATCAAGGGGGCACCAGGAGTCGTGCAGCCCAGAGGGAAGTAAGTCACATCCTGGAATGGGCAGAAAAGCATGTCCCATGCATATCAGCTGTCTTCATTCCAGGGGTGGAGAATTGGAAGGCGGACTTTCTGAGTCGCCAACAGTTATGCCCAGGGGAATGGTCCCTTCATCCCGAGGTCTTCCGAGCAATATGTCAGCGGTGGGGAACACCGGATGTAGATCTACTAGCATCCAGATTCAATGCAAAGGTGGACAGATTTGTCTCCCGGACAAGGGATCCCCTCGCTTGCGGCTCGGATGCTCTGGTGTTCCCTTGGGATCAGTTCAAACTGATATATGCTTTCCCTCCGCTACAATTGTTGCCTTGACTCCTTCGCAGAGTCAGGTTGGAAAAGAAGCCGGTGATCCTGGTGGCTCCAGCGTGGCCCCGAAGGGCCTGGTACGCGGAGATTGTAAAAATGTCTGTGGGGAGTCCTTGGACCCTTCCACGTAGTTCGGACCTGCTTTCGCAAGGACCGATATACCACCCTTCCTTACTAACTCTAAGTTTAACGGCCTGGCTATTGAATCCCACATCCTAAAAAAGAGAGGTCTCTCTTACTCTGTGGTATCGACTATAATCAATGCCAGGAAGCCTGTATCCAGGCAGATCTACTATAGAGTTTGGAAGGCGTACATCACTTGGTGTGAGGCCAGAAAATGGCATCCACGTAAGTACGTTATAGGCAGAATTCTGGACTTCCTGCAGTGGGCTGTAGACAGGAAGTTTGCCTTAAGTACTATCAAGGGTCAGGTTTCGGCCTTGTCAATACTATTTCAAAGGCCCCTGGCTATGCATTCACTTGTCAAAGCCTTTGTACAAGGGGTGACTCGTATTATTCCACCGGTTAAAGCTCCCATATGCCCATGGTATCTAAATTTGGTTCTATCGGTTCTGCAAAAGCAGCCATTTGAACCTTTGCGGCACATTTCCTTGGTTCTACTCACCAGGATTTTTTTTTTTTTGTAGCCATATGTTCGGCTAGAAGAGTGTCGGAATTAGCCGCCATGTCCTGTAAAGAGCCATATCTAGTCATTTATAAGGACAGAGTAGTGTTACGTCCTCATCCAGCCTTTCTTCCTAAGGTGGTATCGAGGTTTCATTTGAACCAAGATGTGGTTCTTCCTTCCTTTTTCCCCAAACCGAGCTCGGTAGAGGAAAAGTTATTGCATTCCTTGGATGTAGTAAGAGCAGTTAAAGCTTATCTAAAAGCCACTGCTCAGATTCGTAGAACGGATACTTTGTTTATTCTGCCGGAAGGCCCCAGAAAGGGTCAGGCAGCGTCAAGATCTACTTTAGCCAAGTGGATTCGACAGGTCATAATGCAAGCCTATGGCTTGAAAAGGAGACCGCCTCCGTTCAAAGTTAGGGCGCACTCCACGAGAGCAGTTGGAACTTCATGGGCAGTGCATCACCAGGCCTCCCTGGCTCAAATCTGTAAGGCCGCAACATGGTCTTCAATACACACGTTTACTAGGTTCTACCAGGTGGACGTTAGAAGTCAGGAGGATATCGCCTTTGGGCGCAGTGTGTTGCAGGCCGCAAAAGATCCTCATGTCTGATGGTGCCCAGCTTATGTATGGTGTATCCCCCCCCTCAGTTGGCATTGCTTTGGGACGTCCCACATAGTAATGACTATGTCGCTCTGTGTCCCGTGATGTACGAAAAAGAAAAAGGGATTTTTATAACAGCTTACCTGTAAAATCCTTTTCTTGGAGTACATCATGGGACACAGAGCTCCCACCCCTCTTTTTGGGGACATGTATTGCTTTGCTACAAAACTGAGGTACTCCCGGATGGGAGGGGCTTATATAGGGGAGGGTACTTCCTGTCTTGGAAGTTGCCAGTGCCAGCACCTGAAGGTAATCTATATAATCCCACATAGTAATGACTATGTCGCTCTGTGTCCCGTGATGTACTCCAAGAAAAGGATTTTACAGGTAAGCTGTTATAAAAATCCCTTTTTTTTACTCCCATGGACAAAGTGCAATTATTACTCTCAATAACCTCTGCCACTGGGGTATTTTTTACTCCCACTGACCTCTGACACCAGGGTATTATTTTTTACTTCCACTGACCTCTTATGCCAGAGTACTTTTTACTCTACTGAAATATGATACCAGAGTATTTGCTATTCTAAGTGGCCACATTTTGGTCTCCTAAAGCCCTATACACTCGATCGTTTTTACAGATGAAAACAGTCCGATGGACTTTTTTCATCGGACAAACCGATCTTGTATGGGCCCCATCGGTCTTTTTTCCATCAGTGAGAAAAAATAGTTTTAAATTTATCCGATGGGAAAAAAAACGATAGCAAATTCCGAACGTCTGTGTGGAACTCCATCGGACAAAAAACCCACGCATGCTCAGAATCAAGTCGATGCATGCCCAGAAGCATTGAACTTATTTTTTCTCGGCTCGTCGGAGTGTTTTACGTCACGGCGTTTGGGACGGTCGGATTTTAGACTGATGGTGTGTAAGCAAGACTGATGGAAGTCAGCTTCATCGGATTTCCGATGGAAAAATCCATCTGATTAGAATCCATAGGAAATCCGATCGTGTGTACATGGCTTTACAGTCTGACAGACAGTAAAGTGATGCTTTGATTAAAAAGCTTGAGGATTCCAAATGGAGGTCTGACAATGCTGTTAGTATTTCAGTTTTAGGATGTCAATGGACAGGCCTGCATGTCTGACTACCCCCCCAAGCCAACGGATCTTCAGAGTATTCTATGAAGGTTGCCTCTGCCCACCTTTTAAGTTTATGTCAACGCAAGGGGCAGTAAGAAGTAGGTGAACTTCCCTGATAGATGCTACTGTGTTCATGATTTTTTTTAGAGAACATTGATGGATGGGACAGGGAGCTGTCAGGTGCCAGAAGATAGCTTGCCAACCAAAACATGAAAGTTTTACCCACACTGGATTAAAGTTTGTATTTAATACTTTTTATATGTAGAATTAAAACATAACCATAATAATATACATAACATTTAAATATTCGTTACCGCATGCATTTAAACACATTTCGGTGTTAGTATGTTAATACAGAATGTGAATAAAACCTTGCACAATAGAGAAATAAGTGTTCTCAACACCAGTTGATGTCATCAATATATTCCAAAGAAATAACCGATGTTTATGTCAGCAATATCAATAAAATTACTTTAGACGTCTTAAGGCCCATACACACGATCGAATTTTCCGACAACAATGGTCCGACGGACGTGTTTTATCGGACAATCCGACAACAAATGTTGGCTGTGCATGCTCTCAAATTTTCCGACAACAAATGTGTTCCGTTTGATTATCCGATCATGTGTACACAAATCTGTCGGACTAAAATCCAAAGTACAAACACGCATGCTCCGAACCAATGCTAAACATCAGACAACAATAGCAGAAGTTGCCCAAAGGGTGGCGGTAAAGAGCTGAAAACCACGTGGTTTGGTGTATGTTGCCTGAAAATGTTCTGCCGTGTGTATGCATACCAAATTCATGGCCAATGCCCCTTCGGACAAAAATCCAAAGAAAAGTCTGATGGAAGTCCGATAGTGTGTATGAGGCTTAAGTTACCTTTAACATAAAAAACTACAACAATCTGGCAGGATTCATGAAGTAATAAAGGTCAAACTGTGCAGCAGATATACATATTTCTCGGAATATGTATACAAGCTAAGAAGTTATCTGGTACTAAAAGATACGATTTTGATATAAATTTTGGCTGTATTAGTTTACTGAAGCGATTAAATAATTTTAGTCCGATTATTTAACACTGAGAATCAGCACTATACCGTGCGATAGGACAATAAACGTAGCTCAGCTAACTTAAAGATACAACATGACAAAGTAAGGAAAATGGCAACCAAACGAAAAACGTACTAATCTTCAGCTACTAAATATTACATAGATTAGAACTGAAACTGATTTTTTTTTAATTTTATTTTTTTAAGCTAATAATATCATTATATAGTAAATCAAAGGGGTTATGTCCGATTAAGGGTTGAACACCCAGTAAAGTTGGCACCACATCCCAAAAAGGTAATATATCAAATGGGAAGAAAGAAAAGGGATTTTAACGGTGCAATTGTATAGATAATGATGAGAAAGTATGCTTTGTTAAAAAAAAAAAAATGTATTTACTTCTTTTTGTCCAGTGCTAGAACTGTTAGCCATTAACATAACTCGTATAAATCATAAAAATTATGTATAAAACATCTTTCCTATCATAATCCAATCACTTCCGCTCATGAGAGCTTTTGTCCTGGTTACTACAATAATGCATTTACTGTAACTAACAAGCATCATTTCCTGATTAACATGCTTCCATCGCTGTACAGGAATGTAGGTCTTATAGAGGTCAGGGTCATCTTTGCAATTCATCTGTGTCCCGATACTAGGGTAGTTGTAAAGTGTGCTTGCTGTGTAAAGGATCTGGAGAACCAATCATTTGGGCTTTGAGCTTGGAAAAAAACACAGGAAGTCAGACTGAGTACAGCACCTAATACCAGCGCATAATATGATGTTATATCATTATTTCACAGCTAAGCCAAGCTGACTTCAAAAACATTGCATGTATCTTTATGGTTTATTGTAACCTTACTTAAATTTAAACACTAAGAGCATTAATCTATTTCTTCAAGGGCAAAATTGAGATGACCAGATCCATCGTCAGGAAATGAAGTGGAGACACAGACTATAGGAATAAAACTGCGACAGAAAATAGATATACAGGTCACTTGTATTAACCAAATCTTGTCCAAGAGTCTTTATGTTTCCATCTGGTTGGAAGGCTTTTGTGGTTTATATTCCCTATCTTTATATAGTAGCAAGAATGCCAATACTGGAATGCATGATCATATTATGCTGTCACACATATCCATGTGAAAGGGCACATGGACGCCAGTATGCTTATGAACATGCTGAGGAACATACTAAAACTTCACAATTAGCTGAACCACAGCCTAATGCTGACAAAAACAGCCAAGTTTCATTTATTATTTCATATTTCTGGTTCCATGTTAGTGCTTTAAGTGAAACTAACATTAGCTTTATTTTTAATGGTAAAGTTGAATTTCAGGTATGATATTTTTGCATAGTTACTAGCAGGGCTTTTTTTTCTCAGAGAATAGGTGCAGGAACTCCTTCCTTCCAGTCACCTCTTGTGTCTACCCCCTACCCACGAGCACCATTCCTTGGTTTCACCCCCTACCACCCTCTCAGTAATGGATACAGAACCAAGTATCAATTTGTGGTTCTAAGTAATTTGTATGTAATTTGTTAATGATAGGAAGTAAAATAGATCCCCTGTAGCCAGCAACAATGGAGCACCCCCAGCAACAATAGACTCTGAACAGCTAGCAACAATAGACCCCTCCCTCCACAGTAATGATTGTCTCACAGTAGCATAGGAGCCCCCAGCAACAACATATCCCCCGCCAGCGACAACTGACCTCCCCAGCAACAATAGACCCTTTCACTTAAAAAATAGCTCCCCTCCAGCAACAATAGATCCCCCAGCAGCCAACATCAATAGACCCTTCTGTACACCCCAGCACCCCTTGCCATTACATACATTCAGAGCAAGAGGTGCCGGAACTGCGTTCCCCCGCGTTCCTGCTGAAAAAAAAGCCTTGGTTACTATGCTCCAGGTTGGATCCATGTAAGTATGCATGTGTCTTACCTTGACAAATCCCTCCAGCTGCTGGAAATCACTGTATAGGTATCAGCTACTACAATGATCTCCACTGGCTTCCAAATTCTATTCTCAGTGGCTGCCCTTCTACTTAATGAACACAGGGGGTGCCACTCAAAGAACACTTTGACCCTGGGTTCACACTAGTACGATGTGGGAACCAGCATGATTCCAGCGCCGGTTCCTGAATTGCTCCTCTCCTGCAGGCAGTTCACACTGTCTTGTGCGAACCGCTGCGGGTGTCATTAACTTTGTTAATGACACCCCAGTTTAGTTCACAGATCGCAGTGCGAACTGTGAACTCGCACAGGAATCAGATCGCATAGGTGAGAACACACATGCAATCTGATTCTAGTGTGGAGAAAAACAAGTCCCTGCACTATTTTCTGTGTGAATCCAATGCGAGTTCAGCCGTACAACTGTAGGGCTGAACTCGCATTGCTCAGAGATCGCATGTGATCAGCACCTGCGGTGCAGGTGCGAATCACATGCAATCTCTGAGATTGCGTTAGTGTGAATTCAGGCTGAATGCTATCAATAAATGCAAAGCGTTCTCTGATTAGAGGAGGTGGAGAGTGTGACTTCGCCACTCTGTCTCTCCACTGCTTCCAATCCAAAAACGCTTTGCGTTCATTGACAAAAGGAATATCCCTAAATGTTGCCCGTACTAAGCTAGTGACCTCTTGAATTCACAGGAATTGTTCTGTTTTAAAATTGTGACAGTGGGTGTGGAGAGAATATCATGAAGGGGGAAGGGAGGGGGGCTGCAGATGCTGGAACATGTTCTTACCTAAAAAAGGGGAAAACGGGTGGAACTTAACCTTTAAATCCTTTAGTGCTTTTATTTTGTCTTCCAGATCTGTACAGTAATCCAGTGTGAAATGACCGCTGGGCAGAATCTTTCTGTAATAAAGACCACTCACTGCTGCTTATGCAGGGTGACTAGTCATGTGCCTGCCCCCTCCTGTAGATTTCTGCAGACAGTCTGTAATGGGTGGAGCTGCTGCTCTGCTTTCTGCACAGGATATGAACACCTCAGTTCTACTTTTACAAGGTGATATCTGGGTTTCAAAAAGCATTAGGTGCTCACAAAGTGGAGGTATAAATGTATAAATGAGCCTGGAGTTCATCTTAAAATTCCAGGTACAAACATCACAGCATAAAATCCTTTCAATAGAAATGCTACTCTTTTTAGTACCTATCAACGCTACATATAAAGTGAATGGCGGATCTTATCATTTATATTTATTATATGTACAGATAAATACTCTTTTACTAAGCCAAATGTTTCAAAATTGCCAAGTCATAACCTGCAGACTCCTGAATCGATACAGAAGCAGTTGCTTTAATTTTTTTGATTGTGTTTCTACTACCCTGGCATAGCAACCAAGCACACCAGGCATAGGGGGCTGATTATCTCCATGAGTGAAGAGCTTTAAGCCCCTCTGGACAAGTTGTATATGTCTAAAACTGTTAGAAAATTGTTCATGATCTGGCCCCTCCTAAAGTACCAGTCTGATGACAGCCACCAGGAGACCAGTGATGTATTATGGTATTTTGCTGCACTAGGCAAGACTAAAATCAGGCGCCCCCCCATCTAAATTTATCCCACCTGTTCCTTCTCAAGCAGCTATGTGGGGTCTCTGGTGGCTGTGTGGGGTCTCTGGTGACTGTGTGGGGTCTATGGTGGCTGTGTGGGATCTCTGGTGGCTGTGTGGGGTCTCTGGTGGCTGTGTGGGGTCTCTGGTGGCTGTGTGGGATCTCTGGTGGCTGTGTGGGGTCTCTGGTGGCTGTGTAGGGTCTCTGGTGGCTGTGTGTGGTTTATGGTGACTGTGTGGTGTCTCTGGAGAGAGAGGGGGTTGAAAGAAAGGGGGTTAAGAAAGAGAGAGGCGGGGTGAGAGTAAGTGGTAGAGAAACAAGTAAGACGGTGAGAAAGAGGGGGAAGAGAGAGAGAGGGGAGTGAGAGAGAGGGGAGTGAGAGAGAGGGGAGTGAGAGAGGGAGGGGGAAGAGGGGGTGAGAGGGAGAAGGGGGCTCCCCTATCCCCCCATACTACACCAGGAGACTCCCCTATCCTCCCCCCCAAAAGAAAACTTCACCAGACTTTCATCTTCCTGCAGCCCGCCAGCTCCTTTTTACCAGCTGTGTGTAGCGGGGCTGCCGAGACTTGATCACAGCCCGAGACTCTAACCTGCTCTGCCAATTGAGCTACTTCCAGGATGGGAGGCAGCAGCCACCTCCGCCTCCTGCTTCTGCTTTGCTCCCCTGTCACTGAACAGTCATTCTGCGGCCACACCTGGTGTCGCCCCTCTGGCGGGTGTCACCGGTTTGTGGTCCGAACCCCCGCCTCCCCGTAGCGACACCACCTCTTCTCTGCAATCCTCATAGTGTCCCCTCAATAGGGAAAGCATACAGTATGTAATGTATGCAGTATGTGCAACCTTTCTGACACACCTACACCTTGACAACCCAGTGGAAACAGCTACCATCTATCGCACTGTTCTTTCCTTTGAAACTGCTAATTCCAAATCATAAAGTCCTAAATGGACTGTGGAAGAGCATATAGCCATGTCGATAACAGCTTATATGCCTACACATTCTAAAAGATTGTACATGTTCTAGAGGATTGTTCATGAGCCCTGTTAAAAGTACAAACCTAATGACAGAAGCCACAAAGCTCTTTCACACATTTGGTACCCAAGGAAAGGTTACTTCTACGGGGAGTTGGTGTGCATCCTATGTGGAGCCTACCCAACACCTTTGTGGGAACAGTTAGGTTGCTACCACCTAACTGTGGCTTATTTTGAAACCACTAATTACCCATCAGAGTGTGTTAACTATCCTATGAAGTCCCAGAATTTCACAGGACAGTTAACGCAACCACCAAAAGAATTATTCAGCTGAGACCTAGATGCTACAATGTCAAGATAAAGGAATATTTGCCTATTGCAATGCAAAATATAATTCCTATACAGAAAAAAAAACATATTTTTTTAACATACCTTTCATGTGTATTTGAAATGTAATAGAATTAGACTTCTAAGATTTACAAACTGTGCAGCCAACATTTGTTAACTGGTGCTGTATGCATTCTTCTTGCTTAATAATGTTAAAATCAATGTTAATATATTGTAATTGTTGTTATTATTATTATTTTATTTTACTTCCAAAATGGTTAGTTGGTTAGTTAGTTAGTTAGTGTTTATGAAGAAGATGTGTACACTTACGACCAGATAAAGTTTGCACATTTATCCACTGTGAGGATGTACCATATCCGGCATTAGTGCTAGCACTAACTTTAAATCTATACCATCTGTACTTTTTTAAGCCATAAATTGTCTTCTCAACAATATTGTCTCCATACGAGTAGAAGTCCTTGCTTGTCTCAACACATTCACCAAAGTTCCAGTCATAACATTCAGTGGAAAGAAGCTGAGCTGTGATTTTGTAGTTCTTTAAATACCCATTTGTCTGGTCTGGTCTATTCCATTGCAATGTGACACTTGTAGAGTCAATGCTTAAAAAAGTAACATGTCGTGGACCACTGGGGACTAAAAGAAAGAAACCAGTAATAAAATACATGCAACACACAAAATGTCTTCTGTGTATACTGTACACATTGACAATACAGAACAGAACCTGATAACTTCATAAACAAAACCAATTGCTATATTGATAGACACCTTTCTTGTGGAGCTAAGCTAAAATCGTTAATAAAGATTATATTTGAACAGTAACACATTTATTTAAAAAAGAAGTGTGGGAGTTCAAAATAACAAACATAAATACTCACCTAGGCTGATAGCTCAGTTCTTGGTATTCATTGAGTAGAGAGCCAGTGACTCTCAGTCACTGGCTCTGTTCTCTGCCCCTCCAGTACTCACTGGAGTGCCGGGATGTGGAAGGGGAAGGAGCAGATGGCTCAGGCTCTTAGCGGCATGCTGGAAGGCTGAGCCAGCTGCCACTCAGATATTCTGACATTAAAGATGGGATCCCTCCAGAGTCTGGACCAGCAGAGTGACGTCAGCCAACAGCGGACTTTATTCTGTTGGCTGAATCTGGGTCACAGGAGTGCAGAACTAAGTGAACTCCTGTGACACACAAAAGAAGTTTGGCCAAACGAGCTTTGGCCCTACTTCTCCCTTAATGTATTACATACTAGATGTATGCACAAACAATTGCTAATTGAAAATAATGATTGATAAGTCCATCAACCCATTTCCTAGTCAGGATACAATCTGCATGGAGTTTGCATGTTCTTTCTGTGCTTGCATGAATTTCCTGCAGGTACTTTGGTTACCTTCCACACTCAAAAGACATGCTGGTAGGTTAGCTAGCTGTTGTCTAACTTGGCACTTGTATGTGTTTGCATGTATGGTAAGTATGGTCCTTGGATTATAATCCCTTTAAAGGGCAGAGACTGATATGAATGTACAATCTGTAAAGTTCTCATTAAATTGTGAGCTATATAAATCCCTGTGATAAATGAATAATTTATAAATCTGTTATATAATCATGTCTAGTGTCATAAGGAATATTGGATCCTGGCCTGTTCAATAACAATACAATATGCTTTTAAAAATGAAGTTCCCTTTCAAGTTCATTTAGTAGGGCGAGTAGCAATACACAAAGTGCAGTAACACAAAGCAGCTAAACAGCATACTTTTACTGATCTGATATTAGTAATCTAAATGATTGCCCATTAAACTGCTTTACTTAATTAGCCCTCAATGGTGGACTTATAACTGGTGAATGGCCAGTTTAAGAGGTATGAAATGTACATGCATGCTATGTTATATTTTTGTGATTACATTTCATGTAGGAGTGTATTATAGTTTTATTTACTGGTATACAGGTGCACACAGCTCTTGCTATAGAGAAGGGGTCTTCAAATGTTTCAGTACTTGGGCCACATAGTATATTTTACACATATTCTCAGGCCTAAAAAATGCTAATCAGAGCCACTTTTACACCAAATTCCCCATCAGAGCCTCCCTAACATCAGGGTCCCCATTTGAGCTCCCTCTACATCAGAGTCCCCATCAGAGCCTCCCTAACACCAGGGTCCCCATTTTTTGAGCCCCCCTTACATCAGAGTCCCCATCAAAGCCTCCCTTACATGAGGGTCTTCATCTGAGCCCTCCTTACATCAGGGTCACAATCAGAGTCCCCTGTTACATAAGAGGGAGTTAAAGCCGAGACCATAGGCAGCCTCTGCTTACTTTAATTAGCATTCTGTGCATATTAAAAGAGAAGTGCGGGAATACAGAAAAATACAAATCATAATCACCTAGATGGCTGCAGCACAGATACCAGCTGCAGCTGTCCCCCGTCAGCTCTACCCCAAAAACTGAATGATAAAACATTGGTGATCCTTCAGTTCTTCCCCTCTGTTTTGAGCAGAGAGTGGTGACTACCAGTCACCGGTTCTCTGCTCTGCCCCTCAAGTGCTCACTGGAGCACTCAGCTGTGGAGGGGGTGGGAGGGGTGGCTAAGGCCGGCCATCAATGTTCGACTCTCGGCCAGTTCAGCAAGAACCAGCCACGATTTGAACCATTAATGTGTAGGTTGAATGTACCAAGTTGATTGATCTATCATTTTGGGTACAACCAGTGTCCCGGATTCGCTTGCAATTATTGCTAGCAGCTGTAATAGCGGATAGCAATAATCACTGTCTTCTCCCAGCGGAGATGACTTCCCCTGCCCGCCCCCTGCCGGAAAAAGAAGACAATTGATGATTCCCCTGTCAATACAAGTCTGTGTTGATGGGGGAATCATGTGAATTTTTTTCCTGCAACCAAGAAATTTGCACCATGTATGGCTAACCTGGTGAAAAAAACCTCTGTTGTTTGGGGATTTTTAAGGCAACAAAAAAAGAAAAAAAAGGAAAGTTATATATGTAAAAAAATATATTTATTCACAAACATTACAAAATCGTTTTTATATAGATACAAAAATATGTTTATGACTATATCCATCTCCATAAAAATCTGCATTTATGAACAATTATGAATACAATGCCTAGATCGGTGACTCAAGATTTTTGCAGAAATCACTCAGAAACAGGCTTCACCGACGCGTTTCAAATCATAGTAAAAAGACGTTCTTCCTCAGGGATGTTGCATTAATTTATCTAAAGACAGATTTATAGAGTTCTATTAATCACAATATTCTCAATCCCACCTCCAAGAGGTATCAAGAAAAAAGGGAAGAAAAAAAAGAACTTACTGAATCATATTCATTTAAAATACATATGTTCCATGTTCCAATTTATGTACCAGGGGTGCATCTTCCTCCATCTACCCCTCCCAATGCTGCACCCACCATTGCATGTTCACAAAAGGAGTCAGGATTTAGCAACAAGGTGCAATCCAAATGGATGGCGTATTGTGGGAAAGAAGGGAGAAACCAGAATTGTCTATAAAGAATAAAATAGAGATCAGGTAAGTATAAATGGGAAAAATTGTATATTCCCATTAAAAAAGGAAAACAAATCCATTCAGAATAAACGGAAAGTCCTATATGCTTACCAGTAATCACTAACAACCCAAAGACAAATCGGGATCCATAAGTTCTTGCAAGGTTCCTTTGTATGGGAGCTTGGTATATTAGATCCTCCGCCTGTGGCAGAGGCAATGGAATGACGCCAATAGACTCCCTGGTGTCCTTTTATACCCCCCTGTGAGTTGTGATTGGTTCCCACCGGTCACATGACTCATAGATGGATGTGTTCACTCTTACCTGTGAACGTTCCGTATCACAAGAAATGCGGACAAGGCCATCTTGGATAAGGGAAAAAGGATGGGAAAACTCAAACAGGCAGAAAAAACTGCACAGAGCCAATGGTGATATGGAGAAGCAATCACAGTGGGTCAGAATGGAAAGAAAGCCAGGATAATGATTCAGAGTAGTCCCTGAATATCTTTGGGGCGCTCTGAACCAGGGACAAAAAAACACTGGTGCCTAAAGGGGTGATGGGCCAAAAATTCCACCTTGGTGAACGCCCCCCCCCCCCCCCCCCCCCGGCACCGGATGTGAACAAAAATCAAAAGATGGGACAGCTAAAGAGGAGGAGAAACACCGGATTGGACGCTAATTCCCCATAGAACATAAAAAATTAAAATAAAATCTCTGGGTTACAAGGAACATATGTATTACATATACATTAATCAATGGTCATATATAATTGAAAAACAACACACATAACCATATAAAAAATCACATTACAAAAATAATAATAATAAATCAATCAAATCCTCATGTTGTGCATTCCTGCGTGTTCCCAACAACCCACACTTCTACAATCCACATATGAAAAAAGGGGGGTTCCCTTGTTTTTAAGAAAAAACAAGAGGGAATTAAAATCAGAACCAAAGATGGAAGGATTAGGTCTGAAGATGATATTGGTGGGAGAAAAAGGGGGAGGCAGAGACATCTCCCGTGAAGGAGGGGGGGCAAGGAGTCCAACCTCGGAAGACAAAAATATTGGCCTATCCTAACTGAGGATCCAATCCTTAAAAATCTGGTACCACCTAAACCCCAGATTACCTTTAAAAAAGCAGGGTCCATTGGGGGGATGTTAGTCCAGAGCGAGTACAGGGGCGAGTCGAGGAAGGACCCCTGTAAAACTCTAGGGACTTATCCCTGTGGGGCCTGTTCACAATGTGGTGTCATCGGTGGAGGCCCAACACTGGCTCTACCCAATGGGGAGAATTTTTCTCTCAAACATTTTGCTAACTGCAAAACCCAAGGGGTGGTCCATTTCATGTCATGCCAGTGTGGGGCCTTCTATATAGGGAAGACACGTCAAGAACTAGGCAAAAGGGTTGAAAAACACATGCATAGTATGAGGATTGGCAACCTCTATTTACCCCTTGGTAGGCATGTGGCTAAAAAACATAAATACAGGATGCCAAAGATACTCTTTTCTGTGGTGGAGAGGATTCACATCCCACGCAGAGGTGGGGATTGGAACAAGGTCCTACTCCAGCGCGAAATGCGCTGGGTTAGGTACCTGAGGGCAACAACACCACCGGGACTCAATGAAGTGGAGAGTTTCCGTCCCTTCTTGGAGGGTTTCAGTTCTGGCAAGACGGACTGAGGCCCAATTGGTGGCCGAGGCTCTCTGTCTTCCGAGGTTGGACTCCTTGCCCCCCCCTCCTTCACGGGAGATGTCTCTGCCTCCCCCTTTTTCTCCCACCAATATCATCTTCAGACCTAATCCTTCCATCTTTGGTTCTGATTTTAATTCCCTCTTGTCTTTTCTTAAAAACAAGGGAACCCCCTTTTTTCATATGTGGATTGTAGAAGTGTGGGTTGTTGGGAACACGCAGGAATGCACAACATGAGGATTTGATTGATTTATTACTATTATTTTTGTAATGTGATTTTTTATATGGTTATGTGTGTTGTTTTTCAATTATATATGACCATTGATTAATGTATATGTAATACATATGTTCCTTGTAACCCAGAGATTTTTTATTTTTTTTTATGTTCTATGGGGAATTAGCGTCCAATCCGGTGTTTCTCCTCCTCTTCAGCCATCCCATCTTTTGATTTTTGTTCACATCCAGTGCCGGGGGGGGGGGGGGGGCGTTCACCAAGGTGGAATTTTTGGCCCATCACCCCTTTAGGCACCGGTGTTTTTTTGTCCCTGGTTCAGAGCGCCCCAAAGATATTCGCGGGGACTACTCTGAATCATTATCCCGGCTTTCTTTCCATTCTGACCCACTGTGATTGCTTCTCCATATCACTATTGGCTCTGTGCAGTTTTTTCTGCCTGTTTGAGTTTTTCCATCCTTTTTCCCTTATCCAAGATGGCCGTGTCCACATTTCCTGTGATGCGGAACGTTCACAGGTAAGAGTGAACACATCCATCCTATGAGTCATGTGACCGGTGGGAATCAATCACAACTCACAGGGGGGTATAAAAGGACACCAGGGAGTCTATTGGCGTCATTCCATTGCCTCTGCCACAGGCGGAGGATCTAATATACCAAGCTCCCATACAAAGGAACCTTGCAAGAACTTATGGATCCCGATTTGTCTTTGGGTTGTTAGTGATTACTGGTAAGCATATAGGACTTTCCGTTTATTCTGAATGGATTTGTTTTCCTTTTTTAATGGGAATATACAATTTTCCCATTTATACTTACCTGATCTCTATTTTATTCTTTATAGACAATTCTGGTTTCTCCCTTCTTTCCCACAATACGCCATCCATTTGGATTGCACCTTGTTGCTAAATCCTGACTCCTTTTGTGAACATGTAATGATGGGTGCAGCATTGGGAGGGGTAGATGAAGGAAGATGCACCCCTGGTACATAAATTGGAACATGGAACATATGTATTTTAAATGAATATGATTCAGTAAGTTCTTTTTTTTTCTTCCCTTTTTTCTTGATACCTCTTGGAGGTGGGATTGAGAATATTGTGATTAATAGAACTCTATAAATCTGTCTTTAGATAAATAAATGCAACATCCCTGAGGAAGAACGTCTTTTTACTATGATTTGAAACGCGTCGGATGAAGCCTGTTTCTGAGTGATTTCTGCAAAAATCTTGAGTCACCGATCTAGGCATTGTTTTCATAATTGTTCATAAATGCAGATTTTTATGGAGATGGATATAATCATAAACATATTTTTGTATCTATATAAAAACGATTTTGTAATGTTTGTGAATAAATATATTTTTTTACATATATAATTTTCCTTTTTTTTCTTTTTTTGTTGCCTTAAAAATCCCCAAACAACAGAGGTTTTTTTCACCATATTTACCTGGGATGATGGCAACCATATGTGGGAATGCATGAGTTAACCTAATTTCATGTATGGCTAACCTAAGCAGGCAACCAATCCAGGCATCTGGGTGGATCCCAATTGTAAAGTCAAAATCTTTCCCCAGCCAAGATCTTTCCCCAGCCAGCAGCCTTTAGCCACAGGAGTGCAGAATGAACTGCGCTCCCGTGATCCATAGGAGAAGCAGAGCCAAAGGAGCTTTGGCTATACAGTTCTCAAACAAGAGAAATATGCGTTTCTGCCACTAGGGGGAACTGCAGGGAGAAGACTCCAGTTTAGTTTGCTTGTGGGCTCCATCTTGTACCTCTTATGCCCTGTACACACAATCGGTTTTACCAATGAAAACAGTCCGATGGACTTTTTTCATCGGACAAACCGATCGTGTATGGGCCCCATCGGTCTTTTTTCCATCGGTGATAAAAAATAGAACATGTTTTAAATTTATCCGATGGAAAAAAAACGATAGCAAATTCCGATCGTCTGTGTGGAACTCCATTGGAGAAAAAACCCACGCATGCTCAGAATCAAGTCGACGCATGCTTAGAAGCATTGAACTTAAATTTTCTTGGCTCGTCTGAGTGTTTTACGTCACAACGTTTGGGACGGTCGGATTTTTGACTGATGGTGTGTAGGCAAGACTGATGGAAGTCAGCTTCATCGGAATTCCTATGGAAAAATCCATCGGATTTGAATCCATAGGAAATCCGAACGTGTGTACACGGCTTTATAGTTTGGTGATTATTGGGACCCAGCAGATGATAGTTTCTGTCCTCTCAGGCCTCAGTTGACAGGTAAGAGGATCAATTTGTCTGACAAATTAGTATATCTTTTTAACTTTTAAATGATTCCTATGTTCTCCACCATCACAGCATAATGTTTCCCTGTAATCTGATCAGTAAATAGTTTTTTGTTTTCCTCCTCTCAGTAAAATGGTTAGACCAGCATCTAGAGTTTGGAAACATTTCTGCTGAGAGCAAAGCTGCAATTTACATATATTGTGGGAAGAAATATTATTTTCCAAATGCTACAAGGATGACAAAACACATCCTATGCCAGAGAACATCTAAAGACATTAAATAATACTTCATGGAATGAAATGATGAGTACTATTACTGAAGTGCAAGTAGAATTTCCCTCCAGAGTTCTCCTTACAGAAACACTCTTTCTGCTGCTTCTGGGTCATCACAATTTTTTTTTCACCAGCAGCATCTTCAGGAAAGGAAGTGTTACAAACCGCTGCCTCCCAAAAATACACAATACCTTCATGTACAGGTCCTTCTCAAAAAATTAGCATATTGTGATAAAGTTCATTATTTTCTGTAATGTACTGATAAACATTAGACTTTCATATATTTTAGATTCATTACACACAACTGAAGTAGTTCAAGCCTTTTCTTGTTTTAATATTGATGATTTTGGCATACAGCTCATAAAAACCCAAAAATCCTATCTCAAAAAATTAGCATATTTCATCCGACCAATAAAAGAAAAGTGTTTTTAATACAAAAAAAGTCAACCTTCAAATAATTATGTTCAGTTATGCACTCAATACTTGGTCGGGAATCCTTTTGCAGAAATGACTGCTTCAATGCGGCGTGGCATGGAGGCAACCAGCCTGTGGCACTGCTGAGGTGTTATGGAGGCCCAGGATGCTTCGATAGCGGCCTTAAGCTCATCCAGAGTGTTGGGTCTTGCGTCTCTCAACTTTCTCTTCCCAATATCCCACAGATTCTCTATGGGGTTCAGGTCAGGAGAGTTGGCAGGCCAATTGAGCACAGTAATACCATGGCCAGTAAACCATTTACCAGTGGTTTTGGCACTGTGAGCAGGTGCCAGGTCGTGCTGAAAAATGAAATCTTCATCTCCATAAAGCTTTTCAGCAGATGGAAGCATGAAGTGCTCCAAAATCTCCTGATAGCTAGCTGCATTGACCCTGCCCTTGATAAAACACAGTGGACCAACACCAGCAGCTGACATGGCACCCCAGACCATCACTGACTGTGGGTACTTGACACTGGACTTCAGGCATTTTGGCATTTCCCTCTCCCCAGTCTTCCTCCAGACTCTGGCACCTTGATTTCCGAATGTACTTTGGACCACTGAGCAACAGTCCAGTGCTGCTTCTCTGTAGCCCAGGTCAGGCGCTTCTGCCGCTGTTTCTGGTTCAAAAGTGGCTTGACCTGGGGAATGCGGCACCTGTAGCCCATTTCCTGCACACGCCTGTTCACGGTGGCTCTGGATGTTTCTACTCCAGACTCAGTCCACTGCTTCCGCAGGTCCTCCAAGGTCTGGAATCGGTCCTTCTCCACAATCTTCTTCAGGGTCCGGTCACCTCTTCTCGTTGTGCAGCGTTTTCTGCCACACTTTTTCCTTCCCACAGACTTCCCACTGAGGTGCCTTGATACAGCACTCTGGGAACAGCCTATTCGTTCAGAAATTTCTTTCTGTGTCTTACCCTCTTGCTTGAGGGTGTCAATGATGGCCTTCTGGACAGCAGTCAGGTCGGCAGTCTTACCCATGATTGCGGTTTTGAGTAATGAACCAGGCTGGGAGTTTTTAAAAGCCTCAGGAATCTTTTGCAGGTGTTTAGAGTTAATTAGTTGATTCAGATGATTAGGTTAATAGCTCGTTTAGAGAACCTTTTCATGATATGCTAATTTTTTGAGATAGGATTTTTGGGTTTTCATGAGCTGTATGCCAAAATCATCAATATTAAAACAAGAAAAGGCTTGAACTACTTCAGTTGTGTGTAATGAATCTAAAATATATGAAAGTCTAATGTTTATCAGTACATTACAGAAAATAATGAACTTTATCACAATATGCTAATTTTTTGAGAAGGACCTGTATAGAGAAACTGTTCAGGAGAAAATTGATCAAGCTCTTGGAAGAGCAATATATGCTTCTGGATCAGCATTGTCAATAACTGACAATGCACATTGGCAGAAAGCTTTGAAATTATTACAAGGTAAAGGGGGAAGGGGGTGGTTACCTATTCTCATGTATTATAATGGAAAAACTTAAGCGCTTCTATGTTCTAATTTTTAAGCAGATATAAACCATCAGCCTCCAGTAAATATAGTAAACTTAAACAAAAAAAAAATATATATAGTACATGTATAATGACCATGAATTAGCTGCAACCACTTAGTAGTGTACTCAAAAAACATTGCGTAATAAATGTAAAAGAAAAAGATGAGAATGGTGCGCTTATTCAATAATGTGCCATAAACTAATATACTCAAAGAATGAATATGATGAGTATCCAAACATACAAATAAATAAATTTGAATAAAAGCCTCCTCACCGTACTTCCGTAAAACACCACCGGAACTGACGTCACAAGGCTCCACCCGATGCATTGCGTCACTGGTCATGTGACTTCCTGACCAGTGACACAACGCTTCGGGTGGAGTCGTGTGACGTCAGTTCCGGTGGTGATTCACGGAAGTATGGTGAGGAGGCGAGTGTGTCACTACTCCCATTGTTTTTTTACTGCAGTTACTTGATGTAAGCAGTTTCTTTTACTAAATTAATTTACTTTTCATTTGGCAATATTGCACTATGGCTGTTCTTTGTTTCCTTTGAGCGCCATAAATACAAGAAGTGTCATTCCTTGGAGAAATCTGTTTCCTCTATATATGGAATTACCCAAGATGTTTTGAGGCCAAGTTTTGGACGTTGTTCCTCATCTTTGTCTGGGACCTGAAAGCCTTTACAGATCCATCAGCAGGATTCCTTATCTG
This sequence comes from Rana muscosa, assembly GCA_029206835.1. Classification (NCBI taxonomy): domain Eukaryota; kingdom Metazoa; phylum Chordata; class Amphibia; order Anura; family Ranidae; genus Rana; species Rana muscosa. The sequence continues at coordinate 810,738,201 of CM055118.1, forward strand.
ACTATCTGATGAGCCTTGTTTGACCATTGGGCCATTGTTGGAGGTGAGCAGCCAATTCATAAATTTAACAGTCGATGTTTGGATTGATGTTTTATCTGTTTTTTTCTTATATGAAGTTATCCCTATGAGATTTTTACCTTTCCATGAACTGACTCCTACCATTGGGCTTTAGTTTGACTTTTATTCACATTTATCTATTCTTATGTATAGTTTGAAATGTCATTAAACAATTATAATCAACAATTATATGTTATGCAAGTTATTTATATTTTTCCCTATATCACTTCAGAATTTTCCACTTGAAAAATACCTTTTAACTATTTTGCAAAACAAATTCTTCCGGTTAAACATTAATAGCTTGAACTTTAAGAGGGTAGTACGTAGCACTAGTTTTGAGATACAATTTAACTCTACTTGGATAATATTGTTGCATAACAAGCAACACTGCAACTCTACATGAGTATCAGTCCACCAAACACGTGAAATGGCAAGGTATGCTTTGGCACATACCTTGCATCCAATAAATATACACTGATGCTAAAAGAAAATTTTAGCGTTTGAAGGCCACAGCATATTTCTAACATTTAAAGAGAAATCTATGAAAAGAAGTTTAAGTTGCCACCACTTTTGTTTTTAATTTACAGCCATTTCAAGAAAAGAAAGAAAGAAAGAAAAACAATGTTGCAGCCATTTTTCCTGGCCTTACAACCTAGGGATTCTCTAACCTGGCACAAATAAGCAGGGTGGGAAATCAGGCTTTTTAGATTTCACTGGCTCAATGCCTGCCAGCTCTGAGTCAATGGGGGAGATTTACTTAAGCTGGAGAACTAAGAATATGGTACATGGTAGCCAATCAAATTCTAACTTCAACTTTAGCAATTCAATTAAGCTTTGACAATAAAACCTAGAAGCGGAATGGTTTCTATGCAGAGCTCCCCCAGATTTTGCATGCTCCAGTTTTAGTAAATCTCTCCCACCCAATGACTTACAAGTAGGGATGAGCTTCGTGTACGAGTGAAACCCATGTTCGACTCGAACATCGGCTGTTTGGCTGTTCGCAGAATTGCTTACATTATAGGGCGTTCGCGCCAAATTCGAATGGCGCGTCACGGCCCATAATTCACTGGGGCATCGCAGTGCATTGCTGGCTGATGATTGGCCAAGCATGCACTATGACCCGCATGCTTTGGCCAATCACAGCGCAGAAAAAACGGAGAGCCGTAATTGGCCAAAGCCAGGGTGGCTTTGGCCAATTATGGCTCAGGGGGTTTAGTACACGCCCCACACAATATAAGGCTGCCGGCTTGGCGGCCCTGTGTAGTGTGTTGGAGTTGTTTAATGAGAGATTAAAGAGACAGACAGTGTCATTTATATTGAGTTAAATAGAGCAGGCAGGTGAGTCAGTTAGCTGCAGTTACAGTGTGTAGAGGATATATATGCATCCTAGGTGTTGTATATATATTTATACACTTTATTCAGTTTAGCTAGATCCGTTCCTGTTATTCTCTATACTGTGACAGGCAGGCAGGTGATTGTGCTAGCAGCAGACAGTCAGTGTTTCACTTAGTGTACTGTGTGCTTTGCATAGCAATCACCTAAAGCTTACCTGAATACAGTTAGTGACTAATAGTGGTGTTCTAATAATTAAACCACAGGCAGAGAGCTGCAAGTATTTTCAGTTAGTGTACTGTGTCCCTCTCTGCACAGTTTTCTGTGCACTGAAGACAATTGCTGCTTTCCCCATACTAATACCACAGCAGGCAGTTGATTCTGTACAGATATATTAGTATGTCTGGAAGGCAAACAAGGAGAGGCAGACAGACAGTCACGGGGCAATAAAAGTGGGCAAGCAGGCTCTGTGTCTAGAGGCAACAGTGCTGCTTGTCGTGGACATGGTGCATCCTCATTAGCACGTGGCCGTGGGACATGCTTGTCCTTCTTTTCGGCAGCTGGCCATGTTGAGCCGCAACATGCCCAAGACTTGGTAGAGTGGATGACCAAGCCGTCCTCATCCTCCTCGTCCTCTCTCACCCAGGCTCAGGGTACTTTGTCTGGCAAAGCAGCTGCCAAAGCGGCCTCTTCCCTTGGCTCAATGGCATCAGTCACTCCTTCCCTAGCCCAACCATGTCCTCTTGAGGAGTCCCCCGAACTGTTTGAGCACAGTGTTGGGTACATGCTCCTGGAGGATGCCCAGCGTTGTGAAGGCTCCAATGATGAAACCCTGCTGGAGGAAGGCAGTAACGTGAGCCCAGAGAGAGGGGGTAGTAACATGAGCCCAGAGAGAGGGGGTGCCCAACAAGGACAGCTATCTGGCAGTCATGTTCCCCCAGCTGCAGCATCCTGCCCGATTTGCTTCAGTGATGAGGAGGGAGGGGATGATGAGGTCACTGACTCCACGTGGGTGCCTGATAGGAGAAAGGAGGAGGAGGAGGAGGCACATCTCCAACGAGGCAGGATGCCATCCAGGGGCCAGCTTAAGGGCAGCACACTGACTACATCACACCGCAGAGCTCCGCATGTGCAGGGCACTGCTGTCTCTGCACGTTATTCCAAAAGTTCTTTGGTATGGGCCTTTTTTCAGACGTGTGCAGCAGATCGCACCGTTGCCATTTGCAACATATGTCTAAAGCGTATCTCGCGTGGCCAAAATATCAGCCACTTGGGCACCACATGCTTGACCAAAACATATGTCGACCTGCCATGCAGTCCGTTGGCAAGCTTACCCAAAAGACCCACACCAAAGAACAAAGCTCACCTCTCCTTGGTCCTCATCAGCTGGGATCTCCAACCCCACTATACCTTCAGTCCTCTCTGAAACCTGCACTGAGAGGAATGAAGGTGTAGAATTAGGTGTGTCACAGCCAAGTACTTGCGGACAATCTGCTATCGGTACACCGACGTCCAATTGTAGAAGGCAAATTTCCCTGTCCCAGCTGCTGCACCACCGAAAGAAGTTCGCTCCCAGCCATCCACATGCCCAGCGGTTGAATGCTAGCTTGGCTAAATTGCTAGCACTTCAACTGCTGCCTTTTCAGTTGGTAGACTCTGCCCCCTTCCGTGAGTTTGTGAAATGTGTGGTTCCTCAGTGGCAGGTTCCCAAACGCCACTTTTTCTCACGGAAGGCGATTCCAGCTCTCTACCGGCATGTGGAAGGCAATGTCTTGGCCTCGCTGGACAGGGCAGTCAGCGGTAAGGTGCATATTACTGCTGACTCATGGTCCAGCAGGCATGGACAGGGACATTACCCATCTTTCACGGCGCATTGGGTGACTCTGCTGGCATCTGGGAAGGATGCAGGACAAGGTGCAGGAGTGTTGGAGGTTGTTCCGCCAGAACGCCTCCAAAATGTTACTACTGGTGATTCTGACACACCTCTCTCCTCCAGCCCCTCCTCTTCTTCTTCCTCCATGGCCTCTACCTGTGCTTTGACCTCGGAACCAGCGGTGCTCCGTAGGCGTTCAAGGGGCTACGCAAGTACGCAGGCAAAAAGATGCCATGCGGTGCTTGAGCTGGTGTGCTTGGAGTCAGGAGCCAGACTGGGGCAGAGATTCTGTCAGCTCTGCAGGGGTAGGCTCAGAGGTGGTTGATGCCACGCCAGCTTAAGCCAGGAAAGGTGGTTTCTGACAATGGCACCAACCTCCTCTTCGCCCTCCGACAGAGACAACTGACCCATGTGCCCTGTTTGGCTCACGTCCTTAACTTGGTGGTGCAGTGGTTCTTGGGCAGGTACCTGGGCTTAGAGGAGGTCCTGAAGCAGGCCAGGAAACTCTGTGGGCATTTCCGCCGGTCATATAATGCCAGTGCTCGGCTGGCTGACCTGCAAAAGGATTACAACCTGCCCAAGAATGGCCTAATCTGTGTTATGCCCACCAGGTGGAACTCTACGAGGGCCATCAATGAGTATCTGTTGCAATATGGCACCAGGACAGTGTCAGGGGAGCTTGGATTTTTTTCCCTACGCCAGTGGGCCATGATCAGGGATGCATGCACTGTCCTGGCACCATTTGAGGAGGCCACGAGGATGGTGAGCAGTGACAGTGCATGCATCAGTGACACTGTCCCTCTTGTCCACCTGTTGGAGCACACACTGCGTGGAATAATGGACAGGGCACTTGAGGCAGAACAGAGGCAGGAAGAGGAGGACTTCCTTACCTCTCAAGGCCCACTTTATCCAGACAGTGTTCCTGCTGGCCCGGCTATCACACCGGAAGAGGACAAGGAGGAGGAGGAGGAGAGGAGGATTATTGTGTCAGCACGGAGGTGGAGCCTAGCACTCAGCATCAGCAGCAGTCTTCAAGGGATCAATTACAGTCCCAAGACACCCATGGACTTGTACGTGGCTGGGAGGAGGTGGCTGCGGATCATGTTGTCCTCAGTGACCCAGAGGACTCCGCACTGAATGCCTCAGCAAACCTACGCTGCATGGCCTCCCTAATCCTGCAAAGCCCGCGGAAGGATCCTCGTATTCGTGCGATCAAGGAGAGGGATCATTACTGGCTGGCAACCCTCCTTGATCCACATTACAAGGGTAAGGTTGCCTTATCTTGCAGTCGCAAAGGGAGCAGAGGATGAAGCATCTTCGGGAGGCCTTGCAGAAAGGTCTGTGCAACGCGTTCCCAGAGACTGGGAGGTTACAAATTCCTGGTCCTGGACAACGTGTTGCTGAGGCTCCAGTAAGTCAAAGAAGGAGCGGTAGAGAAGGTGGCCGTCTGACCAATGCGTTCAGACAATTTTTTAGTACGCAGCCCCAAGGTATGATCACTTCCAGCAACCATCGCCAGCGTCTGGTTTACATGGTGCAGGAATACCTAGGGGCAAGATCAGACTTGGACACCTTTCCCACCGAAAATCCTTTGGGTTACTGGGTCTTGAGGAAGGATCACTGGCCAGAGCTTGCACAGTATGCAATTGAGGTACTGGCCTGTCCTGTATCCAGCGTTCTTTCGGAACGCACATTCAGTGCTGCTGGAGGCTTTGTAACCGATCACAGGGTGCGCCTGTCCACCGACTCGGTCGATCGACTGACCTTCATAAAAATGAATCAGTCTTGGATCACCACCAGCTACCAAGCACCTGATGCTGATGTAACCGAATAATTTTTTTTGAAATGTCAGATCCCTTAAAGACTGCCTATGCTGATTCTGAGTGACTATCCTGTTATGCTGAGTGACTATCCTCTTCGTCCTCAATGATCACGCTGATAGCTTGAAAGAACATTTTTGGTTCTGGGCACCGCCACCAGTGGCTAAGTCCCAATTTTTCAGCCCCTGTTTAACAGGGGCGTGTATTTACAATTTTTGATGCAATGCTTTGCAGCAGGGCTCATTGCTGCGCTCCAACTACAGTATCTGTGAGGGGTTGCAGTGTTGTGGCTACAGCACCAGTGCCTAAGGCCAATTTTTCAGCCCCTGTTTAACAGGGGTGTGTAATTAAAAAAATGTATGCAATACTTTGCAACAGGGCTCATTGCTGCGCTCCAACTACAGTATCTGTGAGGGGTTGCAGTGTTGTGGCACCAGTGCCTAAGGCACAATTTTTATGCTCCTGTTCAACAGGGGCATGTAATTACAATTCTTGATCTAATAATAACAGCAGGGCCCATTCCTGTGCCCACCAAGAGTAACTGTGAGGGCTTACAGTGTTGTGGCAACACCACCACCACCACCAAAGGCCCAATTTTTCAGCCCCTGTTCTACAGGGGCATGTGATTACAATTCTCAATCTAATATTTCACAGCTGGGCCCATTCCTTCCCCCACCAAGAGTAACTGTGATGACTTACAGTGTTGTGGCACCAGCACCACCACCACCACCAAAGGCCCAATTTTTCTGCCCCTGTTCAACAGGGGCATGTGATTACAATTCTTGATCTAATATTTCACAGCAGGGCTCATTCCTGCGCCCACCAAGAGTAACTGTGAGGGCTTACAGTGTTGTGGCAACACACCACCACCACCACCAAAGGCCCAATTTTCTGCCCCTGTTCAACAGGGGCATGTGATTACAATTATTGATCTAATATTTCACAGCTGGGCCCATTCCTGCCCACACCAAGAGTAATTGTGAGGACTTACAATGTTGTGGCACCAGCACCACCACCAAAGGCCCAATTTTTCCTACCACTGTTCAACAATGTCATGTAATTACAATTCTTAATCTAATATTTCACAGCTGGGTCCATTCCTGCACCCACCAAGAGTAACTGTGAGGACTTACAGTGTTGTGGCACCAGCACCACCACTACCACCACCAAAGGCCCAATGTTTCCTACCACTGTTCAACAATGTCATGTAATTACAATTCTTAATCTAATATTTCACAGCTGGGTCCATTCATGCGCCCACCAAGAGTAACTGTGAGGACTTACAGTGTTGTGGCACCAGCACCACCACCACTACCAAAGGCCTAATTTTTCCTACCACTGTTCAACAATGGCATGTAATTACAATTCTTGATATAATAGTTCACAGCAGGGCGTTCCAGCACCCACCAAGAGTAACTGTGAGGGCTTACAGTGTTGTGGCAACGCCAACACCTAAGGGCCAAATTTCTGCAGAGTATATACGGCAGGCCCCTACTTTCAAACATCCAACTTACAAATGACTCCTACTTGCAAACGGAAGGAGACAACAGGAAGTGAGAGGAAATCTACCCCTAGGAAGGGAAATTCTCTGCTGTAAGAGTTAATATGAGAAAAAGGTGTCTCTTCTCCACTGATGCTTTATCACCAATCCTTTTTTCGATAAAAATCCCAAATTTTCAAAAAACATTTGTCATTGGGACGGAAAGTGAGGTGAAATGTTCTGAACAGGTGCACAGACAGCAAAACAAATGTTACAGGGGTGATAACCCGTCCCTATGTTTTCCAAAAAGCTTAAAAATAGATTTTTTGGCTGGAGCTACACTTAAAAAATGTACCTGTTCCAAATTACAAACAGATTCTACTTCCCTGACTTGTTTGCACCACCTGTATACTGCTGTTGAGAGTATATAGGGCCTTTTTTTAATTTGGGTGTGGGGTATCCCTTAATATCCATACAAGACCCAAAGGGGCTGGTAGTGGCCTGGGGGGGTTGGGGGGTGGGGGGGTACCCATGCCATTTTTCTCAATGATTTTCATCCATATTGCCGGGACCAGGCATTACATTAAAGCCGCAAGCAGTTTTAAATGACTTTTTTTCCTTTAGAAATGTCATTTTGTGCAGGGACAGTTCTAAACACGGGAAACACATGCCACTTCACAGGCATACTTTAGACACCCCCCAGGTACGATATTTAAAAGAATATTTCACCTTTTTTTTTTTTCACTTTATGCATCATTAAAATCACTGCTCCCGAAAAAACGTCTGTTTTTAAAACTTATTTTTGCATTGATACATGCCCCTGGGGCAGGACCCAGGTCCCCAAACCCTTTTTAGGGCAATAACTAGCATATTAGCCATTATAAATAGCACTTTTGATTTCAAACGTTCGCGTCCATTGTATTTAATAGGGTTCTAAAGTTTGCGCAAACTTTCGGTCCGTTCGCAGGTTCTGGTGGGTGTTCGGCTCATCCCTACTTACAAGGATTTAGAGCTTGGACCAGGGTGACAGCCCTGGAGAATGCACTTTTAAATATAAGTCAACAATAACTAAATAATGGCACTTCTATTACCTTTCAGGAAAAAATACAAGCAGAATTTTCATTTTTATAGGTGACTATATTTATGAAAAAGGAGTTGTGCCAAATTTATTAGATTGTTTTATATTTATGAATAAATACCTCTGTTTAGAGTCATGGTAAATAAAACTTAAACGGCTTACACACAGTGTTTTTTCTTGTAATTATTAGTGTGCCTTTCCAACACTAGCTCACTAATTCTCCATGAAACAAGAAAAGGCTGACACATTGTTATGTGCATATTTACACACACAGATCATGTGTATTAGATCACCAGCCTGCGGTTTTTGGCAGTTAATTGCACAAAGTTTTCCATTTACTTAAAGCAGCTAGCTCTGCTACATAACAGCTGCACTATTGCCTTTAACACCCAGTGATTCTATTTCAGAGAAAAAGTAGCCACTTCCCAGATGACCTCTCAATAGATATATGCTCATTATGAATAATACTATGAAGGCTTCCTGAAATAATTATAAGAAATGAGTAAATATGCAGTTCACTCAACACAAAAGTACACATGATCCACAATTCCTAATTATCTGGTATTCTGAAACTTTAGTCAGCCTCAGCCTTGAAACCCCTGGGGTCGTTTAAAGTTCTGTAGTTAAGTCTTCAGTAAAACGAATGTGAAAAGAAAACACTGTTTTTAAGCATAAAAGATAAGTAGCAATATGATATGATTAAAATTTAATGACACTAAGACAAGGTACAGCAGCTGTCATGAATGGATTACTCTTTGTTGATATACAGTAAAGCGTGCCAACCTGTTGGCTGCATCGCATAGTTATCCATGGTTGAGTAAAGTATGCCATAGAACTAAAAGCAAAGCATCTACTATCATGACCTATGGTCATATTAAGACTATGGTACAGATTTTAGTTTGTAATGAATGCTCACATATAAATGAAAGTGTATAAAACTCAAGAACAAAAGCATAATATACTGCAGCCTGTCAGTGCTTGGATGTAGTGGTTACATTTGTTTTCTTTTTTTCAGGCTTCTTCTACTTCATTTTAACTTGGTAATCCTATAAGTGTCACCCTAGGACAGAAATGTGTTACAGACAGAGGCAGAGCTTGAAGCTTGTGGGCCCTGATGCAAAAGGAACCCAGGCAGCAGGGGCAAGAGAATGGAGCACAGAGGGGGTGATCAGTGAGGAGGGGGGGGGGGGATTACAGGAACCAGTCATCTGTATGGCTCCCTGTGCATTGAGAGCAGCTGGAGGAGCTGGCTTTTAGCTGCTGCAGGTTGAGCCATAAAGGGGAATGGGTCCTATAATTGCATACACACTCTCCCGCAAAACCTAATGTGACAGGGAGGCCGCATGGGCACTCTGGAGCATGGGCAGGGTCACCATTGTGACCCATGCGACCCCTGAAGCTCCGTTAATGGTTACAGAACATCTCCCGTTTCCTCATCTCTGTGAAGGTAACTGGGGTTGATTAGATGGCTTGAGATGACATTGCAGAGTGCACATAACATAGAACAGTATCAGATTTCTGGCAGGATCAACAGATATGTCTTTGTACTTATTAAGGCAATATCAAACAGAAGAAGCTTATTGTCAGGGCTATGCACACTTTTCATAATAAGGGAAAAATGTATTCATACTATTTCAAAACTACATAATTTGCACATTGATGTTAAAGTTGGAAGTCTACTTTACTGAAGGGAGCCTAAGGAGCATGTACTTATTTTTCTGCACTCCACTGCCCAAATTAACTGCTAGGCCACCCACATTTCTGCACTCCTCCACTGCCCAAATCAACTGCTAGGCCACCCACATTTCTGCACTCCTCCACTGCCCAAATCAATTGCTAGGCCACCCACATTTCTGCACTCCTCCACTGCCCAAATCAACTGCCAGGCCACCCACAGTTCCTATGTAAATTGTAAGTAGATTCAGAGCTGTATATACAATAATGGCACTTGTAGGCTTGTAGGGCAAAGGGGCAGCACTAAGCCTCAAAATGCACAAATTGTGATATCTTTCGCCTTTTTTTTGCCACCTCTGGCCATTTGTGGCTAAATTCAGCATGAGTCACTTAAAGGAACACTAAAGGTTCTCGTTTTTTTTTTTAAAATAACAAACATGTTATACTTACCTCCACTGTGCAGCTCGTTTTGCACACAGTGGCCCCAATCCTGGTCTTCTGGGGTCCCTCGGCGGCTGTTTTAGCTCCTCCCCGCAAGGACTCCACACCATAATGCGAGCAAGCTCGTATGGTGTGGAGTTACTGTGGACGCGCTCCCGTGATACAGCGGTGGCCATAGCCGCCGACTGTATCACTCGGCCCCGCCCCCCGGCGTGCCACGTCATTGGATGTGATTGACAGCAGCGCCAGCCAATGGTTGCGCTGCTTTCAAGCCATCCAGTGTAGCCAATCAACGGCCGGGCTCAGGAACTCGGAGGATGACGGGAGCGAGCGCGGGACTTCCGAGGGGTCAGGTAAGTGAAACGGGGGCTCGGGGGGGGCGGTATTGTCAAATGTTTTTTCACCTTAATGCATAGGATGCATTAAGGTGAAAAAACATGTACCTTTACAACCCCTTTAAGGAGAAAAGTGTACAGGGGACAATTTCATGGTTCAGATGGCAGACGCACCAACTAAAAATAAAGCGTTACTAGATCTACTGATTACCAACAATACAGACCTGATCACGGATGTGGAAATATGGGGCAATTTAGGAAACAGCAATTACAGGTCAATTGGCTTCAGTATAAATCACAGAGAAAATTAAGTACTGTCCGTGATACTTTTTTTATTTGCACTAACATAGAATTTTTCAGGACAAGCTTTCGGGGTATGTCCCCTTCTTCAAGGTCCAAGCAGTACTGATTCACAATTTTTTTAGCAGAATGTTGAAACAGAACAAGAAAGAAAAAAAAATCTCAGAGGGAAAGGAAAAAAAACACATACAAATCAATGGTAATAAAGATAGCAGCAGAGTTAGTGAGATAAGACAGAGTTAGTGAGATAAGACAGAGGGAGAGCTATAGACTTGAGGGGGGAGATGCTAGTCACAGAGGGGGTCATAAAACCTTAGTATAATGGGTAAGGAAACCAATATCTAAATTTAGGCCATTCGAATGGCCTAAATTTAGATATTGGTTTCCTTACCCATTATACTAAGGTTTTATGACCCCCTCTGTGACTAGCATCTCCCCCCTCAAGTCTATAGCTCTCCCTCTGTCTTATCTCACTAACTCTGTCTTATCTCACTAACTCTGCTGCTATCTTTATTACCATTGATTTGTATGTGTTTTTTTTCCTTTCCCTCTGAGATTTTTTTTTCTTTCTTGTTCTGTTTCAACATTCTGCTAAAAAAATTGTGAATCAGTACTGCTTGGACCTTGAAGAAGGGGACATACCCCGAAAGCTTGTCCTGAAAAATTCTATGTTAGTGCAAATAAAAAAAGTATCACGGACAGTACTTAATTTTCTCTGTCACAATTGCACTAATACGGCTACAATTACGTCAAGTATAAATCACACAAATCTGAAACATAAGGGGAATACAAAGACACTAAATTTCAAAAGAGCCAACTTCCCTAAACTACGGACCTTGTTAGAAGGCATAAATTGGGATAAAATCTTAGGAACAAAGAACACGGAGGAGAGATTGTTTGCTTTAAGAGTATATTAAAGAGTATATTAAATAAGGGCATTAGCCAATGCATCCCATTGGGTAATAAATTTAAAAGAGCGAACAAAAGTCCTGGATGGCTTAACTCCAATGTAAAAATGCATATAAAAGCAAAGGAGAGGGCCTTCAAAAAATACAAGGTTGAGGGATCATCATCAGAATTCAGACTTTATAAAGAATACAACAAGAAATGTAAGGGTGCAATTAGGGCGGCTAAGATAGAACATGAAAGACACATAGCGGAAGATAGCAAAAAAAATCCCAAGAAATTCTTTAAGCATGTAAACAGTAAAAAGTAGAGGACAGACCATATTGGCCCCATAAAGAATGAGGAAGGACATCTGGTTACAAAGGATAGGGAGATGGCAAAGGTATTGAATTTATTCTTCACAAGGGAATCGGGGGGCTTCAGTAACCAAAACAGTGTTTATCCTCATGACACATCACAGGAAGCACCTCCATGGTTAACAGAGGACAGAATTAAAATTAGACTTGGGAAACTTAACAATAATAAGTCACCGGGACCAGATGGCTTGCACTCGAGGGTGCTTAGGGAACTCGGTCACGCAGTTGCCAGACCATTGTTCCTAATTTTTACTGACAGTCTACTGACTGAAATGGTACCAGCTGATTGGAGAAAAGCCAATGTAGCGCCAATATTTAAAAAGGGCCCAAAATACATTCCTGGGAGTTATAGACCAGTTAGCCTAACTTCAATAGTATGCAAGCTCTTGGAGGGGACTATAAGGGACTATATACAATATTTTAGTAATGAGAGCAGTATCATTGGCAGTAATCAGCATGGATTCATGAAGAATCGTTCTTGTCAAACCAATCTTTTAACCTTCTATGAGGAGGTGAGTTGGCATTGAGATAAAGGAAGGCCCGTAGGCGTGGTGTATCTGGATTTTGCAAAAGCATTTCACACAGTTCCCCATAAACGTTTACTGTACAAAATAAGGTCCATTGGCATGGACCATAGGGTGAGTACATGGATTGAAAACTGGATACAAGGGCGAGTTCAGAGGGTGGTGATAAATGGGGAGAACTCGAAATGGTCAGGGGTGGGTAGTGGGGTCCCCCAGGGTTCTGTTCTGGGACCAATCCTATTTCATTTGTTCATAAACGACCTGGAGGATAGGGTAAACAGTTCAATCTCTGTATTTGAGGACGATACTAAGCTAAGCAGGGCAATAACTTCTCCACAGGATGTGGAAACCTTGCAAAAAGACCTGAACAAATGAATGGGGTGGGCAACTACATGGCAAATGAGGTCTAATGTAGAAAAATAATGCATTTGGGTGGCAAAAATATGAATGCAATCTATTCACTGGGGAGAGAACCTCTGGGGGAATCTAGGATGGAAAAGGACCTGGGGGTCCTAGTAGATGACAAGCTCAGCAATGACATGCAAGCTGCTTCTAACAAAGCAAACAGAATATTGGCATGCATTAAAAAGGGATCAACTCCAGAGATAAAACCATAATTCTCCCGCTCTACAAGACTCTAGTCCGGCTGCATCTAGAGTATGCTGTCCAGTTCTGGGCACCAGTCCTCAGGAAGGATATACTGGAAATGGAGCGAGTACAAAGAAGGGCAACAAAGCTAATAAAGGGTCTGGAGGATATTAGTTATGAGGAAAGGTTGCGAGCGCTGAACTTATTCTCTCTGGAGAAGAGATGCTTGAGAGGGAATATGATTTCAATGTACAAATACCGTACTGGTGACCCCACAATAGGGATACATTTTTTTGTCGAAGGGAGTTTAACAAGACACGTGGCCACTCATTAAAATTAGAAGAAAAGAGGTTTAACCTTAAACTACGTAGAGGGTTCTTTACTGTAATAGCGGCAAGGATGTGAAATTCCCTTCCACAGGCGATGGTCTCAGTGGGGAGCATTGATAGTTAAAAAAAAATATTAGATAAGCACCTGAATGACCACAACATACAGGGATATACAATGTAATACTGACATATAATCACACAAGTAGGTTGGACTTGATGGACTTGTGTCTTTTTTCAACCTCACCTACTATGTAACTATAGTAAGATGGTTCAGAAGGCTCTTTAAAGTTCCACAAACATGAAATCAGCTCTACTTTCCCTTGCATGGTAGAGTGCGTGATTGAAGAGTAATTTTGAAATGTAAACAGACCACATTCTGCTTTTAATAGCAAGCTCTAGCATCACAAAATTTAAGGGGCAGAGATTTACAAAATGGCATCACCATTTAAGTGTGCCCAGGGCAACATGGTACAAATATGGACACCAACAAGTCTGTGCTTGCTATTTTTGGCCACTCAAGCACCAACTGCAGCATTGTGAGAATACAGATGGAATGTCATATGTCCCCCATACCTGGATATATCTCTCTGGGATTCAGCAAGGTAATTCCATAGCAGGGGAGCCTAGGGATGATGTAAACATACTCCTTATGGTTCCTACAACCCATTTTAAACAACACTCTGACACTGAGCTAGAGTGGACTAAAATGCCAAAAATCTTGCATGCCTCGAAAAAGTGCCATCTGAAGAATTCTTGTCATTGCAGGGGAAGCTTCTTCCAAATCTATGCTAGTTTACCTGCAAAATTATTTGCAGTTCTGGTCTACTACTCTTGTGACTTCACACACCTCTGTCATATGAATTGCCAGAAAGACCTTAGCATCTTCGAGTTGAGGTTTCTGAATAAACTTTAACAGAGCGAATTATTCTAAATTCATTGTCCAGTGAGCAGACTGGAGGTGGAGAGGTGACCTGGAGTGGCACATGTAATCTCTTTAACCTCCCTGGCGGTATGATTATTTCAGATTTTAGGTTCTGAAAGCGGTACCATTATTTTGCATGGAAATTTGGCGTTTTATATTGTAGGCCTGTAATTCTTAGGAATAACTCACTTAAATCTGTCCAAACAAGAGTCTAGTAGACATCCCGGGTATGATAAAGTAAAAAAAAAATAATCATAAATTATAATATAATAAATAACTATAAAATAATTATAACAAATAATAATATAATAATAATAAAAGTGTTTTTCAGTGTTTGGTGACAAATTTCCCCACAAAACGCTATCGCTCAATTCTGCAAGTGATTATAATTTATTATCGCTGTATTCTAGCTGGTCTTAAACCACTTTTGATGTAAAGGGACACCTTTTAGTTGCTATGGACAATCTCCAGTTTCCAGGCAGAAAGAACAGTTTTTATAATATAAAAGTGCATGCAGGGCACTGGACAGACCACTATGGACAAAGGGTGTGTGTTATTATTTGATACAGTACTGTAATCTGTAAGATTACAGTATACTGTATGTATACTGTGTATTTCACTTTTTGAATTTGGCACCGAACTCCGTCCCCGTGCGTCGCAACGCTCAGGAACGGAGCTTGGCAATCAGCAGTGTGAATCGAGCGAGATGACAGCTCGCTTACACAGCGGGGACACATCACAGGATCCAGGGAACAAGGTAAGTAACTTCCCCTGTATCCTGCAATGCGATCCCGAGTCTGGCTCGGGGTTACCGCTTTAGGTACTGAAATATTACCCCGATCCAGACTCAGGAATACCGCTAGGTGGGTTAACTATGCAATATGGCCAAATTACATAAATAAACAAAGAAAAATGCATAATAGCACATCTGATAGTGATGAGCCCTAACCTGGAAATGTTTTTACTGAAGTTATGGATGATGTAGTCATGTAAACTGACCACGGTAATCAGGGCTCAGCAGCCATGATTATCGTGGTCAGCACACAGAGGGGGACACAGGACCTGGCAGGATCAGCCAGGTTTTTTACAGCTTAGAAAGGGGCAGATTAGACAGCACAAGCACTGTGCTGTTCTATCTGCTATAAGGGAACAGGATCTCTCTTTTTTGTTTTTTTTTGTTTTAGGGTTACAAGCACTTTAAAGGTTACAAACACTTTAAGGTGTATTTAGAACCAATACTTTTTTTCAGTTTTGGATAGAATGTAAAAGAGTTAGAACCCCCTTTTCTTTTTATCGGTGTCTGTGCATCACCCTTTGTATTGTCATGGTGACCATTGTCACTGGTACAAAAACTGATGGGAAATCAAAAAATTCTTTAGTTTTCACAGAAACAAGAGATGAGGGGAAATCTTTAAAAATGAATCTGTTCTGGTCATAACTGTCCTCACTTTGGAGAGATCTCCTCTTATTTTCTACTGTGCCTCTGGCAAAGGAAGTGAAGGTAAATCTCCGTAACAGGACATAGAGATAAAAAAAAAAAAATGGATTCAAACATATATCAATTATCAGGCCATCATCAATAGAAATGCAATTTCAACTAAAAGTAATACCACTGAATGGAACTGTGGCACGCACTGCACATGGTTTGATTGTTTACTACAACTTTTACCATAAAATGATTAGTAATGTGAATTTTTACATGTTTGCTCATCTATATTTTTATTATTGCATGTAGATATTTGTAGATTAGCCACTGATCTTTCTCCCCACTGTCAGAATTTAGTAACATAGTTGGGGAGATTCCCCATCCACATCAAGTGTGTGGATGGGGAATCGAGTAATTTAGTTTCGTTCAACTCATATATGGCCAGCCTAAAGCACAACCTCTATATGGAGCTACAAAGCAGGATACAGAGCTCAAGAATAGCATGATAAAGTAGGTCTGCCCCTATGTATATGCAAATACAAACTATACATCGAATCAAGGTGTATAAGAACAATAAACCACAATAATAGGAGTATTTAAATCAAGCAGATCTTTTTTACATGTAAAATTACAAAAAGTCAAAAAAATCTACACATTCCTTTTAATGGGAGAGGAACTAAAAGATAAACCCAAACTTGCGTTATGAGCAGAGACTATTTGCTTGTACATTATTTTATGACAATTATTTACTGTAAAATAATAAACTAAACAGAATTAATGAAAACAAAATAATTTCACATTGAACACAACTGTGAAATTGTGTAGACTTCCCTTTAAATTCCTGACCTGTTTTTTAAATACTATATTTATCCTACATACATGCTTATAATACAGTATTTAGTTATGGCATATGCCTACTTTTCATGGTATTGTGAGAAGACACTTTTGTCTACAGTTCAAGTGAAAGCTGTAAAGATTGAAAAAATCATCAGGTCTCATGGAAGTTAAATAGGCTGAAAGAAAACTAATACCAAGTGCTGCATTATTGGCAGAAAATTAGCTGATATGTAGATACCAAAATGCCAGACTTCAAAGCTTTTGAATAGTTTTTCACCTGACCAGGAGTGACCTTCTATGATACCCTCTTCTAGTTTGATAAACTGTATGCTGAAACAGCCAGTTTTAAGACGAATGTACTATAGAGTTACAGATACAAACAGGATTACGGTTGCTTTAGCATGGAGAATTGGATTTCCATTCTTTAAGAATGACAAAAAAAAAAAAGCCCTCATCAGAGCTTTCAGCCACAGCTGGTATTAATTTGATCACGTTGTTCCATGTATCCTATACTTGCAGCACAGCTTGTTTTCATTTACTAAAGTGGAATCCACCAAGATGAAGTGATCAATGTCTGCTCCAGGAGCACATCGCCTCCAAATATTTCATATATGTTTTATATTTATCTCTTCTATACTAAACCCAATGTCAAGTTAATCATAGATGTAAACATCTTTCTTTAAAATGCAGTGCATGTGTAAGACATTCCCTATAAAGGGCTGAAATTTGTTAACACAAATTTAAAACAAAAAAACGAACTTTTAAATGAAAAATATACATAACAAAAATAAATAAAATGTTGATTTATTTTTCGATTGGGGCAAATACCTTTAAATTACTCTGTATTATCAAAAGGGCAGTTCCAATTTTACTATAGCATATATTTATCATATACCACAAAAGTAAATTGAAATACTAGGCATTACATTTAAAGGGTAACTCCACTTTCGTGGGGAAAAAAATAGCAAATAAAGAAAAAATTATATAGCACATATAATTACAACACTAATCATATTGTAATTGAATGTTATTAAAAATGACCTTTCCCTTTCAATCTGCAGCTGCTGTAATTTTCTGCGAATGCATTGCAATATGGCTACCTGGAGTTGTTCTGTACACAGGGTGTGTACTGACCACTCCCCAGAAACATTATTTTCTGCTTGTGTGATTGGCTCACAAATTTTCCCAGAAGTCTGCCTAAAATAAAAGTCAGATTTCAGGCATCCCTTGCAACAATATACTTTTAATAGGAACACGTCTAAAGGGATGCAGGCATAGCAGTTTTCCTCATTAGTGCCCTACAGCTGCACACCTGACAGTAAATTATGAAACCACTCCCATTAGACCCACTCAGTACTGAGGCACAGACAAACACACATGGATTTTTTCAGAATAACAAAAGGTAGGAATCTGCAACAAAGGTTGATATAATCCTTGCAATGTACATAGATCACCCAGAGGGGAACAATTTTAAAAAGCAGCAGTATGACCACACTAAAAAAGAGCTATTATCACTGTAATTAGTGGAACAGTTTGTGATTGTTTTGGGCTGTTCTGGGCTCTGTAGGGTGCAGATTTGATTGCTTCCAGAAGGTGGCTGGGGAGTGCATACATAGTTTGGAGCCTAAGGCAGCCATGTATTTGTTCTGGATGGGATTTTTTTTTTGCCTGGGGGCTACTGCCCTTCTAGGCAGCCCTGCTGAAATTCTACTTATGATCATCAAGGTCTTAGCTGTGGCAGAGCTGGGGGGCCTGTTCTGCTAAGGATCTCCAAAGTTAAGAAAGGGATTTCACTGAGAAACCAGTCTGGAGAGTTATCTTGAGAAATGTCTGCTGATATTGGAAGGAGGTATCCAAATATCCAGGGATCCCAAGGACTGGTACAGCTGCTATGCCTTGTGTATCCAAACTAGTGCTTGTCTGACCTAGGACTAATGGTGCCCCAGTGATGTCTATTATTCCTGGACTATTGCTAAAATGACTGGTCTAAGCAGTAGTGATGAAGGAGAGAGTGTCCTCTGATTACTTTTCTGTGTTCCTAGAGTATCCCACAACTTCCTACGCCCTATCCAAGTAATTCAGCAATAAATTAAAAAAAAGGCAACCCTAGATTGTTCATTGAGCCAGAAGAGTGAATGCTGCTGTGTGCCTGGCTACTGTTGCATCAATTTGGGAAACCCAGCGGCCCCTATGGGGTGAGTGCTACACAATAATTATATTTCTAACTTTGATGGACCTACCCTCATAAAAAGTGGTTACACTAATGTATATTAAGATCCGATTTAGTTAGGCACCAAAGACACCTATATTGTCAAGTCCAGGAGGTTTATGAAATGCACAAATTTCCTAAGCAAGACATACATAAGATTCATATCATATTTGGTCTCTAACAAACCTTTTTTTTATTCTATTAAATAATATGTTGAATGTCAAATTAAAAAAATGAAAATATAGATGTATTCAAAATAGTTGACATTAAAGGTATGTCTGCTGGAGCATAGTCAAGCAAATCGCTGGAGACCAAAGCGGATTGGCTGCGGAAAAGATATGTATAGTGATTTTTGCTTTACAGGGTTAGATAGATTAGTCTTATAATGTGGCTGCCAGTAGATTTAGAGTTTGTTAGTTTTTGGCTGAATGTCTACTTTAACCACTTGCCGACCAGCCGCCGTCATTATACTGTACGTCAGCCCTTTAAACAGCTCTAGCAGGCGTGCCCACTACACGGTGGGGGACATAATGCACGTGGGCAGCGGCCGCAATGTCTGCCGGCCACGCGCTATCGCAGGCACAAAAGCCAGAATGGGGATGTGTGTGTGTAAACACACACACACATCCCCATTCTGTCAGGAGAGGAGAGACAGATCGTTTGTTCCTACTAATTAGGAACAGCAATATTTCTCCTCTAGTAAGTTACATCCCTATTAGACATGTGCAATAATTTTTGTCCGAATGCATTTTCGTCCGAATTTCGGGTATTTTCGTTATCGTTTTAACAAACGATAACAAAAGCGCAGAATCCGAAATCCGAAAGATCCGACATAAACAAATGCTTTGTTTTCGTTGCGACAACAGTTCGATATAGATAGGAGATTCGACATGACGCTGACAATAACAATCTGTGTCTATCGAATATAAAAATAAAAAACTGCGCTAATTGGTAGTAAATACGTTTAGAAAAGAAATAATAATGGGATAAACACCAAACAAAATAGAAGGAAAAAAAATGAGTCCAAAAAGGAAGAGGAAAAAAATCCTTTTTCAAAGTCCGAAAAGTTCCAATTGAAGGTGCTGGAATAGACAAATGCCAAAAACCACGTAAATCCTGAATGAACATATATGGATATATGCTTACCAGATAGTAAGCCAAACAGGCAGATGGCTATAGCCCAGCCCAGGCCTTTGATTAACACACCAGTGTTAATTTCCTCAGAGATAGTAATGGAAAGATGACTCCACAGTTTGGGCAGGTATGTATTCCAAATGTTATGTATCAAAAAAAGAAGAAGACAAAAACATAGCGTGATCCTGCCACATAAAGTAATCCTTCACAGGATAAGTGCTATATGATGTAAAAAACGTAACAGCACCAGATGTGTATTTATTAAAAAGTAAAAGTGAGCCACCACCTTATAAGCAATCTCCTTACCAGACAGATATGTTTGTGCGAGCCTTAATCCATTAGTTAAAAGATGATAAGAGAAAAAAGGAGTAGAATGATCCGCCACAAAGTGAACCACCACCTCTTAAGTAATCTCCTTACCAGATAACACTGGGACATAAGCAGACCACATCAACTGTCAGCAGAGGTTGGGTTGCAGATAGAAATGACTCTCTGTGGATATAGCTGCTAAATCGGATGGATATAGCTCACAGCTTCAAAGGATATGACTCCATGGAGCCCACAGGAAGATGTACCCAAAAAATATAAAGACTATATAGTGTAATAACGTCACTACATTTATTAAAGGAATTAAAATCACACTTACATCACATAAGCGATATTAGGACATGTATATAAAAAAAGCCGGCCGGCTGTAGCAAACTCCCGTCCAAACGAGCGTGGTGACGTCAGCGCGTACCCCCTTAGACGCGTTTCGTCATCGTAGACATTGTCAATAATTTTTGTCCGAATGCATTTTCGTCCGAATTTCGGGTATTTTCGTTATCGTTTTAACAAACGATAACGAAAGCGCAGAATCCGAAATCCGAAAGATCCAACATAAACAAATGCTTTATTTTCATTTTCGTTGCGACAACAGTTCAATATAGATAGGAGATTCGACATGACGCTGACAATAACAATCTGTGTCTATCGAAACCTGCGGTCAAATGTGCCTAACCTTAACTCTATTAGTCCAAGATTATTCTACATATAGAGAAAAGATTTGACATAGAGAGAAAAGATTCGACATTATAGAGATATGAAGATTCGACGAAGCAGCTAAAAACACACGATCGCAGCGAGCGGACATTTATGGTGAAATGCTCTGCCCATAGGCTAGAGAAGAATTCTAATGTTGGTTGACTAGTAATAATAATTAATAAATATAATTATTACTAGTCGTACAACATTAGAACTCTACTATAGCTTGTAGGCGGAACATTCGACCGGAAATGTACGATTGCGGCGTCGTACAGTTTAGCTGCTCCGTCGAATCTTCTTAGAACATTCAACAGACACCATAAGCCTTCAATGACAGATTCTACCTTAATTAATTCAGATTTTCGGACGAATGCATTTTTTAACGAAAAACAAAATAAATAAAAACGAATTTGGGGAGTAACTAAATAAATGTATTTTTCGGACGAAAACGAAATTCCGAAACAAAATATTTCAGTGTGCACATGTCTAATCCCTATACAGTTAGAAACACCTAGCAGGGATCACATTTAACCCCTTGATCACATTTTTATAGCACTGATAGATGTATGAATGTCAATGGTCCCAAAAATGTGTCAAAAGTGTCCGATCTGTCTGCCGCAATGTCGCAGTCCCGCTAAAAATTGCAGATCGCCACCATTACTAGTAAAAAAAAATAAAAAAAATAAAAATGCCATAAAAATGTCATTAATCTATATACGCTTATTGTGATTTTTTTTACCAAAAATATGTAGAAGAATATATATCAGCCTAAACTGATGAAGAAATTAATTTTTTTTACTTTTTATTATAGCAAATAGTATAAAATATTTTTTTTTTTTTCAAAATTGTCGCTTCTTTTGTTTATAAATAATAAAATCCGCAGAGGTGGTCAAATACCACCAGAAGAAAGCTCTATTTGTGGGTAAAAAGGACATTAATTTTGTTTGGGTACAGCGTCGTACGACCGCGCAATTGTCAGTTAAAGCGACGCAGTGCCGTATCACAAAAAATGGCCTAGTCACTAAAGGGGAAATTCTGAACTGAACTTTTAGTTTAAATCAACTAAATATATTTCCAGACCGCCCGTCGTCATTATACGTCGTTACTCTGACCTTAAGTACCGTTGTTATGGCAGAAAATAGCTGCCATAACCATGGTATTTTCTTTGACAGCGGGCGGCCTGCCTTAAGATAAAAGTGGTCTCTGCGGCGGATTCGCCACAAGATCACATTTATGGGTGGTGGGAAAGGTGCCACCACTCCTGCTACATCCCGGTCATCCCCGACGCTTACCTGATCCGTCGGTAGCAGCGGAGACGATTTGATCCTTTTCCCTGTCAAGCAGGAAGTCAAGTGAGGGAATGATGGCCCCCACTCAACTCTATGCTATTGGTTCAAGGTCAAACGTCACTTCCGCCCAACGGGATTAAAGGGACAATTTTTTTTATCATGCAGAAGTGAACGAATATATAAGTTACACCCGCATATGTAAACGGTGTTCAAAGCACACATGTGAGGTATCACTGCGATTGTTAGAGCGAGAGCAATAATTCTAGCAAAAGACCCCCTCTGTAACTTAAAACTGGTAACCTGTAGGCGTTTTTAAACTTTGCCTATGGAGATTTTTGAATGTCAAAGTTTGTCACCATTCCACGTGCGGGGCAATTTTGAAGCATGACATGTTGGGTATCAATTTACTTGGTGTAACATTATCTTTCACAATATTAAAAAAAATGGTAGTCTGTTCAGCTCAGGCTTATGCTGGCCATACACTATACAAAAAATCGGCCGAAATTCTGTCATTTGGACAGCTCGTTCGTTTTTCGGACAGTTAATGGGCACAAATCGGTAATCGGTTAGGATGTTTTTGAGCCAAAAAAACGAAGGACGAGTTTGGAAATTTTCTGCCGAACGAACGGTTAAGGTGTTTCCCATCCAAACTGTTTGCATTGGGTATATGTGAAAAACAAACAAAAAATGTATTAATTTATGTCCATTGAATGATTTATCAGTAGAGTTGAGCGGACACCTGGATGTTCGGGTTCAACGGGTTCGGCCTAACTTCGGTAAAAAGTTTGTCAATGGGGACCCGAAGAGGAAGATGAAGATGAAGAACAAGATGGAGGAAGAAACCCGAATGGAGAAAAGAAGAAGCTGGAAGAAGAAGGTGGAAGAAGAAGAAAGAAGAAGATGGAAGAAAAGAGAAGACATTAATAAAGGAATTGTCAAAAACCGGCTATTGTCATTTTTAACATTTTTGACACGTTCTTTGTGAAATGGTAGGGGTACATTTGTACCCCATTACCATTTCACATGGGGTGGGGGGGGCAATATCTTCCAGATTCCGATAAGCCCCCCGCCCGCAGACCCCCACAACCACCGGCAAGGGTTGTGGGGATGAGGCCCTTGTCCCCATCAACATGGGGACATCCTCCCCATGTTGAGGGTATGTGGCCTGGTACGGTTCAGGAGGGAGGGGGGCTGCTCTCTCGTCCCCCCCTCTTTTCCTGTGGCCTGCCAGGTTGCGTGCTCGGATAAAGGGTCTGGTCTGGATTTTTGGGGGTGCTCCACGCCATTTTTTTTTATTTGGGGTGGAGTTCCCCTTAAAATCCTTTCCAGACCTGAAGGGCCTGGTAATTGAATTTGGGGGAACCACCACGCTTTTTTTTTTTTATCAATGACTTTTCTATGTATTGCCGGGAGCCAACAATACATTAATAGCCGCGAGTGAGTTTTAACCACTTAAGCCCCGGACCATTTGGTAGCTAAAGGACCAGAGGTGAATTCAGAATTTTGCACTGCGCTGCTTTAACTGTAAATTGTGCGGACATGCAATGTTGTACCCAAACGAAATTTGCGTCCTTTTCTTCCCACAAATAGAGCTTTATTTTAATGGTATTTGATTGCCTCTGCGATTTTTATTTTTTGCAATATAAACGGAAAAAGACCGAAAATTTTGAAAAAAAATGATATTTTCTACTTTTTGTTATAAGAAAAATCGAATAAACTCAATTTTAGTCATACATTTAGGCCAAAATGTATTCAGCCACATGTCTTTAGTAAAAAAAATGTCAATAAGCGTATATTTATTGGTTTGCGCAAAAGTTATAGCGTTTACAAACTAGGGTACATTTTCTGGAATTTACACAGCTTTAAATTTATGACTGTCTATCTCATTTCTTGAGGTGCTAAAATGGCAGGGCAGTACAAAACCCCCCCAAATTACAACATTTTAGAAAGTAGACACCCCAAGGAAATTGCTGAGAGGCATGTTGAGCCCATTGAATATTTTTTTTTTGTCCCAAGTGATTGAATAATGACAAAAAAAAAAATTACAAAAAGTTGTCACTAAATGATATATTGCTCACACATGCCATGGTTATATGTGGAATTGCACCCCAAAATACATTCTGCTGCTGCTCCTGAGTACGGGGATACCACATGTGTGGGACTTTTTAGGAGCCTAGCCACGTACGGGACCCCGGAAACCAAGCACCGCCTTCAGGATTTCTAAGGGTGTAAATATTTGATTTCACTCCTCACTACCTATCACAGTTTTGAAGGCCATAAAATGCCAAAATAGCACAAAACCCCCCCAAATGACCCCATTTTAGAAAGTAGACACCCCAAGGAAATTGCTGAGAGGCCTGTTGAGCCCATTGAATATTTTTTTTTTTTGTCCCAAGTGATTGAATAATGACAAAAAAAAAAATTACAAAAAGTTGTCACTAAATGATATATTGCTCACACATGCCATGGTTATATGTGGAATTGCACCCCAAAATAAATTTTGCTGCTTCTCCTGAGTACGGGGATACCACATGTGTGGGACTTTTTAGGAGCCTAGCCACGTACGGGACCCCGAAAACCAATCACCGCCTTCAGGATTTCTAGGCACAAATTTTTGATTTGACTCCTCACTACCTATCACAGTTTCGAAGGCCATAAAATGCCAAAATAGCACAAAACCCCCCCCAAATGACCCCATTTTGGAAAGTAGACACCCCAAGCTGTTTGCTGAGAGGCATGGTGAGTATTTTACAACTCTCATTTGTTTTTGAAAATGAAAAAATAACTTTTTTTTTTCTTTTTTTTTTTCAATTTTCAAAACTTTGTGACAAAAAGCGAGATCTGCAAAATACTCACAATACCTCTCAGCAAATAGCTTGGGGTGTCTACTTTCCAAAATGGGGTCATTTAGGGGGGTTTTGTGCCATCTGGGCATTCCATGGCCTCCGAAACTGTGATAGGCAGTGAGAAGTGAAATCAAAAATTTACACCCTTAGAAAGCCTGAAGGCGGTGATTGGTTTTTGGGGTCCCGTACGCGTCTAGGCTCCCAAAAAGTCTCACACATGTGGTATCCCCGTACTCAGGAGAAGCAACAGAATGTATTTTGGGGTGTAATTCCACATATGCCCATGGCATGTTTGAGCAATATATCATTTAGTGACAACTTTGTGCAAAAAAAAAATTAAAAATTGTCTTTTTTCCGCAACTTGTGTCAACATATAAAATATTCCATGGACTCGACATGCCTCTCAGTATATAGCTTGGGGTGTCTACTTTCCAAAATGGGGTCATTTGGGGGGGTTTTGAACTTTTCTGGCATTTTATACACAACATTAGGAAGCTTACATCCACTCTTCTAACCACTTGAAGACAAAGCCCTTTTTGACACTTTTTGTTTACATGAAAACATATTTTTTTTTGCAAGAAAATTATGTTGAACCCCCAAACATTATATATATTTTTAAAGCAAAGGCCCTACAGAATAAAATGGTGGGTGTTGCATTTTTTTTTCTACACAGTATTTGCGCAGCGATTTTTCAAACGCATTTTTTTGGGAAAAAATACACTTTTTTTAATTTTAATGCACTAAAACACACTATATTGCCCAAATGTTTGATGAAATAAAAAAGATGATCTTAGGCCGAGTACATAGATACCAAACACGACATGCTTTAAAATTTCGCACAAACGCGCATTGGCGACAAACTACATACATTTTTAAAAGCCTTTAAAAGCCTTTACAGGTTACCCCGTTAGATTTACAGAGGAGGTCTACTGCTAAAATTACTGCCCTCGATCTGACCTTCGCGGTGATACCTCACATGCATGGTGCAATTGCTGTTTACATATGACGCCAGACCGACGCTTGCGTTCGCCATTGGGCAAGAGCAGGGCAGGACAGGGGTGCTTTTTTTTTTTGTATTAATTTTGCTTTTTTATTTTATTTTTAAACTGTTGCTTCCTTATTTTTTTTTTTTATCATTTTTATTGTTATCTCAGGGAATGTAAATATCCCCTATGATAGCTATAGGTAATGACAGGTACTCTTTTTTGAAAAAACTGGGGTCTATTGGACCCTACATCTTTCCTCTGCCCTTAAAGCATCTGACCACACCAAGATCGGTGTGATAAAATGCTTTCCCAATTTTCCAATGGGGCTTTTTATATCCGGGGGGGGACATTCCCTCCCACTGCTTGTAAAAGCAGCCCAGAGGCTAATTAGCCACTAGGATTGCTTTTACATGAAAGCCGGCCGCTGGCTGAAAAGAATGATACCAAGATGATACCTAAACCCGCAGGCATCATTCTGGTATAAACATTCAAAGTCCAGCAACATACCAGTACGTTGCTGGTCCTTGTTGGACATGTATTGTAATCTTTTTTTTCATGCAGCCTGTTGGCTGAACGAAAAAAAAAGATTGATCGGTGGGTATGCCCACCATTAGAATACCGCCCTTCATCCACCCACTTCTAATGATGGGCATACATGCACCATTTATATATGCCGAAGCATGGGGGCATCTTCCCGCAAAAGTTATGCCGCGTACACATGGTCAGACTTTTCCACGGGCAAGCCTCCGTCGGAATTTCGACCGTATGTACGCGGCATTAGGAGCAAAATCGCTCCTCCGCCCCTGCTGCCCCAATGCTTCGGCATATATGCTTTTTTTTTTTTAACTGTGGTGGCGAAATCACCTCCTACAGCACTGGAGTCGCAGGGATCAGGCATGTCTCTGCGAACGCTGCAGTTATGTGTGTTGTGTTTTGCAAGTGACAGTGATCGATCGATACTGCACTTGGGTGGCCTGGGCTGGACGGAGGGACAAAACGCAGGTGCTAGCAGGTATCTGGGCTGATCCCGCTAACACTGCATTTTTGGGAACCCTAAACTGCTGGGGACGCTAGTATAGATCTGATCAGATCAGATATTGATCTGTTCAGATACTATACCACTAAGGGGGGTGTATGCTTCACGCGTGGGTGTTAGCGTTACTGGCACTAACCTGACGCTGCCTGGGGTGTGACGCAGACCCTCTCTGATGCTAAAACCTAATTGATATCACCCGCCGGGCGATCAGGGGGTTAAACCTTTATTGGGTTATATATGGCGGGTGCCCTGACACTATAAAAAGCAAACTAACTAACCAGCGTCACCCGTAACACTTATATGATGATCACTGGTGAAAGGGTTAACTAGGGGCAATTAGGGGGTTAAAACCTTTATTAGGTAATATATGGGGGTACCTGACGCTATATAAAAACCTGACGGCGAACCTAAAAAAAAATTACTGGCTACCGATCTGCATCACCGACACTAAGACAACGATCATAAAAACGATCGCTTAGTGACAGTGGTGATAGGGGGTGAAAGGGTTACCTGGGGGGCGATCAGGGGGTTAAACCTTTATTAGATAATATATGGGGGTACCTGACGCTATAAAAACCTGCGGCGAACCTAAAATAAATTACTGGCTACCGATCTGCATCACCGACGCTAAGACAGCGATCAGAAAAATGATCGCTTAGCGACAGTGGTGATAGGGGGTAAAAGGGTTACCTGGGGGCGATCAAGGGGGTTAAGCCTTTATTTGGTAATATATTGGGGTACCTGACGCTATAAAAACCTGCGGCGAACCTAAAAAAAATTACTGGCTACCGATCTGCATCACCGACGCTAAGACAGCGATCAGAAAAATTATCGCTTAGTGACAGTGGTGATAGGGGGTGAAAGGGTTACCTGGGGGGCGATCAAGGGGGTTAAACCTTTATTAGGTAATATATGGGGGTACCCGACGCTATAAAAACCTGTGGCGAACCTAAAAAAAAATACTGGCTACCGATCAGCATCACCGACGCTAAGACATCGATCAGAAAAATGATCGCTTAGTGACGGCGGTGCTAGGGGGTGAAAGGGTTACCTGGGGGGTGATCAAGGGGGTTAAACCTTTATTAGGTAATATATGGGGGTACCCGACGCTATAAAAACCTGCGGCGAACCTAAAAAAAATTACTGCCTACCGATCAGCATCGCCGACGCTAAGACATCGATCAGAAAAATTATCGCTTAGTGACAGTGGTGATAGGGGGTGAAAGGGTTACCTCTGGGGCGATCAAGGGGGTTAAACCTTTATTAGGTAATATATGGGGGTACCCGACGCTATAAAAACCTGCGGCGAACCTAAAAAAAATTACTGGCTACCGATCAGCATCACCGACGCTAAGACATCGATCAGAAAAATGATCGCTTAGCGACGGCGGTGCTAGGGGGTGAAAGGGTTATCTGGGGGGTGATCAGGGGGTTAAACCTTTATTAGGGGGGGGTTAGGGGGCTACACTGGACCTAAAACTGAATGTACTGACACTTTTACAGTCACAAATGTCACTGATTGCAGTGATCACTAAATAAATGGTCACTGCAATCAGTGACACTGTGACTGGGGGCTGGGAGGTGATCTGGGGGGTGATCTGGGGGTGTCTGGGGGGGGCCTGGGGGGGCGATTTATGTGCCTATGTGTCCTGGTGTCAGTGTAGTGTTGTGTGCACTAACCTGCATCTTCTCCTGTACGGCGCTCGGTATATGTGAGCGCCGCAGGAGAGATGACATCACTTCCTCCAGCCTGTGTAAACAGTACACAGGCAGGGGAAGCTCTCATTCGCCGGGAGCGATCGAGAGGGGGTGGCCGGAATCGAACGGCCGTCCCCTCATGCCGGATCGCTCCCGAAGGTAAAACGACCACCCACTGTAAAGAAGGGGGGTCCGATCGGACCCCCCAACTATACAAAGGCAATCACGTATATGTACGTGATTCTGCCTGTCGGTGCCATTCTGCCGACGTATATTTACAGTGGGCGGTCGTTAAGTGGTTAAATGACTTTTTTTCCTTCAGAAATGACACTTTGTGTAGGGACAGTTCTAAGCACGGGAAACAACTTGTGGATATGGATATTATGGATATGGATATTATGGGGAACTCTGCCGCAAATTTAAAAAAAAAATGCGTGCGGTTCCCCGCAAATATCCATACCAGGCCCTTCAGGTCTGGAAAGGATTTTAAGAGGAACTCCACCCTAAATTTAAAAAAAAAATGGTGTGGAGTTCCCCCAAAAATCCAGACCAGACCCTTTATCCGAGCACGCAACCTGGCAGGCCGCAGGAAAAGAGGGGGGGACGAGAGAGCGGCCCCCCCTCCCTCCTGAACCGTACCAGGCCACATGCCCTCAACATGAGGGCATTTTTTATTTGCAGACCTGAAGGGCCTGGTAATTGAATTTGGGGGAACTTTTTTTTATTTTTTATTTTTTATCAATGACTTTTCTATGTATTGCCGGGAGCTGACAATTCATTATAGCCGCGACTGAGTTTTAAATGACTTTTTTTCCTTCAGAAATGACACTTTGTGCAGGGACAGTTCTAAGCACGGGAAACAAGCGCGACTTTACATGCATATTGCCGAACACCGGACCCGAACCCGAACATACAGTCAATTGTTTGGGTTCGGGTCCGGGACCCCAAAACCCAAAAGTTCGGTACGGACCTGAACTTTACAGTTCGGGTCCGCTCAACCCTATTTATCAGTAATTACATGATGGCACTATCCTTTGCTCTGACGGCCGAGTGTTTTGGTTTAGGCTACGCTGTGAAGAAACTGAACTGCAAAACTTTGCACACCTTTTGTTTTGATGCACCTGGAATTTACTGAAAGTTTACCTGGGCTCTGTTACTGGTGGTCACAATACTTTCTCAGATCATTAGTAGTAGTATGCATCACTCAGCCACAGCATTAGTAGTCGAGTAACAAAGACTACAGGTATAAAAGACAGGCAATGTCACAGTCGCCCAGATGTAAATGAAGGTAGCACTTGTATTTCTGGATCAGGAAAGTTAGGGGCCTGTCCTGTTGCTTTAGGCAGGGTTCACACTAGTGCGAATTGGATGCGGCGGGTGTCCCCGCATCCAATTCACATAACAGGAGATTGTGACCGGCTCTCTATGGAGCCAGTTCACATATCTCTGTGGTGGCTCCGAAGCGGCTTGCACAGGAGTGCTGTGCATCCTTGGCTCCATTTCAGGGCCGAATTCAGGCAAAAATTCGGCCCTGATTCGTCCCTGAAACGGACAATGGGGATGCACCGCACCCCTGCTGCGAGCTGCATGCGGCAATAGTGCGAACCCAGCCTTAGAAATGCTCTTATTCCTGCTGTCCTAGATCTTTATGTAAGTTGCAACCCTAATACTTTTGTGTTCGATCTTAAAATAGTTTATCTATACATATCACAATCTCAATCTTATATATCACCCACTTGAGTTGTCATGCAACACTAATATCTATAAATAATAGCTCATTTTATATGAATGCATTTGTGTCATGTTTTATGATGTTTGTCACCACAATTGACCATGGACAGGCAGATGTCTCCCTTTGATTGATTGTATCTAGGTTTCTCTCCATACTTTGGGTGACCAGCAAATAAATATGTGGGTTCTTCAAATAGACAAGCGAATGGCACCATTTAATGTCCAATTGTAATTTATGCTGTTATTAGGAAAACGTGACAAACAAGACAAAAGTCAATTTTTCAGGGCCACACAGGGACCTTATCTCAAGTTAAAATAGTGACAATACCTAAATTAGAGGTATACTTCTTGGTGTGCATGACTTGAACTGTGAACAAAGGCCGTTGAGATGTCATACTGTCCCACAATGAAATGAGTAAAGACACAATGTTCATCCAATTTTTGTCTATAAATAAATGTGGCGCAGAGAATGTAAAAGTGATTTTCCCGCTTGTTACAATATTTTGTTTTCTAATTATCAGAAGTGCAGTGCACCTCCACAGAGCCAGATTGCAGCAAGTAATACCCTCTTTGGTCACATTGCTTGCCTTTATTGACCAACATATGATCAGTCTTTAGAAATGTAATTCCTTTGGGCTTGTATTACCAGTAGTGACACCTGCATGTCATACGTCAACAAAGCCAGCTACTGGAAAGACATTTGTATTCTTAACACAGATGTCCTTTAATATACACAGTTGTGCTGTTGTGCATTTTACCAGACAGAGGGCTGGTTGGAAATTGTAGACTGTACACTTTGACAATTGCTTTTCAGTTCACTTATTAATCCAATGCATAAGGCAGCCATAATTGAAAGGTTACACAACAATGCTCCTAAAGTTATTATAACTTCACCACTGTTATGTTTGAATAACAGCACATGATCAACAGTTAAGCTGCACTCAGTTTTGCAAAGATGATGTTTCTCTGTCAGGAAGCATTCAGTTGTTGCCCAGGGTATAGACTATGGGGTTAATTTACTAAAGGCAAATAGACTGTGCACTTTGCAAGTGGAGTTCCTTCAGAGCTTAGTAAATGAAGGAGGGCTCTGCTGACTTCCATCAGACCAATCATGTGCAGTTTTTTTTTTTCCTTGCATGTGATTGGGTATATTCTTTGAAAAATTTAAGCTTTACTTCATTTACTAAGCTCTGGAGCAACTGGACTTTTAGAGTGCAACTGCACTTGCAAAGTGCACAGTCTATTTGCTTTTAGCAAATCAACCCATCTAACTCACATTGTGTAACACTATGGGGGGGGGGGGGTGGATTTACTAATACTGGAGCATTCAGAATCTGGTGCAGATGTGCATAGTAACCAATCAGTTTCTAACTTCAGCTAGTTTAATTAAGCTTTGGCAATAAAACCTGGAAGCTGATTGGTTTCTATACAGAGTTGCACCACATTTTGCACTTTCCAGTTTTAGTAAATAACCCCCTATATCTTATTCACTAACATTCTGTATCCCTCAAATCATGGGAATGTCATATACTGCATGCTTAGTCCACATTCGGATGTTTTGTCCATAATTGGGGCTAATATACTAAAACTGGAGAGTGCATGATCTGGTGCAGCTGTGCATGGTAGCCAATCAGCTTCTAGCTTCAGTTTGTTTAGTTAAGCTTTGACAAAAAAAAACAACCTGAAAGCGGATTGCAGAGTTGCACCAGATTTTGCACTCTCCAGTTTTAGTAAATCAACCCCTTTGTTACAGTTA
Source organism: Rana muscosa (assembly GCA_029206835.1). Classification (NCBI taxonomy): domain Eukaryota; kingdom Metazoa; phylum Chordata; class Amphibia; order Anura; family Ranidae; genus Rana; species Rana muscosa. The sequence continues at coordinate 810,770,187 of CM055118.1, forward strand.
TAATTACATTTCACTTTTTTAAAATACAATAATGTAGAACATACAACCTTAATTGGCTAAAAAAAAAAAAAAGCTAGAAACAACGTACCAGATGTGTGCGCATGAATATTATATACCCTATTTATTTTCTGGCACTTGTTTCTAAATTAAATAAAAGAATAGTGAGGGCCAAGTGGGAGAGAAAAAGTTCACTCCAAAAGTGCACTCCAGTAAGCCACAAGGACCACTATTTTCTTTACTTAGTCAATAGATCACTTATGCTCCCCATTAAGCTCCTTAGCTACATCTGTAAGTAAGTAACATCTATAAGTGCTCACGTGGTGGTGTAGTAATAATGAGTCACTACATTAGAACACTACAGTAATGAAGAGAGGTTTTCTGCTTTGCTGGCCTTGTAGTAAATACGTACAACATAATACAGTATTTTGCCATGAAACTTTACAAAGTCTACAAATATAACTACTTTCAGTATGCCTGTGATATAGTACATGTCATCTAATACTAGTTTCCAAGGGTATTTCAGTGCCATAGATAGCATCATTAAATAAAAAGTACAAGTAATGTTAGCCAGACACTCTGTTGTGAGACAGTGAAGCTAATCTGATTTCACCTTGTGTCAAAAATAAATGTACTATCAATGACTTAGTGCTGGCTCTCTAACCATGACTAATGTCAGAACACCATTAATAAAAAAGCTGACAGCAGCTATAAAATTATTCCCAATTCAAAAGAATCAAAACCTTAGCTTTAATATTTATAAAAACCGTGTGCTGCTACAATCGAATCGAACATAAATTTCCATGAATTTTAGCTGCTCCCACCTTTTTGATCACCTTTAAAGCAAATCTGTCATGAGCTAAACATTGGTTATCATTGGTGACACCTCCTCCTGAAAATTCAAGTAAGCATATAAAGAAAGGACCATTATTTTGAAACAAATATTAACATTTCAAAGTTGAACAGCTATCAATTTGCATGTCAGATAACATACAGTACCTTCTTCAGACTTTGTTGTTGCATTGCATATGTCCTCCTTTCCTTTCCCAGCAGAATTTGCTGCTTGAATAGAGAAGTTATATGTGGTATTGGATAGAAGATCCCTGAAGGTGTAGGCATTATCAGTAGCGAGAACAAAGGTAGCAACATTTTGAAATATTAGGACGTACTGAGTTATTTTTCCATTTGGGCGAGCTGGTGGATCCCACTGAACTAAGATGGACTGCCAACTTGTTGCCACACAACGCATGTTCTGGACCGAGTCTGGGGCTTTTAAAGAAATATATAGATTTTACATTCACATAGTAACATTGGATCACATATCACTTATAATAGCAGATTATTAGAAAAACGTCAGTGTAAAGTAGACTGAACAATGATAAACGTACAATATGTCAATATATATATAGATTCATACATACCTGACTCTTCTGTTGTGAACTGAATAGTATTGCTATATTGATTACCATTCCCTGCTTTTGTAAAAGCAGATACACTGGCTACATAGGTCTTAAATGGGTCCAAATTGGTAAGCTTTCCTTCTGTCTGAGCTCCTGATATATTCTGGAAAACAAAAAAACAGCCTAGTTAATATGGGGACTACCTAAGCCATATTTACCCTAAGGGCACTTGTGGGTTAGTCCCCATGGGTGCAGGGTTACAGGGGGCAGCATTAAACCCAAACATTTACAATTTGGGTACTTTCAGCAAGAGAACTCTATGTGTAAACTAGAGTAGGGGACGTTGAGAGAAATAAGAAGGCTCTTCATGGTGCTGGAAGCATCAAAGCGTTGTTCCTTTCTATTGTTTGCTAAACATCAAACCATATTTTTTTCCTCTAGCTGGATAATCTGCATAGTTGAAAAGCAGCACTGCACAAAAAGCAGTCAGCATGCCAGCTCCAATAGTGCATTTTAGTAGTAGTTTCAATTTAAATAATAATATAGCGTAATGCTATTATTCATGTGTACATAGTGCAGTAAATACAGTCATGGGACTATCATATTCCAGGCGTCAAAATAAAGCTCAACGCCATTACTGCAAGACTTTCTATATATTACTGTTCTGTGCATCCAATTATTGTTGTTATATAAATATACACTGTATATACAGATATATAGATTTTCATGCTGAAATCAGATAATGTAGTGGAGATGGATTAGAGGCAATAGGATGAAACCAACTCATAATTTGTGATTTTTTTAAGTAAAAGATTTACCAGTGTGCATGTGCTTTCTAAAAAAAAAACTATTTTCTGTCAGTATCCTACTGGGGAGATTTCCTTTTACCTCTCCTTCTGTTCTAAGATGGTAAAGAAAAGTGGAGGAAACCTCTCCAAACATGAGGGCAAGTCCTCTCTTAGACAGTTGTCACCAAACGTTTGTCCCCATTGGATGCATTTCCCCCACCTCTTGCTTTGGTGACATCTCTAAAATGATGGATTCTCCCCTACTCTCTGTTTCGGTGACAATGGACACCAGGACAAATAGAGGTGAATCTACCCAGCAGGGACATAAACAGCAAAAAAAGATAACAAGAGGCCTGAACTTTTCCCCATTCTATTCACAACTAAAAGACTAATTAACTAAAGAAAAACATTTTGATTTTACATTCACTTTAAGTCATCTATAGCAATTGTTTAATTTTTCCTAAGTTATAGATATATTTACCTGAAAGAATATAGACTGACTGCTGTTTTCCACAATTTGAAAGCTATACATGTACACAATACCATTAGGTCTTGGACTAGGCCTCCACTGCAACCAAGCAAAGCTGTCACTTGCATTGATGAAAGTCAGATTGTAAGGAGGTACTGATGGCTCTGTAATGCAAAAGATGTAATGCTTGCAGTGATTTTTAAATATTATACAAAAATATTTTCAAAAATAAATTATTATCATTAAGTAGATTTCCAGGTGGATATAAAAACCAACAATTAATGCACTTCTGTTAATATAAATAAAATCATTAAATGTATTTTTAAATGCAATTGGTAGAAATACCTGATTTGTCATTCTGATTTTGTCATGGTATAAGCTTTCTTTGATCTCCTACTCAACAAAACTGAATAGAAGGGAAACACGCAAAGCCAATGGGTCCTTCTACAGTCGAAGTGCTAAGGCTAGCCATACATGACTTTCAATCAAGTTTGTCTAGCCGTAGGGTGCCAACATGGCCACTCACATCTTGAAATTTTACCAATTAAGTAAGTATCGGCTGAAATTTAAAACGAGTATAGCCAGCTTAACATTGTAAAAAAGTGATGACCCATGAATGTCCTATCAATAAGCTGGACCAAGCTGTAATCTCTACCTGCAGCAGAGGTTCAGGACCATGCTATGATAATCGAGAACCAGACTATACTGCCTGGAAGGGGTTTCTGGATTACAAGATATATTGAAGCTGAACAGAATTATTAATCTTTCATCAGGTAAGACAGTTAATATATACAGTAGGTATTTCAATGCTGTATTTAGCTAAGCAAAAAATGCATGGCTAAGAAAGGTTTTAATATAACCCTAGTACTGCGCATTCTGGGAACACAAGCAGAAATGCACGCTTCTGCACATGTTCCTGGAATGCATGTTCCTGGAATGCATGTTCCTGGAATGCATGTTCCTGGAATTTGTTAATTGCACCGTAAACAAGGCCAGAAAACGTGTGTTTGGTCCCACTGAAAATGTGCTAAAACATGCCAAGCTCTGCACCCAAAAAAAGTGCATTAGCTTCTTTGGTGTATTTGTCACACGCAGGACAGCTCATTCAAGTGTATGGGCTGCCCAGTGCTGCTGCATTAAAACACGTAAACAAAGCACAAAAAATTGGAATTAGCGTGATGCACAGATGTGAATTGGTCCTCGTAATGCTTTATTTTCTAGGAAGCCACTGCAATGTTCCTCAGGTATTGTCCAGTGTCAATATCCACAACTAGGACCAACATGTTATCCCATAACAGAAACTATCATAAAAATCCTGGCATTCATGCAGCAGTCTGTATTTTCTTGACTGCTTGCAGCATATAAATAAATAGAGAGCAAGGAAATTGCCGCTCTAGGCAGGTCTAGTTGGCTGTAGTCTTCCTCTCAGGAACCAAGTGCTTGTTTCCATTTTTTACATAATAAAGCTACGTTGGTTTGGAGTGCGGCTGTCTAATACATTTCTTTGTTCTAATTGCTTGCAGCATGTATACAGGCTGCCCTACACAGATGAGAAGCCTACTGTACATTCTGTGACCAGTCCATATAAAAATATATAATATTTACAATTACTTTACAGAATTCTCCTCTCAGGCAGCATTTAAAGCTGAACTCCAATCAGCTATAAAAAAATGCCATTATGGTATTCCACACCATATCTATGATGTAATACTCATTTAGTAAAGCGGGGTGTAATACAGTGGAATAGTTACCAAATTCATTGGTCCTATGGCAGCCAGAAAACTTCTTCACTCCAGCTCTTAAATGTGCTCTTTATATCATCAAATATGATGCAGGACTAGTGGCGGCCACTGGTCTTGCATTATATGAGATATCGTTCTCAAAAGGAAAGGCCACACAACTATGCAGGTAGTAGTGACTTTGTGGGACTGAAGTTTAATTCTTGAACCAGTGGGGATAAAGCCTTCAGGACTGAGGAATAAGGTAAGTAATTTGAATATTAATTAGAATTCTAATATTACTAGACTAAACAAGCATTAGACTTTAAAAGTGGATTATGTTCAGCTTTAAAAAACTGAATTTAAGAACAGACACTTGGCTGGAGCTCAATTAATACATACAGTATACAGTATATTTGTTATACCGTTTATATATATATATATATATATATATATATATATATATATATATATATATATATATATAAATATATATATATACACAGTATATATACGCAAACTTGAAAAGATGCTGATAGTGCTGCTGCAAATAACATGAAATGCCACCATTGAGCACTGAACTTTATCACCAACATCATCTATGTGATATTTCCCATTTACAGAAAAAGTAGACTATTTAATTTACAAACTAATTTGATATAAAGGTAAAAAAAAAAAAAGGCGATAAACAAATAAACAGTTTCAGTAAAAAAAAAAAAAATATTCATGTATAAACATATTTTTAGATCAGCAAGGCAAAAAGGCTATAGATGCATTTAGGATGGAATTGCAATGAGCGATACCACAGGGCATAATTAAATAATCCTTTCTATGACAGAACGTCAAACTACTCTGCTCTCAGTGTGATTTCCGGTCAAGTGGCAGAGGACAAAATAATAAAATGCCACCAGTGTAAGTACAGTTTTTGTAACATAGCTAAACCTGTCAAAGCAATGAAATTTAAGCACCAAAGAAGAACATATCATGCACAGCTTTGACCTTGTTAGAGAAATGTAATAATTCAAGAAGAAACATGAGAAAGAAGATGAAGACAGTGAAACTGGAAACATGTACAGGATTATAAAGGATCACTTTTCTGATGATTTTAATTTAGCACAAATATGTCATAGGACAATTACCTGCTTCATCTGTGAGAAATGGAAGCTGGATAGAAGGACCCGTTCCTTTTATTGTTCTTGCAGCCACAAAGATAAAATACTGGGTAAATGGTTCAAGATCCTTTAAAGTGATGGAGACTTGCATAGTATCAGGAAAAGACTTGTTTCCCTGTGGTCCATAAATCTGGATGTAGTAACCAGTTATAATACCGTTTGGACGTTCTGGGGGATCCCACGATAACAAGACTGAAGTAGACGTTAGGTTTTTGCATTCTCTGATCATAGGTGGTGTTTCAGGGACTAGAAAAAAATATCATAATAAATAAAGTATATCTGCAGGCTTGGGCCCATAAAACCTTGAATGAGTAAGCTCTGCTGTGATTCATGACTACTCACACATGACCACAGATACACATACAAGAATTATTTTTACTTCTAAGACTTAAACTAATGGTACAGTTGCATATGAATCTGCCAGATATTGTCAAAACACGTAGCAAAAGCCCAGTTGCCTATAGAAGCCCAAACATTAGTTAAATTAAATTTTTAGGAAACTGAAAGTATAAAAATGATAGAAAGGTACTTTAGAGTCAGTGAGCATGGGAGCAAGAGCAATCATCCCCAATGTTCTACTTTGGTATGTGTGTGTCTGTGCGTGTGTGCTGGATGTTTGAGGGGTCTTGTACTATTGCTGAGTATAAGAGGATTCAATGCTCTATACCAGGGGTCTCCAAACTTTTCACTTCAAGGGCCACATTGTATATTTCACACAAATTTGCGTGCCAAAAAAAAAAGAGTTATCTATAAATTAATCCGCAGCAGCAGAATAGAAAAGAGTTTGACAGGCAACTGGTAGTGGTGCAGGATGGTGCTCCTGTATCCTTTGTAGCTTTGCACCTAAATGCTGTAGCCCATATGCCCTGAGTTCTTACATCTTTGTTCCCTTCAGAGTATCCCCATACATCTCTGTCCCCATCAGAGTCTCCCCGCAAATTTGTGTCCCCATAAGAGTCACCCCGCAAATTTGTGTCCCCATCATAGTTACTCCGCAAATTTGTGTCCTCATCAGAGTTCCCCCGCACTTTTGTGTAACCATCAGAGCCCCCCACTTTTTTGTGTTTCCCCTTGATAGACCCCCTAAAATACATTTGTGTACCCATCACAGCCACATGCACATTTATGTCCCCCTCAGAGCCCCCATGCACATTCATGTCCTCCTCAGAGCCCCCTATGCATATTTATGTCCCTATCACAGCCCCCTCACACACATTTGTATCCCGCACAGAGCCCCCCCCCCACATACACATTTATGTCTCTGCTCAGAGCCCCCACTTACATTTATATCCCCACTCATAGTCCCCCACATACATTTGTGTCCCTCTCAGAGTCCCCCACATACATTTGTGTCTCACTCAGAGCCCCCCACATACATTTGTGTCCCCCTCAGAGCCCCCCATGTACATGTGTGCCCCCTTCAGAGCCCCCATGTACATTTGTGTCCCCCTCAGAGCCCCCATGTACATTTGTGTCCCCCTCAGAGCCCCCCATGTACATGTATGCCCCCTCAGAGCCCCCCATGTACATGTGTGCCCCCTTCAGAGCCCCCATGTACATTTATGTCCCCCTCGGACCCGCCACATACATTCGTGTCCCCCTCAGAGCACCCCATGTACTTTTTTGTCCCCCTCGGAGCCCCCCATGTACTTATTTTTACCCCTCAGAGTCCCACTCCCTTTTTATGTCCCACTCCGAACCCCCAACACGTTTACCACTCCATCAGAAATCCCTATCATGTGCCTCTAAAATAACTAGCAAGAAATCACCAGCTTCAGTGCAGATCTGCTGCACCTCCCAGCTCTGGTCCTGCTGACATGTGGGTTATGTTCCTGTTCATAGGAGAGGACTAGGCAGAACATGTTAGTTATCTTAAAACATGTAACTTTAACAGAGTTGAACAGCCCCGCCCAGGGGGCGGTCTTTCCGGTCATAACCCCTCACCCTGCAGCATGCAGCTCAGTTCGTCAAAAAGCAGTACAAACTTAAAAAGGAGGGGTGGGTGCTGTGTCCGTCCATGGACGACAGAGAAAAGGATTTTACGGTGAGTACAAAAAATTCCTATTTTCTCTTTTCGTCCATGGACGGACACAGCTCCTTAAATCCTGACATGTGGGACGTCCCCAAGCAGTGTCAGAAAAAACGAGGGGCGGGAACAGCAATGAAAAGAAGATTTAACTTCACCCCAAAAAAACAGAGCTCCCCAACGGAGGAGTTGCAACCTCAAACCGCTACCTGCAAAACCTTGCGGCCAAAGGAAGCATCCGAAGATGCACTCACATTAATCTTATAAAACTTTGAGAAAGTGTAAACAGACGACCAGGTCGCCGCCTTACACACCTGTAAAACAGATACTTTATGTCGGAAAGCCCAGGAAAAACCAATTGCCCTGGTCGAATGTGCCGTGACAGGAAAGGGAGGCACCCGCCCCTTAAGGGCATAGGCCTGATCCACCTAGAAAGGTGGCTGACAGAAACCGCCAGGCCCTACTGTGGACCAGACACTGATACAAACAGTGAGTCAGATCTCCTGAATGGAGCCGTAGCAAACAGGTACACCCGTAGGGCACGTACCCCATTCAAAGTATGTAGCGCAACCTCCATGGGATGCGAAGGCCGAGGACACAAGGATGGAAGTACAATATCCTCGTTTAGGTGAAAAGCCGAAACTACCTTAGGAAGGATTGAGGGCTGCGGGCGCAGCACCGCTTATCCTTATGGAGGACCAAGTAAGGAGACTTGCAAGACAAGGCCGCCAATTCAGAAACCCTTCTGACCGATGTAATGGCAACTAGAAAAACAATTTCCTGAGAAAGCGTCAAGAAAGGAATACTCTCTGGTGTTCTCTAAGGAAGGTTCCAGGAATACCGATCCATACCCATTGCCAGGGGACTCACCACCCAGAGGGAGACTGCTCAGCACCACTGCCCGCCTTCCTTGTATACACCTTGTGTTTGTGAGGAAAAAAACTGAGGAGAACAAGCTGTGCGCCGTTCAGAAAGCCAGTGCTAGAGGCCAAACCCACTCCAAAATGGCCGCCAGACGCCTCATATAAAAGGGCGCGGACCACAAGAAAGTGGCCGCCCGCAATACCGACCTGCGTCACAGCGCGGCCACGACAAAATGGCAGCCAATGGAAATTTCAACAGAGAAAGGCAGGCACACAAAAAAGGGTGTTGGCGCTTTAAAAAAATGGCGCCTGAGCACCGCGATGTGGATGAGAAGGCCATGCAGGGACTTTTCCAGGAGACAGACCCCCCCTCACAGAAGCGGACCCTGGCACCCCACGGTCCCCCACAGGGACCCGGAGCCCCCCCACAGGTACACCCCGGTCGCAGCGGGCCCTAGGGCATGAGGGGAAAGGGCGACAGAGAGCAGAGAAAGGGAGGACAGGAGAACCCCTTAATCCTGGGAATGCCAAGCTGTTCCATCCTGCTGAGACAGGAGGAACCGTACTTACCCATCCTTGCGAGGACTTGATGGCGCATCCCTGACAGACCCACAACTGATGCTACGGAGTAGCTGTCGGCCTGGTCCACTGTGAGTGAGACAACAGCAGCCCGGTCATATGTGGACCCCGGAGCATATGCTCACCGGCCACCCCTGGAGCCATGGGGTATGTCGTGGCAGAACCAGCATGTAGCTAAGGACTGGCACGCTCGATGGCTAGACTGGGAAGACTACAAGGATTCAGAATATCTAGCCTGTCGCCCAGCTGGCAGTTGATAGGAGAATCAAAAAATAAAATTAATAAAAATTTAAAATTTCTTCAGGGAGCCACGTCCTTCTCCTCTGCTAGGCAGAAAAATACTGAGCTGCATGCTGCAGGGTGAGGGGTTATGACCGGAGGGACCGCCCCCTGGGTGGGGCTGTTCAACTGTTAAATTTACATGTTTTAAGATAACTAACATGTTCTGCATAGTCCTCTCCTATGAACAGGAACATAACCCACATGTCAAGTTTTAAGGAGCTGTGTCCGTCCATGGACGAAAAGAGAAAACGTCCTAGTTGGCCTGCTTTATACTGTAAATACAGTAATATTTTAAAATGCCTCTGAAACATAGAACATTGGTAGTGTTGCTTATTGCATCTTGTATTTGGGCCCAGTACCTTATAAACACACACAAGTACATACAGTATTCTATATAACTGTAAATCAAAGAGGAATTTTGTTGGTAACCTACCATCTTGCTCTGTGTTAACATCAATAATCTCACTAGCTTGGTTTCCGTCTCCAAATATAGTGCTTGCAGTAATCCAGAACTGGTAGTGACTGAACTTTGCAAGACCATCAATTATGGCTATAAAACCATTACTATCAAAACTGAAATCATTGGATGTAAGGTTCTACAAAACAAAATTGGAGGTAAAAAGAAACATGAGCAGATAACTACGTTTCTGTTTAACTTTTATTACAAGAGAAAGACAACAATATATAATCATTGGTCAAATTACATAATATAACACTAGACAGAAAAACACAGATAATATATGTCTGCATCACTATCAATATCTCCTAAAGTCAGTAAAAATTATATAAAAAAAGAAAATGATATACTATGGGCTAGCAGAGAAGAAAACAACACCGGTAATTACCCAAACCATATAAAATGCTTCTAAATGTATTAGGCCAAAACAAAATATTAGGTTGCATTTGATGGCTTAGGGTGACTTTGAAAATAACTAGATTTGACAAGTCAGAGTCGGCATGGTGGGCAGTAGCTATATAAAAATAGTCTAAGCACGGGCCATTGACATTGAATAAATGACAACAGAAAAGGAGAGAATGATTAAAGAGTGTACTTATCGCTCCATTATTAATAGAACCTTTTTTTCATACTTTCAGTCAGTTACTGTATGTTGACTGCCATGCTTTTTCATGGAGGTAAATCTTTGGATCCTAACATTCAAACTGCATTTAACTTTGAAAAATGCAGTCTGTTTAAACTCAGTATTTAAAAGAAAATATGCTTTTTATGCAGGACAAAGCATCAGGCTCAGTTTCATGCTGGTCCCTGTAGATGCCTATGCTTACCTTTACAGTGGTCCCACACACTTCCTATGCTGGGGAAGTAAAGGGACATAATCTGTACTTCTAGGTGTAGGGGAACCATGTCATTCACGCCTCTTTCCCACATAACATCATAAGGTGCTTACCGATTTGTCCCTCAGGCACTAATTGCTGTCACATCGGTGGTAGAAAAGAGTACTACTGTATAGACAATATAAGATCTTAGTTGTGACTTGGAGCTTACACAGGGTTTCTTCCCATCACTCAAAAGGAAGGTATGTAGAAGATATGTAGAAGTACGGACTAGGATTTCACTAATGTCCCTAAAGAAAACCTTTACTGAGAAAATAGGCTAGTTGTCACTGTTTTTTTTTTTTTTTGACAATGCTAGGTGCCTGGTTGTTACACTGATCTGCATGCTGCAATAATTTTCAAAATCACTGATTTAAAGTGTAAGTCCAAACAAAACCTTACTAAGCTTAAAGGAGTTGTAAAGGCAGAAGGTTTTTTTATCTTAATGCATTCTATGCATTAAGATAAAAAAAACCTTCTGTGTGTAGCAGTTCCCCCAGTACCCCCCAATTACCTAACTGACCTCCTTCTCTCTCCAGCGATGTCCACGATCCCCTCAGCCACCCAGTACACTCCTCCTGATTGGCTGAGACAGAGCAGTGGCGCTATTGGCTCCCAAGGCTGTCAATCAAAGTCAGTCAGCCAATCAGGGGAGAGAGGGGGCGGGGACAGGCCGGGGCTCGGTGTCTGAATGGATACACAGAGCTCTGACTCAGCTTGGGTGACAACCTGTAACAAGCTGCTGGCTGAGGGGCACATAAAATAGAGAGGGACTAGGAGTAGCAAAGAGGGACCCAAGAAGAGGAGGAGCTGGGCTGCTCTGTGCAAAAGCTACTGCACAGAGGGGGTAAGTATAACATGTTTTGTTATTTATGGAAAAAAAATAAGTGAGCCTTTACAATCCCTTTAAACCTGCTCCCACCCACATTCTAAGCCATGTACTAACTACCCTGCAAAGGAAAGGTGTGTATACTTACCTAATCTAAGGTCACTCTATTTCAGTCATGTGATCGGCTCCCAGCAGCAGCTTCAGAGGAGAGGAGGGACAGCAGATAACAGATGCCCCATAGTAAAGCTATGAGTGATGCCACCACCCAAGGTTCTGCAGCCATTGTCACTGCTCTCTCTTCTCCCCTGAAGCTGGCCGCTGGGGAGATCATATGACTGGACCAGAGGATCCTGATATTAGATAGGTATACACATCTTTCCTTTACAGGGCATTTATTATATTATTATGAGGGTGGAAGCAGGTTTAAGCTTAGTTAGGTTTTGACTGGACATACACTTTAAAACAAATATGTAGGAAATAGAGTTGAGCGGACACCTGGATGTTCGGGTTCGACGGGTTCGGCCGAACTTCGCAAAAAAGTTTACGTTCGGGACCCGAACTTAACCCGAACTTGACCCCGAAACCCGAACCCCATTGAAGTCAATGGGGACCCGAACTTTTGAGGACTAAAATGGCTCTAAAAAAGTAATGGAAAGGGCTAGAGGGCTGCAAATGACAGCAAAATGTTGTTAAGAGCATGGCAAGTGCTCTGCAAACAAATGTGGATAGAGAACTAACTTAAAATAACATAAAATACATAAAAAAAAAGAATAATCTTGACCTAGGAGGACGAAGTCCATATGGAGTAGGAGGCTGAGGTGGCGGTGGATGTGGCGGTGTAGGTGGAAGCGGCGGTGGAGGAGGACGAGGTTGCCAACACTGGTTTTTGTTTTTAATTTTTAATTTTTTTTAATTAGGGTACACCCCAAAAGAGTAAGAAAGATCAAAAATACAACAATGGCTGGGTAAGGCCGGTATACATGTCTATTCTGCACAAGGTACGGACAAGTCCTGTGGGATCCATGCCTGGTTCATTTTAATGAATGTGAGCTTGTCCACATTGGCTCTGGACAGGCGGCTGCGCTTGTCTGTGATAACGCCCCCTGCTGTGCTAAATACACGTTCAGATAATACACTGGCTGCAGGGCAGGCCAATACCTCCAAGGCGTAAAGAATAGAACAACAGTATCTAAAGGGTGTATCTCACACGTACAGATACAGACTAGGCCGCAATTTAAGATTTTTCACCTAAATGTGTTTTTTTTTTTTGATAGCAAAATAGAGCAACAGTATCTAAAGTGTGTATCTCACACGTACAGATATGCAGGAAACGCTGCAATTTTTTTTTTTTTGCCCTAAATGTGTTTTTTTTGAATACCAGAATAGAGCAACATTATCTAAAGGGTGTACCTCACACGTATAGATACAGACTAGGCCGCAATTTAAGATTTTTCCCCTAAATGTTTTTTTTTTTGGAATAGCAGAATAGAGCAATAGTATCTAAAGGTTGTATCTCACAGGTACCGATATGCATAAAACGCAGTAAAAAATTTTTTTTTACCCTAAATTATTATTTTTTGAATAGCAGAATAAAACAACAGTATCTAAAGTGTGTATCTCACACGTACAGATATGCAGGAAACACTGAAAAATTTTTTTTTTTGCCCTAAATGGATGTTTTTAGAATACAAACAAGGATTGCCGCTCCAAACAGGCTTACCCAAAATAAAATTCACCTTTCCAGGAACCGAGGGTGCTGGCAATGCACTAGGCAATTGAAAAAATAATGATGATCTGGACAGCCGCACACCAATCCAACGTGGCTTTATTCACAAAGTAAAATGAAAACAGGCACTAAATGTCACAGCAACAGAAAAATGGGGGCAGCTAACGCGTTTCACACTTAGAAGTGCTTACTCATAGCTAAGTGTTTTTAGAATAGCAGAATAGAGAAACAATATCTAAAGGGTGTATCTCACACGTACAGATATGCAGAAAACGCACCAAAATATTTTTTTTTGCCCTAAATTATAATTTTTTTGAATAGCAGATTAAAACAACAGTATCTAAAGTGTGTATCTCACTAAATACAGATATGCAGGAAACGCAGCAAAATATATATTTTTGCCCTAAATGGGTGTTTTTAGAATAGCAGAATAGACCAACAGTATCTGTCAGGAAAGGTTTCACCCGCTGGTGGTGCTGTTGGTCCTTTGGACTGCAGTACGAGTGTCCGCCAGCAGGTGTCCTCTTGCAGCCAATATCCTTGTTGGAGGATCTCACCTGCTGGTGATAATGCATGATACATGGACTGCAGTACCGGCATCCACCAGCGGGTGTATTCTGGCAGTATGGGACAGGCAGCACTTCCTGTGGTCAGCTGTGACCTGAAGCTTAATTACTAGACTTCCTTAAATATCTGGCAAGTGCAAGCACTCCTTGCCCTGGTATCGCTCTCTCCCCGACCTAGGACCTGTGACCCTGACTCGAGCCTGCCTCCTACCCGATCCCGATCCCTACCTGTATCCTGCTTGACCCGATCCGACCTGATCCCTACCTTTAGCCCTTCCTGCATCTGTCCCTCGGTTACCTTGGTCCCTGCTCTGCAGCCAACCCATCCATCCCCTCCCTGTTCCTGTTTTATTCCCTTCCTACCCACCTGCTGGATCCCCTTGTGTATGACCTCGGCCTGGCTTTTACTACGATTCCGGTATTCCCCCTTTACTGTATATATCTCCTTTTGTCACTGTGATTTGGTTTGGTTATTTGCACTGTGTTCTGTTTGAGGTGTTTATTTGTCTGTTTACTTCACTTAATAAATGATTACACTTTTACCTACACCTGTTTGGTCTCCTCTGTGCTGTCACACAGTCTGGTTTGCTAACATTCTCTGACAGTATCTAAAGGGTGTATCTCACAGTAACATACGCAGTGCTGGTGCACTGAGCTTGCATAAAATGCCCGCCGACGCCAACCTAACTAACAGACGGATAAAAGTTATCTTTTCTCTGGCACTGGGCTCAGGGCAGGGTAAAAAGATTGTGCACTGCACCCACACAACAAAAGCAAGGTAGATCGCTGAGTAATTTGATATCTGAATCAGGACTCCTATCTAATTCTCTCCCTCAAAGCAGCAGCAGCAACCTTTCCCTACACTATCTAAAGCAGAGTGACATGCTGTGCTATGTGCCTCTAGCTTATATAGAGGCTTGGTCACATGCTGCACTGGCTAATCACAGCCATGCCATTAGTAGGCTTCTAAGGGCACACGAGTTAAACGAATGTTGATTGGCTGCCCTGCAGCTTTTTAAAATGCGCCATTACATTGCCGAACACCGAACTCGAACACGAACATACAGTAAATTGTTCGGGTTCAGGTCCGGGTACCAAAAACCCAAAAGTCCGGTACGAACCCGAACTTTACAGTTCGGGTTCGCTCAACCCTAGTAGGAAAGCATTGTTGGCTTTATTTATGCTTCACTAGCTGCATTCTTGTTCTAGATTAATAATTCAGAAAAAAAATTAAGCCAGAGACAGCCAGGCAACTATCTTTATAAGACGTGCAACGCTACTTTTAAACAACTAATTTTCTTTAATTTTGCATTTTGTATACTGCTCACACATACATGTATTTACAAGGGGTGACCTCTTTTAAGGTGATGTTATGCACAGAAGAATACATACACTTAATAAGATTTCAAGTGATAATGGAATTTCAAAAGTTATTTTAAATTTTTTCACATCTGCAGCTTTCATTACAGTGGTAGTAAACACCACTTAGTGACTTGTACCTACAGGTAAGCCTTTAATTCACTGTTACTGTGATGCAAACGTACGGTACATATTATGCCCTTAACTTGCAGGGGGAGTTTTTTTCCTCACAGACTTTATTATCGCTTTAACTTAATAACTGTTGATACTGCCATTAGGGTCTTTGTTCAAGGATTTCCTTATATACAATGTCAATTCCCTGTACCTGACTTCCAATTACAGGCAGTCCTTGGGTGACAAACAAGTTAGGGACTGTAGGTTTGATCTTAAGTTGAATTTGTTTGTAAGTCGGAACAGGTAAATTTTTTAAGTGTAGTTCCAGACAAAAAAATCTATTTTTAAGATTTTTGGATAGCCCTGTAACATTTGTTTTGCTGTCTGTGCCCCTGTTCAGAAGATTTCACCACACTTTCTATCCCTATGACAATTGGATATAGAATATTTTGGGTTGTTAGAGAAACAAGGATTGGTGATAAAGTGGAGACACCTTTTTCCCATAATAACTCTTACAGGAGTGAATTTCCCTTCCTATGGGTAGATGTCCTCTCACTTCCTGTTGTCTCCCTCCATTTGTAAGTCAGATGTTTGTAACTAGGGTACCGTCTGTACACTAATATATTGTTACCCTGTCACATAAACTTCTGGCAAAAACTATAAGCAACCATGTCAATGCTCAATGTGCAGGCATGTTCTGTCATTGTCACCAACAAGAAGCTCAGCCCTGACACAATACAGTACGGTAGGCATGGGCGTCCGCTCCATAGGGCAAGGGAGGGCGTTTGCCCCCCCCTGGAATCCAGTGCCGTGATTCTCAGAGAGGAAAACAGGCAGCGGGCAGGAAGCAAGGCGGCGGCGTGGCGAATTCAATTAGAGCCTCTCTCTCTCTCTCTCTTTTCGGCTGACAGAAAGGGTCGATCGGGGGAGATATACAGACAGCCCGCAGCTCTCCTCTCCCTGTCACGGCGCCGCTGCCGAGTTCTCTGGTAAATGGAGCAGGGGCGCTGCTAGTTGCTTGATACTTGCATCAGGTTTCTCAAACCTTTGCATGCCTGCGCTTTATGTGATAATGACCAAGCCCCTCCCCTTCATGACATTGTCAAAAAGGGACCGAGCATGGATGACCTTAAAATGACCCCCCCCCCCTGAAAAAAGTTCAGCGGACGCCCATGACGGTAGGTAATACCCATGTTGGCTAAGGTACCAAAATATAGTGAGTAGTGAGAATGTTCACCAGTTTTGTCAATAGTGATGTTATATTTTACAACAGAGTATAATGCTCTGATGCACTAAAATATGATAATGTTTGGATCCTTTCTGTACTGGAAACTTTCCATGAACATATCCAATATAAAAATAAGCATTCCCGACAGGTACATTTGGCTGAATGGAACCTAATTAGCATGTTCCTTTTATCCACTGCAGCATTTGTTACTACTTTGCTTTGGAAAGACTAGCATCCTGATTGCTATTTGCACACTTTTAATGAACTCACTTTGTTACAGGGTTTTCAGCATTTTCTCACATTCATAAAACCAGTTTGGGAAGGATGTGTACACAGGCCTATATGTCTGTTTGTGGCCAGATGGTCAGCTAAGATGCTTTGCCTTTCTGGCAAGACATTTGTTCTATTAAACAGATTTATAACAGCTTATAAATCTAGGCTATTGCTACCTTTTTGTGATACATTTGAGCTAAAGGTAATTCAGTACCAATATTTTACAATCCTTTCTCATTTGCTAACTCACATCACGCATAATCAGCAAACAATTAAATAATGTATAGGTCTTCCTGGCAAACAAGCAATGAAAAATTAATAATAATATTATTGCTGCTGTTGGTATTTAGTGTTTTTATTACCTTCAGTGTCTCCTTTGAAGAAATTTCACCTTGCTTCATGTTGCCACCGGGGCAAGAAACCTCACCAGTCAGTGTAGAGACAACAATGAACAACTACCAATTTGTCCATCCAAATGTAAAGTAGGTTTTGGCTAGAGTTTTACTCCATTTCCACCCTTAACCCTTTTTTCAGGTGTATCGTCCCCCCTTCAATATTTGGGGGTGCTATGTGGAAATTTAGGGGTAGTCTGAGCCCGTAGTCGGGCTCAGACCAATTGATGGTTCATTATTGCTTCTGCTCTGGGTGTGATACTGCCTGGCAGTAGTGTTCCCTGTTGCCTGTAGGTGGCACTGTCACCACCGGCATAGGTGAACCAAGATGGGTATCACAGCACCTTGGGTGTTCCCTCTCGGCAGCAGGGCAGTGGGCGTGGTTGACTCGCTGTGCATGCTGAGAGAGGGTACATAAGGGGCAGACGCCATTGGCGTTGGCACGTTCCAGGGGACCCTTTGGTCCTGTGTGTGTGTGCCTCGTGGCCTGTATGGCATGAGGTGCGCGAGTGTGTTTGGGCCTCGGGCACCTTCAGCCCGAGGCTACGTTGCTGCATAGTAGGCCCAGCTCTGCTGGCAGGGGCCTACACCTAAATGAAGGATCCCAGGCTGCCCTTTTGTAGGGGGCCCACCTTTAGGAAAGGAGACCAGGGGAGGATCAGTCCCTGATGAGATTAGCGACAGTACTGCTGTCTCGGTAAAAGGCCTGGAAACTTGCCTAAAGAGGGATCCACTTGATTATCCGTGCTCCACCCGGTTGCTAGGACCGCTCTCAAAGGGACTATCCGGGTGAGCAATACCCACTCAGGCTTGAGTGGCAATGAAAGATTAACACTGTGTTCTAGGTGTTGCGTGCCTGAACCTTTTCTTTCCCTTACTTTTCTCATCTTCCTACTCTCTATTCAAGTTCACTGAAATGACAAAAGAATAAAACCTTGCTGATTGGGTTTTACTCCTGTGTGGACATTGGCCTTATTCTGAGGAACTTCTACCTAGACAACGGAGAGAGAGGATCCACTCAAGAGAGGTAATTCCTGCAAGACCAAAACAATAACACTGCTCGCTCCTCTCTATACATAGGGAGGGGATACCGGGCAAGTAGCAGGTGTGCCCCGCTACAGGTGGAGGAAGGCAGTAGAGAAATCCGGAGTGTTGTGTGCTTCAGAAGCATAACTATACGTCATCGTCATGTTACAGAGTAATATTACTGCTCATGGAGCATAAATGAGGGTGCTAATGACTTGGATGATCAGATCTAAATACACACATTTTATATAATACACAAAGACCTGCTTAGCAACTTACCTCTATTTTAACAACAAAGCTAGCAGCTTACTTTATAAGGAATAACAATCTTATTTCATTTGCAAAGGGGCAAGAAAACATAGGTGATGTTAGCGGAGAAAAAAAACATCATATACAGTAGTAAGCATAACTGTTGCTCCAAAAGTAATTGCAATCAATCAAAACGTGTTTAAAGATCAAGCTTGTACTTAATATGTAATAAAAATGATAAGATATGTAAGAAAACAAAATTATATTAGGTATTCAAAATCCTTACCCTGGTGTATGTTTGGGAAGAATTCTGGTAATATAAAGAATAATACTGTATAACTCCATTTGGTTTTATGGGTGCACTCCAAAAAATCATAACTGAAGAGGAGCTAATGTTTTTGTACGACAGATTTCTTGGTGGGTCACTTGGAACTAAAAAGAAAAAAAAAAGACCTTGAAGTGTTTTATATACATGATTTAAATATTTCATCTGTTTGCCTTGTAGCCACATATAAATATAGGGTGAGATATTATACAATTTTAAAAAGAATACGGTAGATGCAATTAAATAAAGGAGAGCTGCATCCCCGAGGAGCTTTTTGGGCCTGTGTTGACAGAAATCATTCAGAATTTGTTAACATTTGACTTTGACCTCCAGTTGACCTCATTCTGACCTGCATTTGACCCTCATCCCTATAGACTTGTATGGGAATGCAAAACACGTTTGAAGTGAACAAATATATAACAGTATCAGTACAGCGCAACAATAAATGGTAATTCAATCTCAGTCCCAATGTGTGAGATAGTTCTCCTCTATGTGCACAGTGCTTGATCTCTAAGCAAAACAGTAATAAGGGTGAATGCAGCCCGTCCACCACAGATAGTCCTAGCCGCTCACCTCAGAGATTCACAAAGGTCACATAGCATGTATCCCACACCATGGGGCCTCGACATCCAGCACTCAAGCAACGATGTATGGGACGATCCCGCCACCGGGTCAGTATGTAAACATAAGAAAGAGATCTAATGCTCTCCGATTAATATGTTTATTTCAGCAAAAAAGGTTATAAAATCCACTTACAAATATAGCACTTTAAACCAAGTGCAGGCGTGATGGCAATGGTATTGTTTCAAACCAAGAAAATGGCCACGAGTGACGTCATACGCAACTCCTTCCCCCCGTACATGTTACTTCCTATGGGCGGGACTTCATCAGCGGGTTCAGAGTAACGTAGACTATATAATGAATGCCATAGCAACCATGTGCCAATTAAGCTAATACCTCAGGACAGAACAACGCAGCTGCACAATTTGTCCTGCCTAACCTATAGACTATAAAAGAACCAGTACAATCCTAACATGAAATGTTACGGAAAAAAAATGAAAGTTAAAAAAAGATTTTATCCATTGTGCTCGTCCTGACAGTGTGCTCAAAATATATATACACATTGGGAATATACAATTCCCACTTGCTACGATATATAATGACTCCCATAATACATTAAAGGGGCACTTTAAGAGTGCTAGAACTAATATTAGGAAACGTAAAGAGTTTAGCTCGTCAGTCACACATAAACAAAATCAAATTAGGGATCCTATTACCTGTGCTACAGTAGGGGTTGTTTATATGTTAGAATGTGAATGTGATCTTCAGTACATTGGGAGGACAAGTAGGGCTTTACATGTACTAGTAGGTGAACACATCAATAATATTAAAAAAGGGATACAAACACACAGCATATCCAGGCATTTTAGAATGTGCCACCATCATAACCCCAATGGTTTGAAATTTTGGGGAATAGAAAAAGTCTCTAAACATTGGAGAGGTGGTAATTATATTTGCCAGTTAAGTCGTAGGGAATCTTTCTGGATATATGATTCTGTAATAGATTATTTTTGAGGCTTGTTCAGATTATCCGTGTAGTGTTCAGCTAGTAACTTTTACATTCTACTTATCTGCACTGAAAATTTGTTGGTATATTGAAGTGAACAAATACCTGTCAGCACCTGTCCTTTAGTATTACTGGTCAATGCATCACCTATGGTCAAGAACAAGGGTGTCAAACTCAATTTCAATGAAGGACGCATTAGCATTATGGGTGCCCCCAAAAGGCAGGTTGTATCTGTAAGACTATATAACTGTATCTACTCTTTATCATATGAAATATTTGCCTCTGCATTTGATTATTACTGGCTTTAGTAATAAATTAAGATTTAAGCTGTGAAGGGCAGGTGCAGACCAGCACAGAACCATCAGATGTCAAGAGCCCCCTAAACCTCCCTTACAGCACAGTGCACCCCTTTAAGCTGGGAGTGGAGCTGGGAAGCAGAAAGTGCAAGGTCTGGAGAAGGACCAGAGGAGGGCTGGAGTCAGCTGCTGAAGTCTGCTGAATGATGAGACCAGGGGAGGTGGAGACAAGGGGGTTCTTGGGCTGCAGGAGAAGTGTGAGGGCCACATAAAATGGCCTGGCAGGCTGGATTTGGGCCACAGGCCTTGTGTTTGACACATGTGGTCAAGAGAATGGATGATGTTTGATTTACAAGGTGCAATCCACAAGGTGACACTTAGCAGGGTTCTTGGGATTTTTCTTGGGAAATAGGGGTACGAGGGGCAATCTGGCAAGATTTGACCCCCCCCCCACATAAAAAAAAGGCAAAGGGTGCAAATGCCTGTATAGGACTACAGCAAAGACTACATAACTATACCAAAGAAAAATCTTAACTATTTCTATATGTTACTAGAATTTTTTGAATAAGCCTGGACATATACAGTGGGGCAAAAACGTATTTAGTCAGCCACCAATTGTGCAAGTTCTCCCACTTAAAAAGATGAGAGAGGCCTGTAATTGTCATCATAGGTAGACCTCAACTATGAGAGACAAAATGTGGAAACAAATCCAGACAATCACATTGTCTGATTTGAAAATAATTTATTTGCAAATTATGGTGGAAAATAAGTATTTGGCCACCTACAAACAAGCAAGATTTCTGTCTCTCACAGACCTGTATCTTCTCCTTTAAGAGGCTCCTCTGTCCTCCACTCATTACCTGTATTAATGGCACCTGTTTGAATTTGTTATCATTATAAAAGACACCTGTCCACAACCTCAAACAGTCACACTCCAAACTCCCATATGGTGAAGACCAAAGAGCTATTGAAGGACACCAGAAACAAAATTGTAGACCTGCACCAGGCTGGGAAGACTGAATCTGCAATAGGCAAGCAGCTTGGTGTGAAGAAATCAACTGTGGGAGCAATCATTATAAAATGGAAGACATACAAGACCACTGATAATCCCCCTCGATCTGGGGCTCCACGCAAGATCTCACCCCGTGGGGTCAAAATGATAACAAGAACGGTGAGCAAAATTGCCAGAACCACACGGGGGGACCTAGTGAATGACCTGCAGAGAGCTGGGACCAACGTAACAAAGGCTACCATCAGTAACACACTACACCGCCAGGGACTCAGATCCTGCAGTGCCAGACTAGTCCCCCTGCTTAAGCCAGTACATGTCCAGGCCCATCTGAGGTTTGCTAGAGAGCATTTGGATGATCCAGAAGAGGATTGGGAGAATGTCATATGGTCAGATGAAACCAAAGTAGAACTGTTTGGTAGAAACACAACTCGTCGTGTTTGGAGGACAAAGAACACCATACCTACTGTGAAGCATGGGGGTGGCAACATCATGCTTTGGGGCTGTTTCTCTGCAAAGGGAACAGGATGACTGATCCGTGTACATGAAAGAATAAATGGGGCCATGTATCGTGAGATTTTGAGTGCAAACCTCCTCCCATCAGCAAGGGCATTGAACATGAAACGTGGCTGGGTCTTTCAGCATGACAATGATCCCAAACACACCACCCGGGCAACGAAGGAGTGGCTTCGTAAGAAGCATTTTAAGGTCCTGGAGTGGTCTAGCCAGTCTCCAGATCTCAACCCCATAGAAAACCTTTGGAGGGAGATGAAAGTCCGTGTTGCCCAGCGACAGCTCCAAAACATCACTGCTCTAGAAGAGATCTGCATGGAGGAATGGGCCAACATACCAGCAACAGTGTGTGACAACCTTGTGAAGACTTGCAGAAAACGTTTGACCTCTGTCATTGCCAACAATGGATATATAACAAAGTATTGAGATGAACTTTTGATATTGACCAAATACTTATTTTCCACCATAATTTGCAAATAAATTCTTTCCAAATCAGACAATGTGATTGTCTGGATTTGTTTCCACATTTTGTCTCTCATACCTGTGATGACAATTACAGGCCTCTCTCATCTTTTTAAGTGGGAGAACTTGCACAATTGGTGGCTAACTAAATACTTTTTTGACCCACTGTGTATATATATATATATATATATATATACATACAGTATCTCACAAAAATGAGTATACCCTTTACATTTTTGTAGATAGTTTATTAAATTTTTTCATGTGATAATACTGAACAATTGACACTTTGCTTCAATGTAAAGTGGTGAGTGTACAGCTTGTATAACAGTAAATATGTTGTCCCCTCCAAATAACTCAACACAGTCATTAATTTCTAAATCGCTGTCAACAAGAGTGAGTGCAACTCGTTAGTGTTACAAGGTCTCAGGTGTAAATGCGGAGCAGGTGTGTTAAATTTGGTGTTATAGCTCTCACTCTATCATACTGGTCACTGGAAGTTCAACATGGCACCTCATGGCAAAGAACTCTCTGAGGATCTGAAAAAAAGAATTGTTGCTCTACATAAAGATGGCCAAGGCTATAAGAAGATTGCCAAGACTAGGCTGGATTACTGGAACCATGTCCTGTAGTCTGATGAGACCAAGATAAACTTATTTGGTTCAGATGGTGTCAAGCATGCGTGGGGGGCAACCAGGTGAGAAGTACAAAGACAAGTGTGTCTTGCCTACAGTCAAACATGGTGTTGGGAGTGTCATGGTCTGGGGCTGCATAAGTGCTGCCAGCACTGGGGAGCTACAGTTCATTGAAGGAATCATGGATGCCAATATGTACTGTGACATACTAAAGCAGAGCATGATCCCCTCCCTTCAGAGACTGGGCCGCAGGGCAGTATTCCAACATGATAACTACCCCAAACACACTTCCAAGATGACCACTGCCTTGCTAAAGAAGCTGAAGGTAAAGGTGATGGACTAGCCAAGCATGTCTCTAGACCTAAACCCTATTGAGCATCTGTGGGGCATCCTCAAACGAAAGGCTTGAGGAGCGCAAGGTCTCTAACATCCATCAGCTCTGTGATGTCATCATGGAGGAGTGGAAGAGGACTCCAGAGGCAACCTGTGAAGCTCTGGTGAACTCCATGCCCAAGACGGTTAAGGCAGTGCTGGAAAATAATGGTGGACACACAAAATATTGACACTTTGGGCCCAATTTGGACATTTTCACTTGGGGTGTACTCGCTTTTGTTGCTAGCGGTTTAGACATCAATGGCTGTGTTTTTAGTTATTTTGAGGGGACAGTAAATGTACACTGTTATACAAGCTGTACACTCACTACTTTACATTGTAGCAAAGTGTAATTTCTTCAGTGCTATCACATGAAAATATATAATAACATATTTACAAAAATGTGAGGGGTATACTCACTTTTGTGAGATACTGTAATTATATAATGTTTAAATAGTAGTTCTTACTGAACACTGCATTTATTTGATACAGCAGGGAAATAATTTAGTGTGTAAAGAATTCAACATTTTCAATACCTCCTTCTAAAGTTTTAAATTTTAAAATATCACTTCTAACATTTCCATCTCCAAATCGAGTGCTAGAGGTGACATATGCACTGTATTCATGATTGCTCTCCAGGTCTTGAAATTTCACAGAGGTTTCTTCAACATTGATAGTTTTGTTAGACATTTCATCCCTAAGAAAAGAGAAAAATGTTATCTTTTATTCCAAAACTACAGCTTTAACATGTATATAAAATAGACATTTAAAGTGATTGTAAAGTCTTGTTTTTTTTTCTATGAAAATAACAAACATGTTATACTTACCTACTCTGTGCAGTGGATTTGCACAGAGCAGCCTGGATCCTCCTCTTCTCGGGTCCCTCTTTGCTGCTCCTAGTCTCTCCCTCCTTTGAGTGCCCCTGGCCCCTCCCTTCTGTTGAGTGCACCCACAGCAAGCAGCTTGCTATTAGGGCACCCGAGCCGAGTCTCAGCTCCCTGTGTCCATTCAGACACAGAGCTGCAAGCTGGCCCTGCCCCCTTTCACTCCTAATTGGCTAGCTGACTTTGATTGACAGCAGCGGGAGCCAATGGCACTGCTGCTGTGTCTCAGCCAATCAAGATGAAGAGTCTCGGATGGCCGAGAAACACTCATCGACATCGCTGGACAGAGATGGGGCATAGAATGCATTAAGATAAAATTAACCTTCTAACTTTACAACACCTTTAACGAATTAAGGACCGGAAGGATTTACCCACTTCCTGACCAGGCCATTTTTTTTTATTTTTTTTTTACTAGTAATGGCGGTGATCAGTGATTTTTAGCGGGACTGCGGCATTGCGGCGGACAGATCGGACACCTAACTGACATTTTTGACACTTTTTTGGGAACCAGGGACATTATTACAGTAATCAGTGCTAAAAATATGCACCGTTATTGTACTAATGACACTGGCAGGGACGGAGTTAACATTAGGGGTGATCAAGGGGTTAAATGTGTTAAATGTGTTCCCTCATTGTGTATTCTAACTGTATGGGGGGCTGCGTCACTGGGGAAACACACAGATCCGTCTTCCTGTTTAGCAGAAAGACAGGATCTGTGTGATCTCCCCTGTCAGATCAAAGATTTGCCTTGTTTACACAGGCAGATCCCCATTTTTTCACTGCAGGGAACGATCGCACTGGCACCCAAAAGCGAGATCCCGCATCGAATAAAAAACCTACGGTGATTAGCTTGATCGTGCCACCTTGCCGCAGTATAATGACGGCGCCTGGTGGCCAAGCGGTTAAAGTGTATTTCCACTATTGAAATCAAATTTGAAATAATCCCATCATATGTTTGTTATGTGTTTCCAATTATATAGCATACCTAAAAATAATAAAAAAATAAATATGTTACCTTTTTGATGTTTCACTTTCGATATATTTTTATTGAAGTATTTCAGAATACAAGTCATAACTAGGGATGAGTCCGATGTTCGAGTCGAACGCAAGTTCGTCTCGAACATCGGGTGTTCGCCTGTTCGCTGAATTTAGAACATTATGGGGCGTTCACGGGAAATTTGAGCGCCCGCGGAACGCCCCATAATGAACTGCGGGATCGTCAATGCACTGCGAGATCGCAGTGCATTTATGGCTGCTGATTGACTAAAGCAAGCACCTGACCTGCATGCTTTGGCCAATCACAGCGCGCTCTGCTGTGAGAGCCATGATTGGCCAAAGGCAGGGTGCCTTTGGTCAATCATGGCTCAGGGGGCGCGAGTCCACGCCCCACACTATGTAAGGCTGGTTACACGGCGGCCTTACATAGTGTAATGAATGAGAGCAGCAAAATTACATTTCTAAAGGAAAAAATTTCATTTATAACTGCTCGCGGCTGTAATGTATTGCCGGATCCCGGCAATACATTGATGTCCTCATCAACATGGGGACAAGGTGTTTTGGGGGGGACCCCAAAGCACCCTCCCCATGTTGAGGGCATGTGGCCTGGTACGGTTCAGGAGGAGGAGGGGCGCTCTCTCATCCCCCCTTTTCCAGCGGGCTGACAGGTTGCGTGCTCGGATAAGGGTCTGGTATGGATTTTGGGGGAAGCCCCATGCCATTTTTTTAAAAATTCGCCGCGGGGTTCCCCTTAAAATCCATACCCCTTAATATTCATACCAGACCCAAAGGGCCTGGCAATAGTCGGGGGGGAACTCACACCGTTTTTTTCAATGATTTTTATCTATATTGCTGGAATCCGACAATAGATTACAGCCACAAGCAGTTTTAATTGACATTTTCCCTTTAGAAATTTAATTTTGCTGTGGTACTGTTAAAAACATGGGAAAGATTTGCTACTTTACAGGCAGACTAAGGAGACCCCCCCCCCCCCCAGGCATGGTATATAAAGGAATATTTCATTTTTATTGTTTCACTTTAAGCATTATTAAAATCACTGCTCCTGAAAAAACTCCCATTTTTAAAACTTTTTTTTTGCCTTGATACATGTCCCCTGGGGCAAGACCCAGGTCCCCAAACACTTTTTATGATAATAACTTGCATATAAGCCTTTAAAATGAGCACTTTAGATTTCTCCCATAGACTTTTCGAATTTGCCGCGAACACCCCAAAATGTTTGCTGTTCGGCGAACGGGCGAACAGGCAATGTTCGAGTCGAACATGATTTCTCACGTTCGTGTCCCATAGACTTTAACAGTGTTCGGCTCATCCCTAGTCATAACATTGGGAAAACAGGTAGATACACATATTGCACTGCTAGTCACTAGGGCTATAACCACCAAAAACATAATTCTAATCATAGGCATAACAAAAGTCTGTACAAATTGTGATTTTAATGATGCTTAAAGTGAAACAATGAAAATTCCTTTAAATATCGTGCCTGGGGGGTCCCCTTAGTCTGCCTGTAAAGTGGCGCAATTGTACGATGTATAGAACATGCCGCAGCAATAATGACATTTCTAAAGGAAAAAATTTAATTTAAACTTGCTCGCGGCTGTAATCTATTGCTACCTCCCGGCAATACAGATTAAAAAAAACAGCATAGGGTCCCCCTACCCCAGTACATACCAAGCCCTTCGGGTCCGGTATAGCTTTTTAAAAAAAATACGTAGGGTCCCCCCCAAAATCCATACCAGACCCTTAACCGAGCATGCAGCCCGGAAGGCCAGGAAAGGGGGGACAAGCGAGTGCCCCCCCTTCCTGAACCATACCAGGCCACATGCCCTCAACATGGGGGGGTGGGTGCTTTGGGGCATGGGGGGCTCTGCACCCCCCATCTCAAAGCACCTGGTCCCCATGTTGATGATAAACAAGGGCCTCTTCCCGACAACCCTGGGTTGTGGTTTTCAGGGTCTGTGGGTGGGGGGCTTATCAGAATCTGGAAGTCCCTTTAACAAGCCCCCCCCATGTGAATAGATATCGGGTACATCATACCCCTACCCATTCACCAAAATAATGTCAAAAAGTATAAACCACCAGAGACAGTTTTTGACAAATCCTTTATTAAAAAAATGTAAATTAAAAAAGTGTCCCTCGATGTAAATCCACTGTCAATCATGCCACCCGATTGACACGTAAAATAGAAAATATCAATAACGATCTGCCTCCATTGGAAGCTACCCACCATATGCGCTCTCTGTGCTTTGACAGCTCTTATATAGGAAAGGGGCGGGACCACCCTTTTACATCAGCTGGGGGCCCGCCCCCCTCTGATGGTACGTGACTACATGTGCTGTCATAGGGGCCGGGGCCATCAGGTGACATATCTGGGTAGTCCCACCCCTTCCCTATATGATAGCTGTCAAAGCAAAAACAATCTTTTATAAAAAAAATATCTTATTGATACATGTCCCCCAGG
This sequence comes from Rana muscosa, assembly GCA_029206835.1. Classification (NCBI taxonomy): domain Eukaryota; kingdom Metazoa; phylum Chordata; class Amphibia; order Anura; family Ranidae; genus Rana; species Rana muscosa. Next base: position 810,798,113 of record CM055118.1, read on the forward strand.
GCAGTACACAGACCCCCATGGCCCTTTTATGGACAATTACTTGCATTTTTTTTACTTTGCCTGTTCGGCTCCCATCTTCAATGGGGTTCACTGTTCAGGTTAGAAGACTTCCCCTGTTCGGAAATTCTGCTGCGTACCGAACAGGGGGTGCTTGGCCCATCCCTGCAGGGAACAATGGCTTGCCCAGAGTGGGTAGGAGGGGTAAATGTGGTAAGATTACATTACTGAAATCTTTGGCGTTGTCTCATATTTTAAGAGTGTGCCACATTAAAGGGTTCATGGAGGCTGGCCTGTACTTGGATGTGAGCCAGGGAACCAAATGAAGCAAAACAGAGAAGCAGGTAGACCTATAAAGGGACCTGTGGGGGTGCATACAAGGAGATCAACAGGGTGATTTGTTCAGCTGTGAAATATTTAGCAAAGTTGGAAACTCCAAGACCATTCTGCCTTTTGTGTGTAAACATTCTGTATTTTAAAAATCATCTTTTTTGTTGGACCAAATAAATTGCAGGACATGATTCTGGAAAGATTTCAAGGCGTATAATGGAATGGGAATTGGGAGGGTGCGAAACAGGTAGAGGAGTTTCAGTAGGACTGTTATTTTAAAGGTATTGATTTTCCCTACCCATGATAGGTGGTGGCAAGACCAAGAAGAGATCAGGGTTTTTAATCATTGGAAAGTTGGAATATAGTTAGCTGCATAAAGAGTATGATATGAGCCGGATAAAGTGAATTCCCAGATATTTGAGATGGCAATTAAGCCAAGTAAAATCAAAGTTTTGTCCTAATTTGTCCTATTGTCCTATTTTGGAAATTTGTTTGAGTGTGGAGAAAAGAACAGGTAAAATTGTGTGTGGTTGAGTTAAAGTTTCATTAAACCTACATCATTAAAAACTACCCTGCAGTTAGGGATTTTGCAAAGCTGTGTTGGCAGCTAGTGCATGTGCTCAGTTTTCAGTGCATTTCTACCCTGAGCATTTCTTCCCTATTACATCTGAGCAGCCCATGTGACTATAGAGTCACACATGTGGGTGTATAGACACTGGTAAATTACAGCCCACTCCTTGCCTCCTACTCCATGCCCACTAAACAGCTAAACACAATGGGGGTGGGATATTACATATTGATTGATGGAGGCTTCTCTACCTCTTATTCTAAGACACAGGCTGGAGGGGCATGACACAGGGGCCTGTGATTGGCAGAAAGCAGACCACAGCAGTTATTGCTAAAAAAAATAAAAAAAAATTAGATGTAAAATATATATTTGTATGACAATTTGATTTTTTTTTTATATTAGTTATTTATTTTTACTCTGTATTCCAACTCTTTTTTATTTTATTTTGAACATGTGACCATTAGCATGAGACTAGAAGCTTCTCCTGCCACTGTTTCTTTATAGACAGGCTGGGAAAGAGCTGGGTCACGTACCAGCTGTATATTGATTAGGAAAGAAGGTACTTAGATGATTTTTCAGCGCCCCCCCCCCACTCCCCTGCCGACTTCCTCCCTCCCATCTCATGCCGGCTGCTGCGGGGGATGATTTCAGGATGCAGAGAGGGGAAGGGGCCGGTAAATATGTAATTTACTGGCCCCTTCCTTTTCTGAATCGGTACCAATCACTGTCTCAAGTACACATAGCTTCAGTTTGTAAATGAAGGGGAAGCTCTGTACATAGCTATTGCTGTTCATTTATTCTGTGCAGCTGAGGCTGCGGAGATAAAGATTGAGGCTTGTGTCCTCAATCTCCTTTTCCTGTCTCAAAGGTGGAACATTAGAGGTCTGTTTAGACCCCTGATATCTCACCAATGCCCCTAATAGGGCTCCTAAAAATTGTAAAAAATAAATAAATGCAAAAAAAGGTTAAAAAAAAAAAAAAGAAAAAAAAAAATACTGACACCAGTGGTGCAACTACCAGGGTCGCAAAAGTCCCACTTGTGACCAGGACCTGGCGTTCCGCCACCATGGGGGGTGGCCCGCTGCTGAACATGTGAAAAGGTCTGTAATAAAGGGCCCCAGAATGGGAGTAAAGAGCCCCAGGATCAGTGGGAAGGGCCTTAGGCCCAGAGGTAAGAGGGGCCCTTTGTGGTTTCTTGCACCGGGACCCTGAAGGTTCTAGTTACAATATCAGGATCAAACATTGCCATCTAAATTAAATACTCCATATATGAGTTTAACCTTATACAGTATAACTCAATCTCTGAATTCCCCAAAGTCATGGCAGTGATGCTCTCCCATCTAATGTTTGGCTATAGTTAACAATGGCTGCTGAAGTTGTGCTTTCTTCTGCTTTTCTTCTTTCACTTCTCCTCCCCCCAGCCTAATTTAGCCTATATAATTAAATGCTCACGTTTGTCCCCGCTCCCAAGTACATTACTGTGCATCCCTGTTTAGGGCTGCACAGCCTTTACACCCAAAATATCCTGGCCAAGTCCTCTGCCGAATTTGCACTGGTATTAGGCAGCCCCATTCCTACTCTGCTGGATACCTTAGGGCTACCATGAGTATGGGTCATTCATAGGATTCAATGGAGGAATGAATCATTATACTTATGCAGGCTCATTTATCAAAGATTTGTATTTGCCCATTGGCTTTACTTATTTATCCACATTATCGCAGTCTGAGACTTCGACCTGCATCATGGGGTCAAAGGTCACCTGAAGTCCACAGTTATTGTCAACTGTCTGATTGCATGTACTTCTTTGAACCTGAACAGCAGGGTTGATTTACTAAAACTGGAGAGTGCAAAATCTGGTGCAGCTGTGTATGATAGCCAAACAGCTTCTAACTTCAGCTTGTTAAATTAATCTTTGACAATAAAACCTGGATGCTGATTCATTTCTATGCAGAGCTGCACCAGATTTTGTGCTCCCCAGCTTTAGTAAATCAACCCCAGTGTGTGAGGTAAGGCAGTTTATAGGACAGCAATTCTCAGATCTCAAGTGACCTGTGGCTCCCTGATACAAGCTGAGATGTGCTTAAACACAGTATGCAAAGCTATTCAAGAGGGCAAATGTAAACTTTTGTTATGTAAGCCTGCACAATAATTATACTAATTTCAGGCAAATTTTAAGAAATTACATTACTTTTCTTTTTAAAGGAAGCTCTGGACCAGATTCTATGCTTCACTTACATATTTTCTAACACATTAGGAGCTAACAGATTGTTATTTTTGATGAGCATAAAGATAATTACTTTCAGGCAGCCACTGCTGGCCATTGGACAATTCACTTTGGCAAACCGAAGCAAGGAATTAATATTTATAGAGTCCAATTGTAGCTTTAGATTGTTAAATTTTGCTTTAATATGATTTTAATTCAGGAAGCATGTACACAGCACTGATTATTGTAAGTTAATATATTTTAGTTTTGGATGTCTCACCAGATATAAACTGTGTAGAAGAGTATAATTCCATTTGGCTCCAGAGGTGGTTGCCATGATAACTTCACAATTATACTAGACATCTCTTTTATACCAAGAAAACGTGGTGGAGTTGATGGAGCTGTAAGAAGAAAAAAGAAGCATGTTAATCAATCAAAAATGATTTGCATAACCCATTCACTGAAATTGCACTTTAAAAACCAACGAGGAACAGGTATTTCCACTCCATCGGCTCCAATAACATTGTGTTACTTTCTTGGCTACAAAAATGAAGGACAATTTTTCATGGTGGTATTAACACATCTGTTTCTGTGATTCAATGGAAAGAACGATTTCATGAGAACACAGATCAGTAGGCATACCACGGTGTTTGCTTAATATATTATACGAATTCTGTGCTGTAATATTTTTTTCCAATAAAAGCAAAAATCAGCTTTATAGGTGTGAATGCATGTAAAAATAAAGTTATTTGCAACACAACTCCTCTGGGGGAAGAAAGCTGGAAATAATTATTTCAGCCTTCAAGAGGTGGGAAAATTCCTGCTGGGCATAACATTGGTAGATCATAAAAATATGGGATTGCTTGCAAGGCTTAAAGTGTTCCATGCTACACAACATATAACACACACTGACGCCACATTAACAAAACAGGAAATAATACATATGTCATTTGTATTTCCATCACAGTGTAATCATGCCGGACATGCAGTTACTCTGCAGCATGCAAATTTAAAAAAATACTGAAACTTGATCGACCTCTGATGTCAAATATCTAATTCCAACTTTGAATTGTAAGCAATTTCCTTCTTTCAAATGTGTTCCATTAAATAAAAATACGATTAGTTATGTTTCCCATGTCAGGCTGAGGGAGCAATTTAAAGATTTTGCTTAACAATTACAGCTAAAATAATTACTTATTCCCTTTACACTGCAGTTAATTAAAATAACTTTGCATCTGCCTGCAAGTATGGAAAACATGACTGGTTGATGAACCCTGAGGAGCAGACTAATTTGTGAGGCCTTAAAGTGGTTGTAAGGGCAAAAGGTTTTTTACCTTAATTTATTCTTTATTAAGGTAAAAAAATCTTCTGTGATCAGCGCCCCCCCCCCCCAAAATACTTACCTGAGCCTGATCTCAAACCAGCGATGTGCCTAAAAAGCAGCAGCACTGCTCTCTCTCTCTCTCTCTCATTCCTCCTCAGGCCATTGGCTTCCGCTGCTGTCAATTAAATCCTGTGAGGAAGGAGTGGGGGGTGGGGCTGAGCCACACTGCATGTGTCTATAGATCAAGTCTGCACAAGTGCCCCCATAGCAAGCGGCTCGCTATGGGGGGCATTTGGAAAGGAGGAGGAGCCAGATACACTGGGGGGGGCCCAGAAAAGGAAGTTTGGGGCTGCTATATACAACGCAATTGCACAGAGCAGGTAAGTATAACATGTTTTATATTTAAAAAAATAACAAACCTTATCAATGACTTTAATAACCAATCAGTGCTTCTGCTTCATACAAAACCCATCCCTTGCTGTAGCCATGCTTAAAAGTTATACAAAAGATGTGGATGACAGTCCCTTCGCCTCCGATCTTATTTCTACTCTCACCTTAAAGCATGGACTCCTGAGCTAACAGGTAGTCATGCAAGCAGATCCCACAATACCAATGGGTTAATACGAATCAGAGCTCCTTTCCAGACTGCTTAAATCTCAGTAAGGGTGCCAGACCATAAATGATAAAAAAGGAGAAGATCTAAGTGCGGGCGGGGCCACGGCATCACCTGTCAGTCTATTTATAATACACTGTTGTTATGGTGACAACCGATGCCAAACAAAGCGTCGAGAGACACAGCTCTTCGGCCATTAAACAAAATGATCTGTGTACCAGGCATCTAGATCGGCTTTAACTAAAAAATGTGTAGATATTAAATATTCACTAATGCAATTATATACATCAAGAATAAAAAACAAAGTATTAATCTATAATAAAACAAATGAAATTAGACGTGTAGGATTGGGACACCGCCCTCAAGTGGATGCAAATGATATCGCACCTACACGTTTAAAAAAATACTAATTCTATTGCACATTCAATAATAAGTCACCCGATGCCATCCTTACCTACAAATACATTAAAAATACATAAAAAATACATTAGAAAATACATTAAAAATACATAAAAATGTCCTTAAAAAATATGCATTAAAAAAACATAAAACATGTATTAGAAAATAATAATTAATAGTATTGGACAAGAAAAGGGGGAATTTATTTAATCAACATGTAATTTCCCCCCCTACATCCGCCATATCAGTCAAAGAGAATCGTATTGGATTGTAGAGGCAAAGGTTTTGACGCCCGAAGGGTTAAATGTTGATTTTGACCTCAATTGCTTCATTTCAGATAAATAAATTCCCCCTTTTCTTGTCCATTACTAATAATTATTATTTTCTAATTAATTTTTTATGTTTTTTAATGCATATTTTTTAGGGAAATTTTAATGTATTTTATAATGTTTTTTTTTTTTTTGAAAATCTTTTTATTTTGCTTGTAGCAAACACATAAACGATACAAACTTACAACAGTACAGCCAACACCTGGCTAACATCAGGGGCGGGACCAAGTCAGCATAACGGAACCAAGCAATGTTAGATTATTTGCGACTACCTTAATATACCATCTTCCATGTGCTGGCCCGGCTCATGCTCCAGGGGTTATAATGTATTTTTTTATGTATTTTTAATGTATTTGAAGTTAAGGTTTTGAAGGATGGCATCGGGTGACTTATTATTGAATGTGCAATAGAATTAGTATTTTTTTAAACGTGTAGGTGCGATATCATTTGATGTGCAATAGAATTAGTATTTTTTTAAACGTGTAGGTGCGATATCATTTGCATCCACTTGAGGGCGGTGTCCCAATCCTACACGTCTAACTTCATTTGTTTTATTATAGATTAAAACTTTGTTTTTTATTCTTGATGTATATAATTGCATTAGTGAATATTTAATATCTACAAATTTTTTAGTTAAATACGATCTAGATGCCTGGTGCACAGATCATTTTGTTTAATAGCCGAAGAGTTGTGTCTCTCACCGCTTTGTTTGGCATCGGTTGTTGCCATAACAACAGTGTATTATAAATAGGGTGACGCCGTGGCCCAGCCCCGCTGAGGAAGTTCACATGAACGTAGCATGTATGGGGAGGAGCCACGTATGGATGACATCACCCGCTGTTATCCTTCGTAACCAGACAGACACATGTCTGTATTTCATGCCAAATGTATTGTGATTAAATTGAGCACTTAGCTCTTCTCCTTTTTTATCATTTATGGTCTGGCGCCCTTACTGAGATTTAAGCAGTCTGGAAAGGAGCTCTGATTCGTATTAATCCATTGGTATTGTGGGATCTGCTTGCATGACTACCTGTTAGTTTAGGAGACCATGCTTTAAGGCGTAGAAATAAGATCGGAGGTTGAGGGACTGTCACCTACTTTGATTTATATCGTCACCAGTGAAGGTTTTCTGGAACCTGTTTGTCCATCAACTTTCTGAAATTGTATTTTCATCGCTGCACCTATACTGCATTCTGGGACTTGTTGTTTATCAACTTTCTGGATTGTTTTGATTGCGCTGCACTTATACCTTTATAAAACATTTGCTATTTCGGGTTTTTGTGATGAAATTGTTATTGCAATAAAGTTTTTATGCAGCTTCTGCTATTTTAGGTAACTCTGTCCCTTGTGGCCTGGTATTCTATAGCTAGTTTTAGCTCAGGCCTCAATAACCAGCATATGCTAGAGCCAAGTTAGGAATCCAACAGTCACTTCTGGTAGAGAGAGATCTAGTTGCATGACAGCTTAGATCAGTGATTCTCAACCAGGGTTCCGTGGAACCCTAGGGTTCCTCCAGAGGTTGCTAGGGGTTCCTTCAGCATTGGGCAATTTCTGCCTCTCAGATAATTTCCTACTGAAACCATTGATCTTTTTAGCAATCTGTAAGGAGGTAATTCTTCCCAATGACCCCAAGTGTAAGGACCATCCTTCCCACTGACCATCACACTAAGTTTTCATGAATTGTAGATCTGTAATTTTTAGCAGGGGTTCCCAGAGACCGGAGAACTATTTCAAGGGTTCCTCTGTGTTGAAAAAGTTGAGAAAGGCTGGCTTAGATGCTACTTGTGCAGAGTAGATAAGCTGTCTTTGAGTTCCAGTGCCCCACCACATTTTTTGTTGGCGAAAAGCTGCATTACATGCTGGTTGAAAAATGACTAGAGGGTCTCCTCGTCACCACAGATCTTATCTTTAGGTCTATGACACCATAACAAACTCTGCATTGTGATCATCCTAAGGAGCCCCTGCAACTGAACTTAGCTGCAACAATCGTCCTGAGGTATCTGTATTAATGCCTATATTTAACTGGCATATGTGCATATTTCCACCAGGACTCTTGTTGGGCCCTTTACTGATAATGCCTGTTTGTACATTGAATGTATAGACTAATATTAAACTTTTCTTGTATAAAGCTTGTATTTTTCCCATACTGTTGTGCATCTATATACTTATTATTGATCACAACTATCTCTGGATGTTATCTTATACATAGGGCTCAGAACACAGCTATTGCAGACCACTCAAATGAATGTTAAATTGATCTTATAGCTGCATAACTGAGTGCTATAGGCTATTTAATAATGAAAGGTCACAAAGACTGTTACCCTCTTACCATCTTCCTCTGTGGTAATGTTTTGTGGCTCACTGTGTACACCTTCCCCTTTTACAGTGCTAGCAGACACTTTCAGGATATAACTGGTATATTTGCGCAAACCTAAAACGCAAAAAATTAACTCTGTGTTAACACTTTTATATGGCAATATTTATAAACATCAGTACATTAAATTTCATACAGTGTATTTTCCCTTGTCAAAATTTCCCTTGACACTGGATGAATCTAATTAGTTTGAATTTTTCCAGGACAAATTTTTCTGGCAATTTTTTGGGGAAATCTTGTTAAAAATCAGGAATGTCCTTTCATTATTAGCTGAAGTGTTCTCCATTGTATTCATGGTGTTGAAGAGGGTTACATTTATTTTCTATTCTCATTAAAAATGTTATAAAAACCCTACCCTTTCCTGCTTCATAATGAACTAGACTGATGCACCAGACATAGAGGCAGTTATCACCATAGAAAGGGAGCTGTGAGCATGCAGCACCCTGCTATGCTGATACCAATGCACATGGCCTTCAGCATTGGGGGTGAGCATTGAGGTATTTCCCAAGAAGAGCCCCCCCAAAGCACCCTAACCTGATGCTGATGGACACCTGGCTCTTAGGCACCCCATGTGCACAAGAGGGTGTGCTGGTGAGAGTGAGGGTCTCATGCACCACCTACCTACCCCCTTATTGGGAGGGGGGGCAAGTTAGTGGTTGCCTACCCAATAAACTGGATTTAAGGGTCCCTCAGACTCCTAACCAGTTTATTAGTGTGTATGGGAGTAAAATAAATAAAAACACATGTAACATGAATGTGTCCTATAGTGTACTTCATGTGACAGCAGGTGAGAAGAAAGGGAAACACAGTATCCCACTTCCCCATTGCTCAAGCCCTGGTATTTAGTGCCTAGGAATTTCTGAGGGAGTGATTGACAAAGATATCCCTGTCCATATTTGGATTTATTCTAAACATCCTTAATGATGTTAGTGTAAGAAGAATCACAAAGGTGAAAAATCTAACCTTTGTTGAAAAATGGGCAAATAGCTGCCACGTTTCTAGTCAAATCAATGATAAATACACCCCTATGTGTATGTAACATTCCTCACATCTATCTTAGGAGATGTCTACTTTAAGCAGAAATGTATGTTATTTACTGTACAGAAACAAGAACATTGCCACTTTTAGAAGATGGTCCTCATTTTCACTTATAAGCTTCTGAGATACATCAGCCAATGGACATCTAGCAATGTCACCCTTGAACTGCCATGGAGCCAAAATCTCAGTAGCAAATATTAGGTGTTAAAAGGATCAGTAGAATCCCTCAAATTTCTTAATGCTTCCATTTAGGTTGCAAAAATATCTGCTTATTCTGCAATGAATCGTAACTTGCACAGAAATTTTTGAAACCCTGCATCACACAAATATTAGTTAGTTTGATGAAATATAAATATCGGTGTCTAGGATTTCTGATTATTAACGTATCTAAGCGCTAATGCCTCACATTGAGTTTAACATAATTTTCTATAATTTTTAAGAATAAATTATGGAATATTATGTGTCAAAACAAATTTTTATCTACAGTATATCCTGTGGCTTTTTTTTTTTACAGCTGATTACTGCTGATTTCTGCAGCGTTTTTATGCATACACGCAATTTTGTTTTTAGAGATTTCAATTTAGATTAAAGCGGAGCTCCACTGTAAAGTGGAACTTCCACTCATCGGAACCCTCCCCCCTCCGGTGTCAATTTGGCACCTTTCAGGGTGGAGGGGGTGCAGATAGGTATTTGTACCCACTTCCGGGAGTCCTCTCTGCGGGTATTCTGCGGGTAGTACGTCACTTCCCGCAGAATACCCGTTGTGTTCTGGGAAACACTCGGCTCCCAGAACACAACGGGGACCAGTGGGAACGGCGCAGCGTGACTCGCGCAAGGCTTAACTTCCTGGTTCCCTCACCGAGGATGGCGGTGGGGGTAGCAGAGTGACGAGTGATTGCTCGTCTTCTGCTGCCGACGTCGCTGGACTCCTAATATTAAAAGTCAGCAGCTGCAGTATTTGTAGCTGCTGGCTTTTAATAAAAAAAAATTGGCGGAGCTCCGCTTTAATATTAAAAAAGTTGATTTCTCTGTTTCTGTTTTCACATAGCTCACAGAACCTGATTTTATCTATGTGCATTCCCCATGCAACTTTTTTTATGCCTGTGCTATGATAGGAGATTTTTGTATGCACCTCGAACAATGTACATGATTGAAATCTGTGTGTGTGTTCGCTGTTTAATAATTTCCCCCAGAAGACTTACATAAGAAAGGATTGTAGAAACAGTGATGGTGCAGGGAATAGTCTGTCCTCCACTGAAATCCTGCCTTCGTAGGCTCCTGTCAATGCTGTTTTTTTAAAAATATTGGCCTGGAAACACTGAATAAGAACGGATAAAAAAATATATTGATACCTGAAATGCTGTGTGTTAGCTGAGGCGTGTCTGTTGCACTCTCTACTGTTCCATTCTGCCATGTTATGTACACTGTGTAATATATTATTATTCCATTTGGTATGGATGGCGGGGAATAGGAGACAATTATTTCTGTTGATGAAACGTTCCTGTATGTTATATTTTCTGGAGCTCTATCAGGTACTGAAACAAAAGAAACACAGAAACAAACATTTAGATATACAATTTCCTTATATTTTGCCTGCCTTTTAGGTAACATGGAGTGAGATAATGTTAAAAATGCAGTGCAAGAATGAATTATTCAGGTAGAACAAGAAATGCATGCAGTTTTTTTGTAAGCGATATGTTGAGATTAGATCAGCTGCGTTATTTCACAAGCAATATCAACAATTACATCACAAACAATGGCATGGAAGGACAAAGTAAATCTGAAGAGATCATCAATTTTAAAATATTTTTCCAGCAAATTATGAAGCGAATGGTTTTAGATGTTTATCACAATAAAAGAAAAGACCTAGCTCCCCGCTGTCCCTCGTTTAGAGGAACTGTCCATGTTTTGGTATCAAATCCCTTTTCCTTTCTTCCTTTTAAGCTGTCTCTCTTTTTCCTCTGATATATAAATCCCTGTAACAATGTACTTTTTAAGCACTAAAACTGTTATACACAACCTTTCTCCCAACCTCTGCATTTTTGTATTTGTTATTTTGTCAGAATAAAGTAAAATAAGTGGTAAAACATGCATGTGTGTGTTTTACCAGTCACTTTTGGCATATTATTTTTTTGTGGTCTGTATAACTGGAGGCTTGACAGGGGTGTGTCTTTTGTCTATACGCTTTGTGCTAAAAGGTGTATCTTTTTCCCATTTCTTCAAGTTTGAAATTAAGAAAATATTGTTTACTTTTACCAGTAGCAGATAGTATTTTCGCTATTCGAAGTAACCAGTTTTGTGAATTTATAGACATTCCTGGTGAAAGGTCTAATAATGATAGATACAGGGCTCTGTTACATTACATTAATTTCGTATTTGTATATACTGTATTTAATGTGATCTCTGCACTGCCATGCCTTTTAATATATACTATATAGATATATATCTATATATATAGATATATATATATCTATATATATATAGATATATATCTATATATATAGATATATATATCTATATATATTCAGCACCCACCCGGGGCGTAACTTCTTGGGTTTCCCCTAATACTCCCCGCTACTACTCAGGATTCCCACTTTGTTAAATGGCAATACTGGTTTCATTACTTTTGGGTCTGTAGTGAGTTACCTCCCACGAGTGGATCCATCAGCTCCGTTGTCTAGGCACACAGATATCTTCCTGGAATAAGGCCAATGTCCACACACGAGTAAAACCTAATCAGTAAGGCTTTATTTCTTTTTTTCTACATAAAAGTCAATTCTTGAACAGAGGAAGAGCAGGAGATTGAAAGAATTAGGGGAAGGTTCAGGCACGCAACACTTAAGTCCAGTATCTACACTCGTCACCACTCAAGCCTGAGTGGGTATTTGCTCACCTGGATAGTCCCTATAAGAGCGGTCCTAGCAGCTGGAATGAAGCACGGATGTCAAAGATGATGGATCCCCCTCTAGGCAGCCTCCAGGCAGCCTCCAGGCATCTCCCCGAGATAGCAGTACCGTCGCTATCTCCGTCGGGACTGATCTTCCCCTGGAACTCCTTTCCTAAAGATGGGCCCCCTTATAAAGGGGCAGCCTGGGATCCTTCTCTGAAGCGTGGGCCCTTGTTAGAGGAGCTGGGCCTACGATGCAGCAGCAGAGCCTCGGGCTAAAGGTGCCCGAGGCCTAAACACACAAGCATACCTCGTGCCATGCGGGCCACGAGGCACACTCACTGGACCAGAGGTCCCCCCTGAACGCCTTGGGGTCCCCCTGGAATCGCCTCACGCCTAATGGTGTCTGCCCCTTTTGTACCCTCTCCCAGCATGCACAGAGGGTAGACCACGCCCACTGTGCAGCTGCTGAGAGAGGACACCCAAGTTGCTGTGATACCCCCATAGTCCAACCCGTGCCGGCGGTGACAGTGCCACCTGCAGTTAAAGGAGAACAACACTGCCGGGCAGTATCACACCCAGAGCAGAACAAACAATTGAAACATAAATGGTCTGAGCCCAACTACTGGCTCAGACTGCCCCTAAATTTCCACATAGCGCCCGCAAATATGGGGGGGGGTGCTACATATATATAGATATATATCTATATATATCTATAGATATATATATATATATATATATATATATATATCTATAGATATAGATAGATAGATAGATAGATAGATAGATAGATAGATAGATAGATAGATAGATATATAGATAGATCTATATATATATATATATATATATATATATATATACAGTGGGGATCTAAAGTTTGCGCACCCCAGGTAAAAATGTGTATTAATGTGCATAACGAAGCCAAGGAAAGATGGAAAAATCTCCAATTGGCATCAAATTACAGATTAGACATTCTTATAATGTGTCAAAAAAAGTTAGATTTTATTTCCATCATTTACACTTTCAAAATTACAGAAAACAAAAAAATGGCGTCTGCAAAAGTTTGGGCACCCTGCAGAGTTAATATCTTGTACTTCCCCCTTTGGCAAGTATCACAGCTTGTAAACGCTTTTTGTAGCCAGCCAAGAGTCTTTCAATTCTTGTTTGAGGTATCTTTGCCCATTCTTCCTTACAAAACTCTTCCAGTTCTTTGAGATTTCTGGGCTGTCTGTCACACACTGCTCTTTTAAGGTCTATCCATAGGTTTTCAATAATGTTGAGGTCATGAGATTGTGAAGGCCATGGCAAAACCTTCAGTTTACGCCTCTTGATGTAATCCCCCGTGGATTTTGAGGTGTGTTTAGGATCATTATTAGTGATGAGCCGAACACCCCCGAGTTCGGTTCGCACCAGAACCCGCGAACGGACCGAAAGTTTGCACGAACTTTAGAACCCTATTAAATACAATGGATGCGAATGTTCGAAATCTAAAGTGCTATTTATAACGACTAATATGCATGTTATTGTCCTAAAAAGGGTTTGGGAACCCGGGTTCTGCACCAGGGGACATGTATCAATCCAAAAAAAAGTTTTAAAAACTGCCTTTTTTGGGAGCAGTAATTTTAATGATGCATAAAGTGAAAAAAAAAAGTCAAATATTCCTTTAAATGTCGTACCTGGGGGGTGTCTAAAGTATGCCTGTGAAGTGCCACGTGTTTCCCGTGTTTAGAACTGTCCCTGCACAAAATTACATTTCTAAAGGAAAAAAAGCCATTTAAAACTGCTTGCGGCTTTAATGTAATGTCTGGTCCCGGTAATATGGATGAAAATCTTTAAGAAAAATGGCATAGCTACCCCATCACAGCCCCCCCCCCTACCCCAGCCCATTACCAGCCCCTTTGGGTCTTGTATGGATATTAAGGGGAACCCCGCACACAAAATAAAAAAGGCCCTATATATTCTGAACAGCCGTATAGAGGCGGTGCATACAAGACAGGGACTGTAGGTTTGTTCTTATGTAGAATCTGTTTGTAATTTTGAACAGGTACATTGTTTAAGTGTAGCTCCAGCCAAAAAATCTATTTTTAAGCTTTTTGGAAAACATAGGGAAGGGTTATCACCCCTGTAACATTTGTTTTGCTGTCTGTGCAGTGTGCACCTGTTCAGAACAGTTCACCTCACTTTCCATCCTAATGACAAATGTGTTTTAAAAATTTGGGGTTTTTATTGAAACAAGAATTGATGATAAAGCATCAGTGGAGAGGAGACACTTTTTTTCCCATATTAACTCTTACAGGAGAGAATTTCCCTTCCTAGGGGTAGATTTCCTCTCACTTCCTGTTGTATCCTTCCATTTGCAAGGAGGAGTTGTTTGTAAGTTGGATGTTTGAAAGTAGGGGCCTGCCGTATATACTCAGCTGAAATTTGCCCCTTACATGTTGGTGTTGCCACAACACTGTGAGCCCTCACAGTTACTCTTGGTGGGCGCATGAATGGGCCCTGCTGTGAAATATTAGATCAAGAATTGTAATTGCATGCCCCTGTTGAACAGGGGCTGAAAAATTGGGCCTTTGGTGGTGGTGGTGGTGGTGGTGTTGACACAACACTGTAAGGCCTCACAGTTAGTCTTGGTGGGCGCAGGAATGGGCCCTGCTGTGAATTATTAGATCAAGAATTGTAATTACATGCCCTTGTTAAACAGGGGCAGAAAAATTGGGCCTTAGGCACTGGTGCCACAACACTGCAACCCCTCACAGATACTGTACTTGGAGCACAGCAATGAGCCCTGTTGCAAAGTATTGCATCAAAAATTGTAATTACACGCCCCTGTTAAACAGGGGCTGAAAAATTGGGCCTTAGCCACTGGTGCTGGCCACGACACTGCAACCTCTCCCAGATACTCTAGTTGGAGTGCAGGAATGAGCCCTGCTGCAAAGCATTGCATAAAAAATTGTAATTACATGCCCGTTAAACAGGGGCATAAAAATTGGGCCTTAGGCACTGGTGCCACAACACTGCAACCCCTCACATATACTGTACTTGGAGCACAGCAATGAGCCCTGTTGCAAAGTATTGCATCAAAAATTGTAATTACACGCCCCTGTTAAACAGGGGCTGAAAAATTGGGCCTTAGCCACTGGTGCTGGTGCCACGACACTGCAACCTCTCCCAGATACTCTAGTTGGAGTGCAGGAATGAGCCCTGCTGCAAAGCATTGCATAAAAAATTGTAATAACACTCCCCTGTTAAACAGGGGCTGAAAAATTGGGCCTTAGCCACTGGTGGCGGCACCCAGAAACAAAAATGTTCTTCCAAGCTATCATCATCAATCGGATCATTGAGGAGGAGGAGGATAGTCAGTCAACATAACAGGACAGTCTCTCAGCATCAGCATCAGTCTTGAAGGGATGTGACATTTGAATAAAAATTAGTCTGTTATATCAGCTTCAGGTGTTTGGTAGCTGGTGGTGATCCAAGACTGGTTCATCTTTATGAAGGTCAGTTGATCAACAGAGTCGGTGGACAGGCGCACCCTGTGATCCGTGACAAATCCTCCAGCAGCACTGAATGTGCGTTCTGAAGGAACGCTGGATGCAGGACAGGCCAGTAGCTCAATTGCATACTGTGCAAGCTCTGGCCAGTGATCCATCCTCAAGACCCAGTAAGCCAGAGGATTTTCGGTGGGGAAGGTGTCCAAGTCTGACCTTGCCCCTAGGTATTCCTGCACCATATTAATCAGACGCTGGCGATGGTTGCTGGAACCGATCATACCTTGGGGCTGCGGACTAAAGAATTGTCTGAACGCATCGGTCAGACGGCCACCTTCCCCACCGCTCCTTCTTTGACTGACCGAAGCCTCAGCAACTCGTTGTCCAGGACCAGGAGTTTGTAACCTCCCAGTCTCTGGGAACGCGTTGCACAGACCTTTCTGCAAGGCCTCCCGGAGTTGTCTCATCCTCTGCTCCCTTTGCGACGATAAGATAAGGCCCGCAACCTTACCCTTGTACCGTGGATCAAGGAGAGTGGCCAGCCAGTAATGGTCCCTCTCCTTGATCCGAAGAATACGAGGATGCTTCCGCAGACTTTGCAGGATCAGGGAGGCAATGCAGCGTAGGTTAGCTGAGGCATTCGGTCCGGAGTCCTCTGGGTCACTAAGGACGACATGATCCGCAGCCACCTCCTCCCAGCCACGTACAAGTCCACTGGTTTCTTGGGACTGTAAATCATCCCTAAAAGACTGCTGCTGATGATGCTGAGTGCCAGGCTCCACCTCCATGCTGACACAATCCTCCTCCTCCTCCTCCTCCTCCTCTTCTTCCTGTGCGATGGGTGGGACAGAAGGAACACTGTCTGGGTAAAGGGGGCCTTGAGAGGCAAGGAAGTCCTCCTCTTCCTGCCTCTGTTCTGCCTCAAGTGCCCTGTCCATTATTCCACGCAGCGTATGTTCCAACAGGTGGACAAGAGGTACAGTGTCACTGATGCATGCACTGTCACTGCTCACCATCCTTGTGGCCTCCTCAAATGGTGCCAGGACAGTGCATGCATCCCTGATCATGCCCCACTGGCGTGGTGAAAAAAACCTGAGTTCCCCTGACCCCGTCCTGGTGCCGTAGTCGCACAGGTACTCATTGATGGCCCTCTGCTGTGTGTGCAGCCGCTGCAGCATGGCCAACGTTGAGTTCCACCTGGCATGTCACATATAAGGCGGTTCTTGGGCAGGTTCAACTCCTTTTGCAGCTCAGCCAGGCGAGCACTGGCATTATAAGATCTGCGGAAATGCACACAGACTTTCCTGGCCTGCCTCGGGACATCCTGTAAGCCCGGGTACCTGCCCAAGAACCGCTGCACCACCAGGTTAAGGAGGTGAGCCACACAGGGCACATGGGTCAGTTGTCCCTGTCGGAGAGCGGAGAGGAGGTTGGTGCCATTGTCGCAAACTACCATTCCTGGCTTAATCTGGCGTGGCGTCAACCACCTCTCGGCCTGCCCCTGCAGAGCAGACAGAACCTCTGCCCCAGTGTGGCTCCTGTCCCCCAAACACACCAGCGCAAGCACAGCATGGCATCTTTTTGCCTGCGTACTTGCGTAGCCGCTTGAACGCCTACGGAGCACCGCTGGTTCCGAGGACAAAGCACAGGAAGAGGCCACGGAGGAAGAAGAAGAGGAGGGGGTGGAGGACAGAGGTGTGTCACAACCAGTAGTAGCATTTTGGAGGCGTGGCGGCGGAACAACCTCCAACACTACTGCACCTTGTCCTGCATCCTTCCCAGCTGCCAAAAGAGTGACCCAATGGGCCGTGAAAGAAAGGTAACGTCCCTGTCCATGCCTGCTGGACCATGAGTCAGCGGTAATATACACCTTACTGCTGACTGGCCTGTCCAGCGAGGCCAAGACATTGCCTTCCACATGCCGGTAGAGAGCCGGAATCGCCTTCCGTGAGAAAAAGTGGCGTTTGGGAACCTGCCACTGAGGAACCGCACATTGCACAAACTCACGGAAGGGGGCCGAGTCTACCAACTGAAAAGGCAGCAGTTAAAGCGCTAGCAATTTAGCCAAGCTAGCATTCAACCGCTGGGCATGTGGATGGCTGGGAGTGAACTTCTTTCGACGGTCCAGCAGCTGGGGCAGGGAAATTTGCCTGCTAGAATCGGACGTCAGTGTACTGCTAGCAGAGTGCCCGCAAGTACTTGGCTGTGACACACCTAATTCTACACCTTCATTCCTCTCAGAGCAGGTTTCAGAGAGGACTGAAGGTATAGTGGGGTTGAAGATCCCAGCTGATGCGGTGCAAGAAGAGGTCCGCTTTGTTCTTTGGTGTGGGTCTTTAAGGTAGGCTTGCCAACGAGCTGCACGGCAGGTCAACATATGT
This sequence comes from Rana muscosa, assembly GCA_029206835.1. Classification (NCBI taxonomy): domain Eukaryota; kingdom Metazoa; phylum Chordata; class Amphibia; order Anura; family Ranidae; genus Rana; species Rana muscosa. Next base: position 810,816,044 of record CM055118.1, read on the forward strand.
CTGGTCAAGCATGTGGTGCCCAAGCGGGTGATGTTTTGGCCACGCGATATACGCTTGAGACATATGTTGCAAACAGCAGATGTGCGATCTGATGCACTGGACTCAAAAAAGGCCTACACCAAAGAACTTTTTGAAAAACGGGCAGAGGCAGCGCCCTGCACAGGCGGAGCTCTGCGGTGTGATTCCGTCGGTGTGCTGCCCTTACGCTGGCCCCCCGAGGGCATCCTGCCTTGTTGGAGATGTGCCTCCTCCTCATCCTCCTCCTCCTCCTCTCTCCTATTAGGCACCCACGTGGAGTCAGTGACCTCATCATCCCCTCCCTCCTCATCACTGGAGCCAATCTGGCAGTATGCTGCAGCTGCTGGAACATGACTGCCAGATTGGTGTCCTTCTTGAGCATCCCCTCTCTCTGCTCTCACGCTATTGCCTTCCTCTAGCTGGGTATCATCATCAGACCCTTCGAAACGCTGGGCATCCTCCTGGAGCATGTACCCAACACTGTGCTCAAATAGTTCGGGGGACTCCTCAGGAGGACATGGTTGGTCTAGGGAAGGAGTGACTGATGATGACATTGATACCAGGGAAGAGGACGCTTTGGCAGCTGCTTTGCCAGTACCCTGAGCCTGGGTGAGAGAGGATGAGGAGGATGAGGAGGGCTTGGTCATCCACTCTACCAAGTCTTCGGCATGATGCGGCTCAACACGTCCAGCTGCCGAAAAGAAGGACAAGCGTGTCCCATGGCCACGTGCTGATGGCGATGCACCGCGTCCACGACCAGCACTGTTGTCTCTAGACACAGAGCCTGCTTGCCCTCTTTTATTGGCTCCTGACTGTCTGCCTCTCCTTGTTTGCCTTCCAGACATTCCAAGATGGGACTTTAAGGGCAACAAAAGAGTACTAGAGTAAGATACATTTATTTGAATCATTTCACCTTGGCAAGGGAGGAGGAGTTCTTCCTACCTCTCAAATGTATACCATGATCACCTTTTTTTGATACATGGAAATATGCTGCCATGATTAGTTTCTCATTAATCATTGGTTTATTCACAGATAGATTGGAAGATTTTAGATCATATGCTTTTCAAGCAACTTTGGAGGAGTGGGTGTTTGGTTTGAGTTTTTTCCAGTCTCCCTATTTATGTCATCATAAATGCTACTCGGATATCCTAGGTGCACCAGCTAATGCCTTTTATTTATTTTTATTTTTATTTTTAGTTATTATGTTCTAGTGCTTGGGGTCAGTTTTCTGACCCCATAGGGACTATTATATAATTTTGAAACTAATACATTATTATTTAAATATTTATTTAGAACCAATAGGCTTACACCATTGTGGTCATTGTGCCGGCTTTCTGGTGGTGCTTCGGGATTTGTTGGGAGTAAAGGGGTTCCGCACACTCTCGTGCTGGTCGCGTGAGACACCTCGGTGCCGTTTGCTTCTGGGGGCCTGCCGGTCCAATCACGAGTCTGCTTATATGATGCTCTGGGTGTGTTTTTTGTGTTAGCGATGCTGTGTTTCTTAAGCCTATCTGTGCATGCAATCAATGTTGTAAATAGCTGTAATATATGTGTTGTTATAATTTATCTATCTGTATTGTACAGTGCGATCCCGTCTGGATATTGGCCCCTGACAAAGGGACAGCTTGTGTCCCGAAACGCGTCGGGCTCTCTGGACCTCATCCTGGGATTCATGTACCCATACATCATCCATGTTTTTAAATTGTGTATTTGTACATTTTGTATGTTTTCAAATAAATTTATCTTACTCTAGTACTCTTTTGTTGCCCTTAAAGTCCCATCTTGTTTTTTTTTTCCTTCTTTTGATTGACTCTTAGGGATGTTGGCAACACCAAGGTTCAAATTTGATGTTCATATTCATTGCTTAAGAATCAGAAAAATCGAGTGAGCTGTACTTCTATCTTTTGTTCAACAACAAGTGAATACACTACTTTGAGCATCCTAAACTTGAAAAATAGACTTTATCAACATAAAAAAATACATTTCCTAAAGGAGTGAAAACAATAAGCTATAATTTATTGAAATAAAAGACCATTTTCTTTTCTTTTAAAGGGAGGACACAGAACAAAAAGTGCAAAAAGTGATCAGCATTAAGACAAAAATTAAAGACAAAAATAGCCCTACTAACATTAACAACAAAACAAGCAGAGTAGCAAAGGGAGTGTTTGCAAAAAGAGCTAGCAGTTTGAATTAAAGCATAGATTCCTTACTGTTGCTAATCTCCTTTATGCCGTCATTTCAACTCAAAAATGTCAATACACTAATTTTATATAGCTGCTCTGGGCCTCCCATTTATAGTGAAGGGCTTGCTTATCCAAAACCCTCTTTTTGGCCTTGGTTAATGTCAACAACATTGGACATTACTAAAGTTTGGGTGCCAAATCCAAATGGTAGCTGGATGTCAAAAAACAGTAATGGCCAAATTCCAATCAAATAAATAGCATGAGGGCTGAGCACTGGCCTAATTAACATTTGTTTTATTCTGTTCGGCAGAATTTATACAAGTTACTACAGCAGCACTAACAGTGACATACAGTATCTGTGTAATTTATACAAGTTACTACAGCAGCACTAACAGTGACATATCTGTGTAATTTATACAAGTTACTAAAGCAACACTTATGCTGCGTACACACGACCATTTTTCTCGTCGGGAAAAATTAATTTTTTTCTCTTTGACGAGAAAAACGACCGTGTGTGGGCTTTTGATCATTTTTCCTGACGAGAAAAACTGCGTTAATCACGACAAGAAAAATTAGAACATGCTCTAATTTTTCTCGTCGTGATTCACGGCATTTTTTTCCGCTGCAGTTTTCCCATAGGGAGCCTACACACGTTTTTCTCGACCAAGAGAAAAAATGTCAGGAAAAACGGCCGTGTGTAGGGGAACAAGCCGTTCCTCGTTTTTCCCGTCGATTTTCTCAACGGTGTTTTCACCGTCGAGAAAATCGATCGTGTGTACGCGGCATAACATTTACAAAGCAATAAGTGTGTTTAAATTCTGGCAAAATGACAGCTCCTGGCTGCTTCATGCTATTTGTAAACAAAGCAGCCAGGAATTCCCTTCATCTATACAAGAACTTTATCCTAGATGAGGGTCCAGTGTAGATGTTAAAGGAGGACCATCTTCAGGTGTAGTATGAATTTTAAGAGATCATGCAAAAAAAAAAAAAAAAAGGATGAGGTCCCCCGCAAAACTTCACTTCAGACCCAGCATGTAGTCTGACAAGCCAAGAAAAGGGGGACATGTGCCCCCCCAAACCCTATCAGGCCACATGCCTTCAACATGAGGGTGTACTTTGCTTCATCTGCCTGGGGGTTCCCCCATAATTTTCACCTGCCACAAGTTGTGAATTTTCCACTTGCCACGTCACCTGCCATGTCACCTGCCACGTCACCTGGCCACGTCACGTGCCACGTCACCTGCCACAAGTTGTGGATTGTCCACTGGCCACGTCACCTGGCCACGTCACGTGCCACGTCACCTGGCCACGTCACCTGCCACAAGTTGTGGATTGTCCACTGGCCACGTCACCTGCCATGTCACCTGGCCACATCACCTGCCACAAGTTGTGGATTGTCCACTTGCCACGTCACCTGGCCACGTCACCTGGCCACGTCACGTGCCACGTCACCTGGCCACGTCACCTGCCACAAGTTGTGGATTGTCCACTGGCCACGTCACCTGGCAACGTCACCTGCCACGTCACCTGCCACAAGTTGTGGATTGTCCACTTGCCACATCACCTGCCACAAGTTGTGGATTGTCCACTTGCCACGTCACCTTCCACAAGTTGTGGATTGTCCACAATGCAAAGCAATTACAGTTTTTTTTATATTTTTTAATGGTTTTTCATCATTTGCCATAATTTTTGAGATTTCCAATGTAAAAAAATAGGTCACCTTTAAAAACGCTTATAAACTAAAACGCGGCAAAACGCCGGTACCGCGTTTAGCTGCATTTCGCGCCTGAAACGTGAAAAACGTTTGCGTCTCAACCCATCTTTTTGCTTCTGGAAAAACGAGGTTAAATGCAACGGCATATAAACGGCAAAAAACGAGACAGTGTACATGGTCACATAGGATAACATTGAATGGGTTCAGGAGCAGTTGAAAAAAGTGTCCAACTGCCTCTGAACATGCGTTTAACAGCGTCTCGTGTGCATGGGGCCTAAATAAACAAACATACAGCATTTTTTTAAATAAAAAGAGAGTATGTTATAGGCCCCCTAACCTGAGGGAGGAGGGGGAGACAGACCTCCTATCACAATTTGGATTAGCAGCAGGGATGGGAAGTGTTATCATAATGAGGGATTTTAATTATCCAGACATAAACTGGGTGGAGGGAACCACGCATTCGTCTAATGCCTTGTACACACGGCGGGTTTTTCCGACGGAATTCCGTTCAAGCTGTCTTGCATACACACTGTTACACCAAATTCCAACCGTCAAGAACGCGGTGACGTACAACACTACGACGAGCCCAGAAAAATTAAGTTCAATGCTTCCGAGCATGCGTCAACTTGATTCTGAGCATGCGTGGTTTTTAGTCCGTCAGAATTGCATCCAGACGAACGGAAATTCCGAACATATTCTCTTTCTAAGTCCGTCGGAATTTCCGAAGGAAAAAGTCCGATGGGGCTTACACACGGTCGGAATATCCGATGAAAAAATTCCGTCAGACTTTTTCCATTGGAAATTCTGAACGTGTGTACGCGGCATTTGGCTCGCCAGTTCCTAAATGTCTTGCAGGACAATTTCATGGGTCAGATGGCAGACGCACCAACTAGAAAAAAAAGCGTTACTAGATCTACTGATTATCAACAATACAGACATGATCACAGATGTGGAAATACGGGGTAATTTAGGAAATTTAGGAAACAGCGACAACAAGTCAATTGGCTTCAGTATAAATCACACAAATAGGAAACAAGGGGAATACAAAGCTCTTGGAGGGGATGATAAGGGACTATATACAAGATTTTCGTAATGAAATTGGTATCATTAGCAGTAATCAGCATGGATTCATGAAGAATCGTTCTTGCCAAACCAATCTATTAACCTTCTATGAGGAGGTGAGTTGGCATAGAGATAAAGGAAGGCCCGTAGACCTTAGTGGTGTATCTGGATTTTGTAAAAGCATTTGACACAGTTCCCCATAAACGTTTACTGTACAAAATAAGGTCTGTTGGCATGGACCATAGGCTAAGTACATGGACTGAAACCTGGCTACAAAGGCGAGTTCAGTGGGTGGTGATAAATGGGTGAATACTCAGAATGGTCAAGGGTGGGTAGTGGGGTCCCACAGGGTTCTGTGCTAGGACCAGTCCTATTTAGATTGTCCATAAACAACCTTGAGGAGGGCTTAAACAGTTCAATCTCTGTATTTGCAAACAATACTAAGCTAAGCAGGGCAATAACTTCTCCACAGGATGTGGAAACCTTGCAAGAAGATCTGAACAATCTAATGGGGTGGGCAACTACATGGCAAATGAGGTTTAATGTAGGAAAAATTTAAATATTGTATTTGGGTGGCAAAAATATGAATGCAATCTATACACTAGGGGGAGAACCTCTGGGGAATCAAGGATGGAAAAGGACCTGGGGGCCCTAGTAGATGATAGGCTCAGCAATGGCATGCACTACCAAGCTGCTGCTAACAAAGCAAACAGAATATTGACATGCATTAAAAAGGGATTAACTCCAGGGATAAAGCGAAAATTCTCCAACTCTACAAGACTGGTCCGGCTGAACCTAGAGTATGCTGTCCAGTTCTGGGCACCAGTCCTCAGTAAGGATGTACTAGAAATGGAGCGAGTACAAAGAAGGGCAACAAAGCTAATAAAGGGTCTGGAGGATATTAGTTATGAGGAAAGGTTGCGAGCACTGAACTTATTCTTTCTGGAGAAGAGACCCTTGAGAGGCGATATGATTTCAATTTACAAATACCGTACTGGTGACCCCACAATAGGGATAAAACTTTTTTGTGGAAGGGAGTTTAACAAGACACGTGGCCACTCATTAAAATTAGAAGAAAAGAGGTTTAACCATCAATTTCGTAGAGGATTCTTTACTGTAGGAGCGGCAAGGATGTGGAATTCCCTTCCACAGGTGGTGGTCTCAGCGGGGGGGCATCAATAGTTTCAAAAAATTATTAAATAAGCACCTGAACGACCACAACATATAGGGATATACAAGGTAATACTGACATATAATCACACACATAGGTTGGACTTGATGGACTTGGATCTTTTTTCAACCTCACCTACTATGAAACTATGTCCCACAACATAAATCCATCATTAATCATGATGCCAAAAGAAAAAAACAGATGGCCCTAATTTGATGACAGCCATTCACTGAATGACAGCTCCCTGAGCTGTCATCAGCAATATAAGAGAGGAGGCAGGAATAGTGGTGACATAATTGTCAAAATACAGTCATGTTGCCATAGTTAGGTAATGATGGTATTCCCATTGAAGTGATGTTATTCCATGTAAGTAAGTGTTATTCCCATGTTCCTTAGCAACCATTTACATTAGGAAACTGTCATGTTCTTCTACATGGAAAGACTTAAGCCTAGTACCCATCTGCCGAATATCGGCAACATCGGCCAGTTCAATAAAAACCGGCTGACATTTGGCCCTGTGATTGGCTGCCGGTCTGACAGAAGTCGGCCATTAGAGGGCTTCTGTAAGACAAGCTTGCTGGAAAACCATCAGCCAACCGGCTCCAAATCAGCGCTCTCAGCCACTGGCTGAGAGCGCTGACTATAGTGTTCTGGTGGGTAGGCTATCCCCCTGTCAGAACACAAAAGAACAGCAGGGGAGATCGCTGCACTAACGTTGGATCGTTAGTACAGCAACTCCGACCAGAGCTGTCAGTTTTTTCCACTTCAACCCGGTAGCTTGAACAGAAAAAAAACTAGTGGTGTGTACCAGGCTTTAAACTTACACTTGGACTGAACACTCAGCTTATCCCTCATCCCAATTATGACATAGCAAAAAGAGCAATCCAGAATTGTGTGGGTTGGGCTATGGTCTAGGACAATGGTCTCCAAACTGCAGCCCTTTGCTAACCTTTATCTGGCCCCTGGGAAACTATTGATACCACTGACTTGAGGCACTGATCCACCCACTACTACAGGCTCTAACTTACTTACTCTCACTGACCACCAAGCCTGAGATATTGTTTACTTGCACTGTTTCTGGGCCATTTTCTACTCCTACTGAGCACAATCTGGTGGATCCTCTAAAGTATGAAATGGCCCCTTGTTTAAAAAGTTTGGAGACCCCTGGTCTAGGATACTGGAACGTACAATGACACTTAACATATGCAATAATCATTTGATTTAATTGTTCTTGTTCTTTTATTAGATTTTTCAAGCTCCCAGCTGTCACACAGTTCTTGAAGGTAAAGCTTACCAAATTAGAAATCCCTCTCTCAAAAAGAGTAAATCAGTGAGGGACTCTACAGGACTTTCAAACAAAATGAAAGTAAATAGATCTGTTAGTCAACTCAACCCTTTTGATTTAATATATACACTTGTGCTTTTTTTTATCTTGAGAATATGATTCAATTAGTTTTTTTTTTCCAGTATCCTGTGTGCAAATATGTATTACACTGAAATAAGAAATACTGTTCTTAGTATAATTCTGTACTTCCTTTCCTCCATTCATCATACCCATCCACTTTAGAGAGTTTCCTTGTTTCCTTATAAATGAAGTTTACTGTGAGAAACATCTCTTCACAGTTCACAACTTTATACTCCACAAACTATTTCCACATGTAATGTTACAGTCATAAATCAGATGATGGGACAGGTAACATGTTGATTGCTTTTTCTTTTTATTTATGTGTATATTAAATGTATTATTTGACAGCCCCAAAAATTACATTCAACTTAGTTTGACTAATTTAAAAAACATTTGTAAATTTCTATGTGGAATTATAACTTATTTTACAATGCACACTGATTTTGAGGCTCATTTCTAGTACATGGGAGACAGTTTTTCCATCTTTGATTGTTTCAATGTTATCAAATTAGTACTACTACTGTATTTCTAAAATATATTTAACTAGATGCAATAGGGTTGATTTACTAAAGGAAGCAGTTGAAAGTGTAAAGCATATGTTCATTTTACAAATTGATTGTTTGAAATGAAATATGTTCACTTAGAATGTCCAATCACATGCAAGGAATATAAAAAAAAAAAAAATTCACAGCTTTATCTTACTTATTGTAAATAATATAAACACTGCGCACCTCAAAATGTGTGTATCTGTAATGGCTGCCAACACAACAAAAGGATAAATGTGACAAAATATATAAACAAAGTGTAGCGCACCTACAGAAATAGTGAAGGTTACCTATACAGTGAGGAATATAATAATAACTCTGAATAGATACCAATTATAAATTAGTACATAATGATTGCATAATTTCATAGATTGGAAAATATAATCATATAGACCAAACGTGATTGACACGTGAATGTGAGTCCATAACAAACGATAAACAATAAACCATAATTTGAAAAATCAAAACAATAGTCCATAAACGTGATAATCTAAAGGCATCCCAACTAGCAAGAGGAATGCATGGACTTGTGCATATGATAGTTCTTGGAACGTGCACTAACGACAACGTAAATCAGCAACACCCGGGAGTGCCTTCACCATCCATTCAAGGAGAGGGGAGAAGAAATGGGTACTCTTACTGGATCTTGTGGATCCAACTCACCATACGGCGGTGGATCAATAAAGCATAGAAAGCCAAAAGGCTGATCATGTAGAATCCACTGTCAGGCTCCTCGTTTCCAACGGGGTGGCGGGCTTCTCAGCTGATAGTTGTGATGATATGATGTCCAAGGTGCACAATCCAGATTTAATTAGCATGAAATGGTAAGGTATTCAACCTTTTTCTGATCATGGTAGGTTGAAAGGTATGAAAAGAAAAGAAGAAAGGCCTCCTCATAGCGTAAAAAAGCTTAAAAATGTATTGCATAAAAAAATCCATCAACCGGATAAGACTCCGATGGTATACATCCAAATGATTAAAAATTTGATTCAAAAATGGCGCAGTGTTGGAGTGGCATACGCTGGCCCTAGCCACTCCAACACTGCGCCATTTTTGAATCAAATTTTTAATCATTTGGATTTTTTTATACAATACATTTTTAATCTTTTTCACGCTATGAGGAGGCCTTTCTTCTTTTCTTTTCATACCATTCAACCTACCATGATCAGTAAAGGTTGAATACCTTACCATTCTATGCTAAGTATATCTGGATTGTGCACCTTGGACGTCATATCATCACAACTATCAGCTCGTTGAAAACGAGGAGCCTGACAGTGGATTCTACACGATCAGCCTTTTGGCTTTCTATGCTTTATTGATCCACCGCCGTATGGTGAGTTGGATCCACAAGATCCGGTAAGAGTACCCATTTCTTCTCCCCACTCCTTGAATGGATGGTGAAGGCACTCCCGGGTGTTGCTGATTTTTGTTGTCGTTAGTGCACGTTCCAAGAACTATCATATGCACAAGTCCATGCATTCCTCTTGCTAGTTGGGATGCCTTTAGATTATCACGTTTACGGACTATTGTTTTGATTTTTCACCTTATGGATCAATGTTTATCGTTTGTTGTGGACTCACATTCATGTGTCAATCATGTTTGGTCTATATGATTATATTTTCCAATCTGAAATAATGCAATCATTATGTACTAATTCATAATTGGTATCTATTCAGAGTTATTATTAAATTTCTCACTGTATAGGTAACCTTCACTATTTCTGTAGGTGCGCTACACTTTGTTTATATATTTTATCTTACTTATTGATGTTTCGTTTGCAAAGTGAACGGTCTTTATTAAATCAACCCCATTCCCATTAACAAGTTTACTTATTGTAATAATTCAACTCCATTCCCATTAACAAGACTCATTATGGCTAACACTAAAAGACCCCCATTTCTTTGTTGATTGGACCAACCATATGCATCACAAATACAGTATAATATATGTGACATCAGTTATGTACACCCATTCCAACTTTTGATTTCCCTTCAGAAAATGCCAGTGACATTGTATAATCACAAATATTTTTTTATTTTTAACTTGTCCAAGATAATGGGTCAGTCATCAAGGTGAAAAAGTTACTTGGAGAAGCTTACCTTCCTGTCATGTAAAATATTTTATTTTATTGATTTAGCAGCTGTTGTTTAAATGCAGTGTTTTTATGTTAAATGCCTAAAGACAGAACTATTTAAAATGTATTGCAACTGCTGTCTAAATGCTGTGTTTTTATATTAAATACATAAAAACAGAGCTATTTAAAATATATTGTTCTACTGCATGTTTCAGGTGATCACCTGTAGCACCCTGCATGGCCAACATGCTCAATGTAAAATATGCGTGTCAAAAAGGGCACTTATCTCTGTAGCAACCACATATGATAGCCAACAGTCAGCTGTGCCATGAACCAATAATTAAATTATGTGTGCATGTTTCTCTACGTGTATGATGTGAAAATTTGGACAGAAAAAAATGTAACTGGAGAAATAATAAGTTATTAATGTATTAGTTTTTTCTTCACTCTGCATGTTAGTAGCCAAATGTATAGGAAACATAAATGTGTTAATAAATAAGTCTAAAAAAATATGGGCATGCTTTTCAAGGTGAAAAAAATGGTGTGTACAAATTACCATCTTCCCCAGTTCTTACAAAGAGTGGACTACTTGATCTTGATCCAGATCCCACAGATGTGCTGGCTTTAATACTGACAATATATTCAGTAAACTTTTTCAGGTTGCTAAGGATTATAGAACATTCACTACTATTGAAATACTGAGCTTTCCCTGCAGCATCAAGACACATGATTGAGTAATATTTAATAACACCATTGGGGGAAGAAGGTGGAGAGTAAAACAGCTGTATGGAGGTTGAGTTTAAAGTTCGGTAGGACAGATTATGAGGTGGATCATCAGGAACTAGAAAAAGAAAGAACACAGGAAACAGAAAAACTGTAATGTAAGCATTACACAAGCATTTAAGTCTACAATATCAATGAGCTATTGCTTAGAAAATAATCTTTTAGACATAATTTTTAATATATCAGATGTCAAAATTTTGGTAAGCATTGTTGCAAAGATAACCTGCAATGCTAAAATATATATATATAAATCGCCATGTTTTTCTGTTCCATTTAGAAAGTACTACACGCACCATCCTTTACATAAAGAAGGAGCTGACTGTCACTTTACAATACTGCATGTATACCTTTTTATGTATGTAAATTACCGTATTTTGTACATAGATGAATTACCAACCAACCAACATCAAACAATATACTTATATAGGTAAAGTCGTATAAACAAATTATGTGAGCTTACCATCTTCCATGGTGGTGATGTGTAGCATTTCACTTGACTGATTTCCATCTCCATGTATTGTATAACCAGATACAATAACCTGATACTGGGAATATTTCTTAAGATCTGACAAAACAATTAAGGCCTCACTACTGTTGCTTGTAAGAGTATGAGAGGAGTTCCAGTAGATGATTTTATAAAACAATATAATTCCATTGGCATGAACAGGAGGCTGCCATGTAAGTAATACTCTGGTGGAAGAGAGATTTCTGTAGAGCAAATCATATGGTGGACTACTTGGAGCTGAAAATGAATAACAGATTGTGTATTAGAACCAAAGGGGATTAAAGAGGACTTTTTCAAATAGTAGAATTTACATTGGGCACAGCATACCTGCCCTATAATTGACCGAGGCAAAGATCTCTGTGCACTCATTAATACAGTCATCTCATATACTGTAGGTTTACTGACATATATCTGGTTAGAACTAATAAAGAATAGAGCAAAAGAGGTGACTTAAGTTTTATGGCATTCTTATTTATAACGCTACCCTTGCCACAGTTGAATTACTATTATACGTTTTTATAGAAGACCATATATTTATAAATTATTCCACCTAAAACTGGTAATTTTACTTTTGATTGATGTTGAAAAGATCTTTGTAACAATTTCTAGGCCTACACACCTCTACGCAAAGACAAATGGCTTCTGGTCTCTCTGATAATTATTATTATTGTTATTATTATTATTCAATAAAGAATGCAACAGGGGGAGTGGTGACACACAAAGGTGGTCAGAAACAGAACCAATAACTATAGCAGATGATATCATCACGGGGGTCTTTAATAAAATCAATGGGTGACTCAGCCTAGCAAACCTTACCTATTACCTAAATTATCCTTTTTCAACCAGGGTGCCTTGAGGTTTCTTTAGGGACTCCTTGGCAAAATGCTTAAAAATTGCCCAAAAAATTGTATACAAGTCAACCTGTGGATAAAGCTGCCTTTTAGTTACATAAAGCCACAGGTTTTCATTGTGCACCATTACAACCTTCTAGCCGCCAGTGTCCTAACCACCAATGGTATCACCAGTTGATAAGGAAGATGTCAGTCGCCTGCATAGCATTCCTGTTCGACCCTCCTCTGCCCCGCTCCATCAGCATTGAAGGCACCTTAGCTAGGTAATGGAGAAAAACTGAGGGAGAAGGAAAACCATGGAATACTAGTCAGTGCCAGTTTTCAAAAGTGTATTTGCTTTGGAAGAATAAATAACTCATAACGTCGGGTGTCCTTCTTGTGTGGATATTTCTGCGTTATGCAAAACTAATAGAATAATTTTTACATTTTAGAATAGGGCGCCCCAAGACTGTCCATAATTTTTAAAGGGTGCCTCGAGACTGACAATAATTTTTAAAGGGTGCCTTGACTGAAAAAAGGTTGAGAAACACTGACCTAAATAACACTTTGGATAGACTGGCCCTTTAAGGATCATATTGCAAATAAATTCTGTTTATAGTTATGTATCTTTTATACTCTGTGAAGCTAATCAAATCCTAATTTCTTGTTCGATTGTGTCTGTTGCAGAATGCAGAAATTGATTATGCAATAATTCCAATGGCTGTCATAACAAATGCTACTAACATAATAAAATGCTTCTACAAAAATATGTTCACAACAAGCAGTTTTCTGAAAATAAAAGCTTCCTGTACATGAATGATGCCTGTTGCATCTGCATATGTGCACCTAGACAGTGTGTAATTTATCACCAAAGAGCTTCCATAAGGCAATGATTACATGACACCTCCGTGATTGTGTTAGTGCTATATGTATTATGTAGCACTGCCTAATAAATCCTGTTTATGGTGAGAATTTCAAGACCTCTTTGGCCATCTGTACAGATAATTATTTCACCTGTTACAGAGAGCTAGATTTATAGCTAGAACCATAGCTCTAGGTATAACAATTTTAGCTATTTTCAGTGATTACATGAAATAAACAGGTCAGATTTAACATACATGAACCCCAGATATGGACGTTCAAGTATTTACATATTCTTAATAAGCGAACACACTTAAAGTGATTGCAAAGGATTACATTTCTTTTCTAAAATTAACAAATATGTTATACTTACTTGCTCTGTGGAATCGTTTTGCACAGAGCTGCCCTGATCCTCCTCTTTTCGGGTTCTCTGCCAGTGCTCCTGGTTCCTCCCCCTCGCAGAGTGCACCTATAGCAAGCCACTTGCTACGGGGGTATTCGTGAGTGCTTACTCCCACGGTGACTCTGTGTGTGTCCGTTTCATATTCACTGGCTGTGATTGACAGCAACAGGAGCCAATGGCTCCCGCTGCTGTGTCTGAGCTAATGAGGAGGGAGAGAGCTGAGAGAGCCTTGACTCTCATGTGCATCGCTGAATCGAGATCGGGTTCAGCTAAGTATAAGAGGGGGTCTGAGGGGGAAGCTTCTTATGTTATTTTACCTTAATGCATAGAATGCAATAAGTAAAAAAAAAACTTCTATATAGATAGTCCATATCTATATCAGGACTAACAGTGATTCTCCTGTGATGTTTTAGTATAAATTACACAAAAGTGCCTGCAGCTACAGAGGTCAGTGAGGGGTTGGCTTGAAGCTCATTGATTGCTTGTTAAAGAGGAAACATACTATGGAAGCCGGGCCCATACAAAAGACAGGCATAGGGCAAAAGCTTTGTCACCAATATTGCCTATTGTCTCCTTGCAGTTAACTTATTATGCCTTGCTCTGCACCAGTGACGTAGCATGGGGGGTGCGAGGGGGGCCTAGGCCCCGGGCGCAACATTTGGGGGGCGCAATCCCACACCGGTGTCACCCTAGCTCCATAAATCTAAATTTTATTTTCTGTGACCCCGCGCTCCGGCCGCCATCTTAATTCTCAGGCCGGCCCCTGGAGCCCTGTGATTGGGCGAAAGGGGTCATGTGGCCTGTCCTCAATCGCGGGGGACCGGGGCTGGAAGAAAAAAAGGTAGAGACTCACTCGGCCTGGGGGGAGTAGATATGGTCTGGGGAGAGGGAGCAGCCAGAAAGTCAGTGTAGTGTATAGTGTATTGTTTGTAGTCATGTATAGTGTGTAGTGTATAGTGTGTAGTGTGTAGTGTGTAGTGTATAGTGTGTAGTGTATAGTGTGTAGTGTGTATAGTGTATTGTGTATTTGTCTGTGGGTAGAGTATTGTGTAGCGGTCAGTATGTAGTGTGTTGAGTAGTGGTCTGTGTGTAGTGTATAGTGTATTGTGTGTATTGTGTGTAGTGTATTGTGTGTAGTGTATAGTGTGTAGTGTATAGTGTATTGTGTGTAGTGTATTGTGTATTGGTCTGTGGGTAGAGTATTGTGTAGTGGTCAGAATGTAGTGTATTGAGTAGTGGTCTCTGGGTAGTGTATAGTGTATTGTGTGTATAGTGTATTGTGTGTATAGTGTATTGTGTATAGTGTATTGTGTATAGTGTATTGTGTGTAGTGTATAGTGTGTAGTGTATAGTGTATTGTGCGTAGTGTATAGTGTATTGTGTTTAGTGTATTGTGTATTGTGTGTATAGTGTATTGTGTATTGGTCTGTGGGTAGAGAATTGTGTAGCCGTCAGTATGTAGTGTATTGAGTAGTGGTCTGTGGGTAGTGTATAGTGTATAGTGTATTATGTGTAGTGTATAGTGTTTTGAGTAGTGGTCTGTGGGTAGTGTATAGTGTATTGTGTAGTGGTCAGTATAGCAATCAGGTAGGTTAGTGTGGTGTGCAGTGGACAGTGTGCAGTGTAGTGGTCAGTGTGTAGTGGTCAGTGTGTAGTGTAGTGGTCAGTGTGCAGTGTAGTGGTCAGTTTGTAGTGGTCAGTGTGTAGTGTAGTGGTCAGTGTGTAGTGGTCAGTGTGTAGTGTAGTGGTGTGTAGTGGTCAGTGTGCAGTGTAGTGGTCAGTGTGTAGTGTAGTGGTGTGTAGTGGTCAGTGTGCAGTGTAGTGGTCAGTGTGTAGTGGTCAGTGTGCAGTGTAGTGGTCAGTGTGTAGTGTAGTGGTGTGTAGTGGTCAGTGTGCAGTGTAGTGGTCAGTGTGTAGTGTAGTGGTGTGTAGTGGTCAGTGTGCAGTGTAGTGGTCAGTGTGTAGTGGTCAGTGTGCAGTGTAGTGGTCAGTGTGTAGTGTAGTGGTGTGTAGTGGTCAGTGTGCAGTGTAGTGGTCAGTGTGTAGTGGTCAGTGTGCAGTGTAGTGGTCAGTGTGTAGTGTAGTGGTGTGTAGTGGACAGTGTGCAGTGTAGTGGTCAGTGTGTAGTGTAGTGGTCAGTGTGTAGTGGTCAGTGTGCAGTGTAGTGGTCAGTGTGTAGTGTAGTGGTGTGTAGTGGTCAGTGTGCAGTGTAGTGGTCAGTGTGTAGTGGTCAGTGTGCAGTGTAGTGGTCAGTGTGTAGTGTAGTGGTCAGTGTGTAGTGGTCAGTGTGCAGTGTAGTGGTCAGTGTGTAGTGGTCAGTGTGCAGTGTAGTGGTCAGTGTGTAGTGTAGTGGTCGGTGTGTAGTGGTCAGTGTGCAGTGTAGTGGTCAGTGTGTAGTGGTCAGTGTGCAGTGTAGTGGTCAGTGTGTAGTGGTCAGTGTGTAGTGTAGTTGTCAGTGTGTAGTGTAGTGGTCAGTATAGGAATCAGGTCAGTGTGTAGTGTAGTGGTCGATGTAGAAATCAGGTAGGTTGGTGTGGTGCGTAGTGTAGTGGTCGGTATAGGAATCAGGTAGGTCAGTGTGTAGTGGTCAGTGTGTAGTGTAGTGGTCAGTGTGTAGTGGTCAGTGTGCAGTGTAGTGGTCAGTGTGTAGTGTAGTGGTGTGTAGTGGTCAGTGTGCAGTGTAGTGGTCAGTGTGTAGTGGTCAGTGTGCAGTGTAGTGGTCAGTGTGTAGTGTAGTGGTGTGTAGTGGTCAGTGTGCAGTGTAGTGGTCAGTGTGTAGTGTAGTGGTGTGTAGTGGTCAGTGTGCAGTGTAGTGGTCAGTGTGTAGTGGTCAGTGTGCAGTGTAGTGGTCAGTGTGTAGTGTAGTGGTGTGTAGTGGTCAGTGTGCAGTGTAGTGGTCAGTGTGTAGTGGTCAGTGTGCAGTGTAGTGGTCAGTGTGTAGTGTAGTGGTGTGTAGTGGACAGTGTGCAGTGTAGTGGTCAGTGTGTAGTGTAGTGGTCAGTGTGTAGTGGTCAGTGTGCAGTGTAGTGGTCAGTGTGTAGTGTAGTGGTGTGTAGTGGTCAGTGTGCAGTGTAGTGGTCAGTGTGTAGTGGTCAGTGTGCAGTGTAGTGGTCAGTGTGTAGTGTAGTGGTCAGTGTGTAGTGGTCAGTGTGCAGTGTAGTGGTCAGTGTGTAGTGGTCAGTGTGCAGTGTAGTGGTCAGTGTGTAGTGTAGTGGTCGGTGTGTAGTGGTCAGTGTGCAGTGTAGTGGTCAGTGTGTAGTGGTCAGTGTGCAGTGTAGTGGTCAGTGTGTAGTGGTCAGTGTGTAGTGTAGTTGTCAGTGTGTAGTGTAGTGGTCAGTATAGGAATCAGGTCAGTGTGTAGTGTAGTGGTCGATGTAGAAATCAGGTAGGTTGGTGTGGTGCGTAGTGTAGTGGTCGGTATAGGAATCAGGTAGGTCAGTGTGTAGTGGTCAGTGTGCAGTGTAGTGGTCAGTGTGTAGTGGTCAGTGTGCAGTGTAGTGGTCAGTGTGTAGTGTAGTGGTGTGTAGTGGTCAGTGTGCAGTGTAGTGGTCAGTGTGTAGTGGTCAGTGTGCAGTGTAGTGGTCAGTGTGTAGTGTAGTGGTGTGTAGTGGTCAGTGTGCAGTGTAGTGGTCAGTGTGTAGTGTAGTGGTGTGTAGTGGTCAGTGTGCAGTGTAGTGGTCAGTGTGTAGTGGTCAGTGTGCAGTGTAGTGGTCAGTGTGTAGTGTAGTGGTGTGTAGTGGTCAGTGTGCAGTGTAGTGGTCAGTGTGTAGTGGTCAGTGTGCAGTGTAGTGGTCAGTGTGTAGTGTAGTGGTGTGTAGTGGACAGTGTGCAGTGTAGTGGTCAGTGTGTAGTGTAGTGGTCAGTGTGTAGTGGTCAGTGTGCAGTGTAGTGGTCAGTGTGTAGTGTAGTGGTGTGTAGTGGTCAGTGTGCAGTGTAGTGGTCAGTGTGTAGTGGTCAGTGTGCAGTGTAGTGGTCAGTGTGTAGTGTAGTGGTCAGTGTGTAGTGGTCAGTGTGCACTGTAGTGGTCATTGTGTAGTGGTCAGTGTGCAGTGTAGTGGTCAGTGTGTAGTGTAGTGGTCGGTGTGTAGTGGTCAGTGTGCAGTGTAGTGGTCAGTGTGTAGTGTGCAGTGTAGTGGTCAGTGTGTAGTGGTCAGTGTGTAGTGTAGTTGTCAGTGTGTAGTGTAGTGGTCAGTATAGGAATCAGGTCAGTGTGTAGTGTAGTGGTCGATGTAGAAATCAGGTAGGTTGGTGTGGTGCGTAGTGTAGTGGTCGGTATAGGAATCAGGTAGGTCAGTGTGTAGTGGTCAGTGTGCAGTGTAGTGGTCAGTGTGTAGTGGTCAGTGTGCAGTGTAGTGGTCAGTGTGTAGTGTAGTGGTCAGTGTGTAGCGGTCAGTGTGCAGTGTAGTGGTCAGTGTGTAGTGGTCAGTGTGCAGTGTAGTGGTCAGTGTGTAGTGTAGTTGTCAGTGTGTAGTGTAGTGGTCAGTATAGGAATCAGGTCAGTGTGTAGTGTAGTGGTCGATGAAGAAATCAGGTAGGTTGGTGTGGTGCGTAGTGTAGTGGTCGGTACAGAAATCAGGTAGGTCAGTGTGTAGTGGTCAGTGTGTAGTGTAGTGGTCAGTGTGTAGTGGTCAGTGTGCAGTGTAGTGGTCAATGTGTAGTGTAGTGGTCAGTGTGTAGCGGTCAGTGTGCAGTGTAGTGGTCAGTGTGTAGTGGTCAGTGTGCAGTGTAGTGGTCAGTGTGTAGTGGTCAGTGTGCAGTGTAGTGGTCAGTGTGTAGTGGTCAGTGTGCAGTGTAGTGGTCAGTGTGTAGTGGTCAGTGTGTAGTGTAGTTGTCAGTGTGTAGTGTAGTGGTCAGTATAGGAATCAGGTCAGTGTGTAGTGTAGTGGTCGATGTAGAAATCAGGTAGGTTGGTGTGGTGCGTAGTGTAGTGGTCGGTATAGGAATCAGGTAGGTCAGTGTGTAGTGGTCAGTGTGTAGTGGTCAGTGTGTAGTGGTTGATGTAGGAATCAGGTAGGTCAGTGTAGTTGTCGGTATAGGAATCATGTAGGTCAGTGTGGAGGTTAGTGTAGTGGTCAGTGTAGGAATCGGGTAGGTCAGTACTATTGTAGGAAGGGAAGGGACTCGGGGAGTGTGAAAAGTCCGCAGGTTAGGGGGCGCAAATTACTTGCCCCGGGTGCTGACAACCCACGCTACGCCACTGCTCTGCACTGTTTCCCTGTGTGGAGAAATGTCAGAACCTCCAGCTAGGAGAACAGTGTGTCGCACAGTAGTGACATCATCAAGTTTCACAAACTATTTCCTGAGGCAAGCAGTCAGAGGCAGCAGTGCCTCTGATATCACACAGAAGATAACAGCTATGAAGCTGTAGGCACAGATGTATTTAGGAACACTCATACCATGAAGTGAACTGTTATTTTAATGTTCCCCATTACCTTCACTTTTTGAGTTCTCGCCCACTTTAAGAATATGGAGATTTATGCTGTGCGGGTAAAACAAATAAAGTGAGTTGCTAAAGCCTGCTGATAAAATCACGATGGAAAACTTTCAATACATTACTGATGAATCAAGAGTTTGCAGTTCTGGAATATTGGAACTTGCATTGGCTAATCTAAGTACATTTTAACATCATATCTAAGTTAGCATCAACAAAATGCAAAAGTATTTACACCTACCAGTTTCTGAGGTTTTTATAGGAAGAACTGGTGTTGACTGGTTTCCATGTCCTAACATAGTGTAAGCTCGAACAGAAATTCTATAAAGGGTGAAGGGATTTAAATCAATCAAGGTGCAGCTTGTTGAAGAGGTGTTTTGTGAGAGTATAACTGTTGAGTTTGTGTAGATGATTTCATAAAGTGTAATAATTCCATTGGGTTCTAAAGGTGGGGACCACTCCAAACTAATGGAAGATGCATTTACACCAGTTGAAACCAAATTCTGAGGTGGTGATCCTGGAACTGTAAATAGAGATAAATAGTACATATGAATTAATAAATACGTAATCAAAAATGTTTTGAAGCACAATCATAGGTTTTCCCTTCCTATACTTTAACCCTTTCCCGACCAGCCGCTGCAGTTGTACTGCGGCAGGTTGGCTCCCCTGGGTGAAACAATGTTACCTTATGTTGCTTTGCCTTTTGACCACTAGGGGGCGTGCGCGCCGCCAGAGCCGATGCGATTGCCCGGCGGGCGCGATGACCGCCGGGCACCCACGATCGCTCGTGACAGAGTGAGAACGGGGATCTGTGTGTGTAAACACACAGATCCGCTTCTTTCAGGGGAGAGGAGACTGATCTTGTGTTCATACTAAGTATGAACACCGATCTCTCTCTCCTCCTAGTCAGTCCCATCTCCCCCACAGTTAGAACACACCTAGGGAACACAGTTAACCCCTTGATCGCCCCCTAGTGTTAACCCCTTCCCTGCCAGTGTCATTTATACAGTAATCAGTGCATTTTTATAGTATTGATCGCTGTATAATTGTCACTGGTCCCAAAAATATGTCAAAATATGTCCGCCGCAATATCGCAGTCCCAATGAAAATTTGCTGATCCCCGCCATTACTAGTAAAAAAAATAATAATAATAAAAATGCCATAAATCTATCCCCTATATTGTAGACGCCATAACTTTTGCGCGAACCAATCAATATACGCTTATTGTGTTTTTTTTTACCAAAAATAGGTAGAAGAATACATATTGGCCTAAACTGAGAAAAAAATTTGTTTTTTGTTGTTTTAAAATTGGGATATTTATTATAGTAAAAAGTAAAAGATATTGTGTTTTTTTTTTTTCAAAATTGTCGCTCTTCTTTTGTTTATAGCGCAAAAAATAAAAAACGCAGAGGTGATCAAATACCACCAAAAGAAAGCTCTATTTGTGGGAAAAATGGTACATAGTAGGGGACACAGCTATCTGACAACTCCTGACGTGTTAAATAACAAAAACACTGGTGGTGACTACAGCACTCAAAAATGGGGGGGGGGGGGGCAAGACACATGGACCTTTGGAGGGGTAAGTATATCACCTCTAATTCTGCATACCATCTAAAAAATCTGGCTTCACAAAATGAAATGGATTGGACACTGGACAGCAGGCATTCAAATCAGTTTAATGAAATAGAAATTTAAAGTGTTTAATTTTTTTAAGGGTAATAATTCCTTCTAGCATTACTTCTAATTATATAAACAAAGTATATATTGTTAAGTACTGGACATGGAATGATTTATTTCTGAAAGTTTATACTTCAACATTTATATTTGATACTGTGCAAGCACTTGCAACACATTCCTATTCATTTATATTTTTGATAACTGTCTTGTGGTGTAAAATATTCTAAACAAATTATTCCTTTCATATTTGTTAGTTGTTCACCCATACTAAGCTGTATCCCTGTGACAGACCACTGAGCATGTAAACATGTGTACAAATATGCTTGAACAAGCAAGCACAGATTTTCTGATGAGGGAGGATGATTGCTGTCTAATCTCACTGCTTGCAAGAGCTTAAAGTGATTGTAAAGCTTCATTTTTTTTTTTTAAATAACAAACATGTCATACTTACCTCCACTGTGCAGTTCGTTTTGCACAGAGTGGCCCTCGAACACTGACTTCTGGGGTCCCTTGGCGGCTCTCGCGGCTCCTACCTGCATTAGATAACCCCCTAAGAGAAGCGCTCTCCCGGGGGTTACCTTGTGGGCGCACTCCTGAGTCCATCATTCAGCGTCCATAGCCGTCGAGTGTATGACTCGGCCCTGCCCCCAGGCATTCGCATCATTGTATTGAACTCACCACTTAAATATTTTATATTCATGGTTTTAAAAATATAATTAAATGTAATTAAAAATATGCTATTAATAAACAAAAATATCTCTTTTACAAATAACTATTCAATTCAGGATGCACAGAACAATATAAATGTTCTAAAGAGAGAGCCCAGCAGAGGCTGTTTGGTTTTGTACTTAAAAGTCTGTACAGCATGGGTAAGTCACTCTCAGGTGCTTGTGATATTTTAGCTTAAGCTATTGAGCTCTGTAAACACTTTTGCTTTGTTTTCTATTCACAATCAGGATGACTTTCTGCTTAGGGAATCCAATACATGTACGCAAGTCCCCATACAAACAACCTGCCAGGATTAAACAGAACATGTATACTTACCATCTTCTAAAGTTCTTACAAAAATATCATTTTCTTCAGAAAGGGAACTTTCACCTGCTGTATTTGAGGCTGCAACACGCATCTTGTAATCTGTGTACTTTCTTAAGCCTAAAAAATAAAGTAGCTGACGTAAGTAAGTAAGCCTATACAGTACATACATAAATAACATTTTTTTTTGTTTACAAAGTTTTTATTTGGAAGATTACATAAATGTTGTGTCCTTTCTTGGTGATTTCACAAGATCCTTCACTAATAGATATTGCACTTTTACATTTCCCCCCTGTTGTCATGTTAGCCATAAAATTCTGTGCCCCTGTGGGTATATTTTACTTTAGTTTTTAATCCATTTTTGATTCTTCTTTTCTTTCTAAAACATGAAGGAAACTAGACCATTATACAAGTCTTCTTTTATCTGTATGTTTAGAAACATGAATTGAAGAATTATATATGTGCCCTTTGCATTTCCATTTCTTTGTAAAAAAAAAATTCAGCAGTTTTGATGCTGCGGACATCTGTTTTTTTCTACAATACATCCAGTGTGAAGTACATTAAAATGCAGGCTCCATCTGCAATCCTCAAGCTGATATAAATTGTCTCCTTCTTATGTGCTACTAGAAAAAGAGTAATTACAATGATCTGCCTATCTTATGAAAATGCAGTGAAATAGCTTCTTATCTTGTTTCTGTCCTTTAACCACTTAAGGACCGCTGCACACCGATGTACGTCGGCAAAATGGCATGGCTGGGCACATGGGCATACAGGTACATCCTCTTTAATGTGCACAGCCGTGGGTCGTGACCCGCCGGCGGCACGTTTGCGACCCCAGGTCCTCTTCTTCGTGACCGTCCCCGCGGGAACAGCGGACCCGATCGCCGCTGGTGTCCCGTGATCGGGTCACAGAGAGGAAGAATGGGGAGAGGTAAGTGTAAACAAACCTCTCCCCGTGCTTCCTAGTGTGACTGACACTGATCGTCTGTTCCCTGTAATAGGGAACGACGATCAGTGACGTCACACGCTAAGCCACGCCCCCCACAATAAGAAACACAAATCAGGGCACACTTAACCCCTACAGCGCCCCCTCCTGGTTAACCCCTTCACTGCCAGTGACATTTTTACAGTAACCAGTGCATTTTTATAGCACTGGTCGCTGTAAAAATTACAAGGGTCCCAAAATAGTGTGAAAAGTGTCCGATGTGTCCGCCATATTGTCGCAGTCATGAAAAAAATCACTGATCGCCGCCATTACTACAAAAAAAATTAATAAAAATGCCATAAAACTACCCCCTATTTTGTAAACGCTATAACTTTTGCGCAAACCAATCAATAAACGGCAATTGCGATTTTTTTTACCAAAAATATGTAGAAGAATACGTATCGGCCCAAACTGAGGAAAAAAAATGTTTTTAGATATATTTTTTGGGGATATTTATTATAGCAAAAAGTAAAAAATATTGAATTTTTTTCAAAATTGTCACTCTATTTTTGTTTATAGCGCAAAAAAACAAAACGCAGAGGTGATCAAATACCACCAAAAGAAAGATCTATTTGTGGGAAAAAAAGGACGCCAATTTTGTTCGGGAACCACATCGCACGACCGCGCAATTGTCAGTTAAAGCGACGCAGTGCCGAATCGCAAAAAGGGGCCTGGTCCTTATGCTGCGTATTGGTCCGGGTCTTAAGTGGTTAAAGTGTACAAAGTGGTCATGTACATAAATCTTTACTTCACGTACAATATAGTCTATTCCTGCAATCTGAATTCAATAAATGTAAAGTTTAACTAGCATGGGCTCACTTGAGACCTCTGGAAGAAGCCAGGTGAACCCCTTTCCAAGCTTGTTAACCTGTCATCCACATCCCCTTAGTCAGCAGCATCTGACCATATTGCTGCAAGCCAGCGATTCTCTTCCTCTTCACCTCCAGTGGGTTCTATTACATTACCTCCACCCAATCAGCAGGGCCAGCTCAGCTGCAGGGAGATAATATAAAGTTGTGCAAGCAGGTTCCCATCACATGGGTCTGGGTGGTTAGGAGGAAGGAAAGGAAACAAGTCCTAGCTAAGCATGTCACAACGATCTGAAATAATGTATTATAATTGTTTAATACATTATAATGTATGGCTAAATATGTATACACGTTTATCATATTGAGCATGGTAAACTATGGATACTTTGGGAAAAACATGTTTTGATCACAAACCTTTTTGTTCAGTATTTCAGTAACAAAACATCCTACTTGTAACTACTTTTTACTGCTGTCATGTTTCAATATACTGCTCACATATTACAAAACCCTGACAGAAGCTGCAGATATAACAAGGCAAGACTTCTGAGGCTAAAATAATGCTGCAGCAGGTTGTCGTCAGAGGCTACAAAAATACTACAAAAGGCTTCTAGAGACTTCAAACATGCTACAGTGGGTTTTTAAAGGCTGCAGAAAAGCTACAGGAGACTGTCAGAGACTTCAGACATGTTACAGCAGGTTGTTAGAAGGCTGAAGAAATGCTACAGAAGACTGCTAGAGACTGCAGACATGTTACAGCAGAAACTGAAAATGCTACAGGAGGCTGTCATAGGCTACAAACATGCTACAAGAGGCTGGCAAAGGCTAAGGACATTCTACAGAAACCTTTCAGAGAATGCGGAGAGGTTACAGTAGATGGTTAGAGACTGAAAACATGCTACAACATTTTGTCAGAGGCTGCAGAAATGCTACAGGAGACTGCCAAAGACTAAGGACATTCTACAAGAGACTGCCAAAGGCTGCAATAAAAAGCTTAAAGTGGATGTAAACCCACGCTCATCCTTTCTAAACTACTGCCATAGTGCTGATCTATAAGGATATAGATGCCTCCTGCGTGTATCCTTATCTGTCAAATGTCTCCCCTCCGTCTGTTATAAGAACTGAAAAACTGCAGATTCTGTGGGTGGATCTGTTGTCTGGAGCTCGGTGGGTGGAGTCGTGATGTCAGTAGACTCCCCGCCCACCTCTACACTCCCCTTGTCAACATGCATTTTCTCCTGTGTATTCCTTCTGCTATGATCACCAACATCCAGTCAAAATCCAGAAAAGTAACCACATGACTTCAGAAAAGGAGTGGGCACTTAAAGTTAAAAGGAGGTGGATTTGCGAGATGGTGGAGGGAAGGAGGGGAGGAAGGGGAGGGAGGGAGAAGGGAGGGGAAGGGGAGGAGAGGGGGGGAGGGGAGAGGAGATGGGAGGGAAAAGAAAAGGGGGGAAGGAAAAGGGGAGGAAAAAGGAGAAAGATAACACAGAGGCCATGCAAGTTAATTAAAGGGAAATGAAGAGAGGGGAGAAGAGTAAATGATGTTACAGGATAGACCCATATTGCTGAAAGTGTATGTATTGTTTAATTTTTTTTCTAATGTATATGTGTTAATTGGTAATGATATGAAAGATATATGTATGTATGTACAAAATATTTTGAATAAAAATAAATTTAAAACAGAAAAGGAGTGGGGGTGGGAATTAAAAAATAACGCCTGTCTAAAGCTAGTGCACGAGATATGTAAATAACCTGTCACTCAAAGCAAGGGGGTGGAATGGACAAAGGTAACTCTGTCTGTTTTATCTCACTGAACAATAAAAGAGGATTGCTCAGAGCTGGATTAACTCTTTGTGGGAAGACCAGGCACAAATGATAGGAAATCTTATACTCTCCATTGTGACAGCAAAAAAAAATAATTTGGGTTTACATCCACTTTAATTAACTAAGCCATGGAGCAAGGAGCAGAGGTTGCTGGTAAAAGGTGTAGCCTTGAAACCTTTAGGCTTGCACAAATGCTGCTTACATTATTTGCTCTTCAACCTAAACCTTGTTAAATCTGACCAAGTTTTATTTCTGCCACACACAATAGTTACACTTTAACTGATAATGCCATTACAAAGTATTACCATTGACAAAAATAGACTATACTATCCCTGAGGCCAGTTCACTGTTATTGTGGCTCTATGTCTGTAAACACTTTCAGCTGTTCACAATTACTCTGAGCAGTTGTCTGTAAAACTGAAACAAACACATTTTGGCATAGTAACCATATTGTCAGTCAGCTATGTACCTAACACAGAGCCAAACAAGCCACAACTGTCACCCTAGTGTGGAACTACAAGTGCCAACATAGCCACTCACTCCCAGAGAACCTGAGGCAAAAGCTATTGCAACTCCACCACTGCTGCAACACCACAATTGTCACATTTCCTTATCATTAGCACACTGAAGACCAGTAGGTGCCAATGCTCCAACAAGTACTATTGCCATAAGGCTGCTGTGGAAGGGCTCCCCATGAGTCTCCTTGTCATGAACCCAAGTCAGGCACCTTGTATGGCCATCCATTGATCCAGCTTTCCTAGACACCCCTTTGCTTTAGAAAGCTTGGAGCCAAAATCACGCTGCTTACTGGCTAATACAATAATACCAAAATATCTTTAGCTATACGTGTCAAAAAATAAAACAATTCCTAGCAACACAGCATACTGCTCATATTTTTCATCAGTTAAATATCAATATGCTATGTTTTGGTGGGCTAGAGTAGTGCTAATAGCAGCAAAATTCATACACAAAAAAAGATTAAATCTACCGAAAAAGTTACAATTTTCACCTGAAAAAACATTGTATTAAACCTAGAAGGTAATTGTTATTTACTATAGTATCTATCTTGAACCAAACTCTAAACCTGTAGTGAACCCTTAACCCATGAACTAACCATTAACCTTAATTTAGAAGGAAAAAAAGGAAAAAAAGAGCTGCGCAAACCTGTATACAGTGAATATACAATCTAACAATAATCTGGAAATATTGTGCAATAATTATAACTTACCGTATTTTTCGGACCATAATGCCCCATACACACGATCGTTTTTCTTGCCATTTTTTTTCTTGCCGTTTTTCACGTCGTTTTTTTTTCATGTTTCCTCTCAAGCCTGTCTTGCGTACACACGATCATTTAAAAAAACGATCAAGCAAAGCGCAGTGACGTACAACACGTACGACGGCACTATAAAGGGGAAGTTCCGTTCGAATGGCGCCACCCTTCATGTTAGTAAAGTTTGTTGAGCGACGATTCGCTCTTTTCAGTCTCGTGCTTTTCAGTCCGTGACTGCGTGACGAATGTGCTATCTCCATTATGAACGCTAGTTTTACCAGAACGAGCGCTCCTGTCTCATACTTGATTCTGAGCATGCACGTTTTTTTTCACGTCGTTAAAGCATACACACTATCGTTTTTCACGTCGTTAAAAAAAACGACATGAAAAACGACGTGAAAAAAGAGAGCATGTTCGAAATTTTTAATGGCCGTTTTTCACGTCGTTAAAAATGCTCTGGAGCCTACACACGATCATTTTTAATGGCCATTTTTTTTAATGGCATTTTTAACGGCATGAAAAACGATCGTGTGTATGGGGCATAAGACGCACTTTTTCCCCCCAAAAATATGGGGGAAAATGTCTCTGCGTCTTATGGTCCGAATGTACATCAGGCACCACCCCCTGCGGCCGCTGGCAACGCCCCGCCACTGCCGGTACCGCCCCCCGCTGGTAACTCCCCCCCGCCACTGCAAGAAAGCCGCCCCTCCGCACGGAAAAAAGCTCCCCACGAGTTCCGACGGCCGCACAAATAGAGTCCCCAATAAAGCAGCATAAAGTGAATGTCCTGGGGCGGTCCCCACTCAGCTGGGCTCGGCTATACTCGGGCTGGAGGAGGCAGTCCCCGCTTAGCTGGACTCGGCTATGCTCGAGAAGAGGGGCGGTCCCCGCTCAGCTGGGCTCGGCTATACTCGGGCTGGAGGGGGCGGTCCCCGCTCAGTTCACTACGGCTGTGCTCGGGTGGGAGGGGGCGGTCCCCGCTCAGTTCACTTCGGCTGTGCTCGGGTGAGAGGGGGCGGTCCACGCTCAGTTCACTTTGGCTATGCTCGGGCGGTCGGTCTTGACGTTGGCCTGGCTCAGCAGAGGGACAGTCACAGTGATGTAACATGTACCGGTAAGCAATAATGACCAGAAAATGTATTAGAAGAAGGATGCTGACCATGTCCCTGTCCATGTCCGCAGCCCCTGTCCATGTCCGCAGCCCCTGTCCATGTCCATGTCCGCAGCCCCTGTCCATGTCCATGTCCGCAGCCCCTGTCCATGTCCATGTCCGCAGCCCCTGTCCATGTCCATGTCCGCAGCCCCTGTCCATGTCCATAGCCCCTGTCCATGTGCATGTCCGCAGCCCCTGTCCATGTCCGCAGCCCCTGTCCATGTCCGCAGCCCCTGTCCGCAACCCCTGTCCATGTCCATGTCCGCAGCCCCTGTCCATGTCCGCAGCCCCTGTCCGCAGCGCAGCCTCTGTCCATGTCCGCAGCAAATTTTTTTAGTAAACCATTTGGTTCAGAATATTTTTTTTTCTTGTTTTCCTCCTCTAAAACCTAGGTGCGTCTTATGGTCA
Organism: Rana muscosa; assembly: GCA_029206835.1. Lineage (NCBI taxonomy): Eukaryota > Metazoa > Chordata > Amphibia > Anura > Ranidae > Rana > Rana muscosa. The sequence continues at coordinate 810,844,190 of CM055118.1, forward strand.
GGTGCGTCTTATAGAGCGAAAAATACGGTAATATAGTGACAAAAAAAACTAAATGTACATAGTGCCAAAAAAAAAAAAAGTTTTCTTTTCTTTTTTCTTATTTTTTATATAATGTATGGTATGATATGATAAACTGACACATTAATCGAGTTTGACTAACAAAGGAATAACGGTTAATCATATAAATGTCCATATAAGAGTCCATATAAATTCTGTCCAAACTATGAATCACTCGCTTCCTTGCAGTAGATGGATATCCAAGGATGGAGAAGAACTCTTGCGATATTGGAACTCAGTATTCACCAGTCATAAAAACACGTTTCGCTATAGGTAGCGTTGTCTGGGGACGCTACCTATAGCGAAACGTACGTCGGGAGGTTGACGCGCTGATGTCATCGCTGAACGGGAGACTGCATGCCGGCCGGCTCTTCCTATGTTTTTATGCCTGACATTTACCTACTTGATGTAAGTTACCACCTTTTTATTTGAATAAATGCTGTTTGGACGATATACACTATGTGGTTTCCCCTTCTCATTTTTATGACTGGTGAATACTGAGTTCCAATATCGCAAGAGTTCTTCTCCATCCTTGGATATCCATCTACTGCAAGGAAGCGAGTGATTCATAGTTTGGCATTCCAATAGCTTGCCTCTGGTAAGCACATTATTTTGGTGGTGGTGCACGTGTGCATTTTTTTTGGTGCAATTTAGGAGTTCACCCTTCTTCCAATTTGCATTGCAATTCGTTTATGTTCAGAATTTATATGGACTCTTATATGGACATTTATATGATTAACCGTTATTCCTTTGGGGTCAAACTCGATTAATGTGTCGGTTTATCATATCATACCATACATTATATAAAAAATAAGAAAAAAGAAAAGAAAACATATTTTTTTTGGCACTATGTACATATTTTTTATTTATTTTTTGGCACTATATTAAGTTATAGTTATTGCACAATATTTCCAGATTATTGTTAGATTGTATATTCACTGTATACAGGTTTGCGCAGCTCTTTTTTCCTTTTTTTCTGCATATTGGTGTTTGGTTTACACGTGTGAGTTTGCTGCATTTTTAGGGTTCATCAATCCATTCATTCAATAATATTTATTACTCTTTATCCATTTAAGCGCGGTATATCCTCCTTCCCATACTTAATTTAGAAGGAACATATCAATTAATTAAGTCCATCCCCTAAGCCAAAAGATCCAGTATCCCTAGATCTAACTCTTCTCCCAGGCCTAAACCTGGCCATACATGCAGCTATTTTCTTCCCTGCAAGCATGAGTTACACAGTCAGTGTTGATGGGGGAATCCCTCCGCAGAGCCATTGTCTTCTCCCGGTGGGAGAACCCAGTGATTACTGCTAGCGACTATAGCAGCGGCTAGCAATGATTGAATGTAAAATCTGACAGGCTGGTTGTACCCAAGTTGATTGATTGATCAACTTGGGTACATTCAGGCTGCCCATTCATGGTTCGAATCTTGGCCGGTTCCTGCTGAACCAGACAAATTTTGAACCGTCTATGGTCGGCTTAAGCAACAAAGTGAATGTAAAATCTAAAAATGTTCTTAAAAGACAGAGATTATAATTAGAATGAAAAAAATTCCAAGGTGCTGATAATGCCATTTTATCACAAATAAAAATGAGTGACACCAAAAATGTGGATGGCAAACACTATTATATTGTTATAGCTGATACTGAAGGTGATATTTTATTGTTTTTTTTCTTTCTCAAATTCTATCCTTTTTTCTGTAGAGTCATCAGTATACATACACTTAAATGAATTGGCCCATATGCCTTATATCACAGGTGTCAAACACAAGGCCCGCTGGCCGAATCCGGCCCTCCAGACCATTTCACGTGGCCCTCGCACTTCTCCTACAGCTGCAGGAGAGCTCCAGCCCTCCTCCAGACCCTCTACTTTCTGCTTTCAAGCAATGCATCCATCTTCTTCCCAGCAGCAGCATAAGTAAAGGAGGGTGCACTGTGATGTAAGGGAGGGTGGGGGACTCAACTTCTGACGGTGAGGTGGCTCTTGACAACGAATGAGGGCCATCATAATGCTGATGCGGCTCACAATGAAATTGAGTTTGACACCCCTGCCTTATATGATTTCTGTAAGTGCTGAATAATTTACGAAACAAAAAAAAACTGAATGAAACAATTTTATAAGAAGTGATACCTTGTATGACGATGCTTGTGTTGCTGGTTATCACGTGAAAGGCCTCTCTTGTAGTTAGATCCATTGCATAGACTGTATAGTGGGTTATCATCCCATTGGGCTCCAGAGGTGGATCCCAGTATACCATAATTGATGTTGAACTTATGTTATAATAGCTTATGTTATTTACCGAACTTGGAACTAAGAATGAAAATTTACAACGTTAAAGTAATATTTGGCAAACAGATTTTTTTTTTTTTTTTTACAAACCATTGGAGACTAAATACTACCTTGCTCACTTGTCCTTATGACTATATCTGTTGGTGGTCCTTCTCCAACGGTTGTAAAAGCAGACACACTAATTGTATAGTCAGTAAAAGGTGCAAGCTTCTCAACAGTGTAGGACAGCTGTTCAGCCTCAATGTTGATTCCATATTGCACATTCTCAGTAGCTAGTAACAGAGAAGACAGTATGTTATAATATATAACACATGCTTAAAAAATATAAACAATTTTTATACAATACAGTTATACATATGTACTGTAAAATAAATCAATAAATTGTGTACAAGGAGTTCAGAACTCGCAATGATATAGTAACATTCTGATTCTAATCTTTTGATTCCAAAGTGTATGTTTTTAATGACTCCCCTGTGCAGCTAGCTGAAGCAGGTTCATTTTACCTACCCTTTGATATTATCAATGACATGTTTTCTACCTCAAATTTGTATGTAATTTATGTTATCTGCCTTACTGAGAATTATTTACTAAGTTTGTACAAAACAATTTCCAGATTTTAACAGTTCAGTGTAGAAAATGATTAACTATCACTGCTTTTTATTGACTTTTTATTGACTTATTGTAGTGTATGTTAAGCCAAAACATTTTTTTACGTCACCGATAAAGGAGGGAAGAACTTAAACATTGGTTGGGTTTTTACTGCTATCCAGGGATCAGTTAGAGATGTATCCCCTCACATATCTCTGGATAGATTGGGGAAATGATTGAACTTGGGTTTTTACTGTTGTCAGTTAGAGAGGTCTCTACTCACATACAGTTGCACTGACAATGGTTTTACCAGTCAGTAAATGAATAAAAAATCTCCAATTGCAACACAAAATATATATATTTAGGGGAAGGCTAAATTCCCCATCAACCTTTTAGTTCTAAATAGGTATGTTGGAGATTTCCATTTTTCTTCCTGTTAGGTAAAACCGTTGTCACCATAACAATAAAGCCCTGTACACACGATCGGATTTCCTATGGATTTTAAACCAATGGATTTTTCAATCGGAAATCCGATGAAGCTGACTTCCATCAGTCTTGCCTACACACCATCAGTCAAAAAACCGATCGTCCCAAACGCCGTGACGTAAAACACTCTGACGAGCCAAGAAAATGAAGTTCTATGCTTCTGAGCATGCGTCGACTTGATTCTGAGCATGCGTGGGTTTTTTATCCGATGGAGTTCCCCACAGACGATCGGAATTTGCTATCGTTTTTTTTTTTCCATCGGATAAATTTAAAACATGTTCTATTTTTTAACACCGATGGAAAAAAGACGGATGGGGCCCATACACGGTCGGTTTGTCCGATGAAAAAAGTCCATCGGACTGTTTTCATCGGTAAAACCGATCATGTGTACAGGGCTTGAGTGATGGGAAACCTCTCTAACAGAGACCCAGATAGCAGTGAAAACCTGACAACAGATGTAATATTTTCTTACTGGATGTAATCTTTCCTTATTGGATGTAATCCTTTCTTACTGTATTCAAAATTAAAAATAAGTTTGGGTTGGACTTACACCTTAAATATGCCACAATGAGATCAGTCATGCCACTTTTAGACAGGCATGGCTTTTCGCCAAATTAAGAAAAAAAATTAAATTTTTATAAAAAATGTGAAAAAAGTGTCATAGCAGAATACATTTCAATGTGTTCATTGATAAGTGCTGTACAATATGATTCTCAGTGATCGATGTGATTTCTGTTGGGGCTCAGTGTCAGCAGGTGAGTAAATAAAGCCTCACACATGCTCACACTGCCACTAATAGCTCAAACACATTTCTCTGCTGTCCTGTTACTACACTCTCTATTAAATGTTTAGTGTTATGCTACAATTGTGTGCTTAACTGCTTAGAAAACTCCCAACTCAATGGATATTTTAACTACTTATAATTTAGTGAAAAATAATTCATCTATTAACTGGTAAACTAGAACTCATTATATATCTGCTGAAATAAAACGTATTTTAATGAAAAACAAAGAGAATAATACTAGCAAGTGATATAATTAGCAACAAAGTATTATAATTATAGTAGCATCACAAGATAGTCAGGATATGTACAAGGCTTGGGGGTTCAAGGGCTTAAAACATAACTTCACTGAAAAAGGTTTGCTCTTCCTCCTCTTTCTCCCCTACTTTTGGAACATAGTTTCATTTTTGGGGGGGAGCGGGTACCTTGTTTTGACAGGTACCCACACTCCACTTCCGCTGGAATAGCCTAGGCGATTACACTTGAAATTTGTCCCCATCCCTCCCTTACCGCAACCTTCTGGGACACGTCACAGGTCCCAAGAGGCTGCGGATCCATTCATAATGCACAGCGCTGCTTGCACATGCGCAATGAACTGGCTGTGAAGCTGCAAGGAGTCACAGCCAACTTCCCACACTCAGCATGGGGGCATTGGGGACCCAATGACTGGTGAAGAATCTGCCCAGGTGAGTACAGCACTGGATCCCTGGACAGGTAAGTGCCTTATTATTAAAATTTAGCAGCTACAATATTTGTGGCTGCTGACCTTTTTTTTTAATTGACTGAAGAACCGCTTTAAATACATAAAGCTTTTAACTATATAAGCATGGCTCACAACTCTTTCATTCGGAGGGACTGTCCCTCATTTCAGACCAAATCCCTCTGTCCCATGTGCAGCCTTAGTTGTTCTTCTTTTTGGTCTGATGTGTACATCTCTATAGAAAAGTCAATATTTTAATACCAAAAGTTTTTTATCCAACTTTTATCTAAACTTTTTATCATATTACTGCATTTGTTATTTTTTAAAGTCAATATAAAGGTTAAGGTGTGTGATTTGGTCAATCATTTTCTGAATATTAGATCTTTGTGGTCCATGTAACCAGAGCAGGGACCTGTTCTTTACCTACATAGTGTGGGCTAAAAGGCTTTTTTTCTTCTCTCTTTGGCATTTCAGAAAGTTGGGAGGTTTGTATAAGTTAAGGCGTGCAATTGTACAGTTTTTAGTAATAAAATTGTTCCTTATTTCATCTTTCATCTTCCATCTGTAAACTTGGCCAAACATAAAGAAATGTGTTCATACATTCATCTGATAGACACAACCACAATGCAACAAATATCAAGTAATCCCTCCAATTGTCTCTGCCCAGGAAGGTGTAATTAATTCCCCTATTTCTCTATATAATTAATTCTCATTTTCAGTGAGGAGCATCTTATTGTTACCTATCAAAAGTATTTTCATAGATATGTGATTGTGATAAACTTAAAGTGGATGTAAACCCACTCTCATCCTTTCTACTGCCATAGTGCTGATCTATAAGAATATAGATGCCTCCTGCATGTATCCTTATCTGTCAAATGTCTCCCCTCTGTCCGTTATAAGAACTGAAAAACTGCAGATTCTGTGGGTGGATCTGTTGTCTGGAGCTCGGTGGGTGGAGTCGTGATGTCAGTAGACTCCCCGCCCACCTCTACACTCCCCTTGTCAACATGCATTTTCTCCTGTGTATTCCTTCTGCTATGATCACTAACATCCAGGCAAAATCCAGAAAAGTAAACACATGACTTCAGAAAAGGAGTGGGGGTTGGAATTAAAAAATAATGCCTGTCTAAAGCTAGTGCACGAGATATGTAAATAACCTGTCACTCAAAGCAAGGGGGCGGAACGGACAAAGGTTTTTCTCTGTTTGTCCGTTTTATCTCACTGAACAATAAAAGAGGATTGCTCAGAGCTGGATTAACTCTTTGTGGCAAGACCTGGCACAAATGATAGGAAATCTTATACTCTACATTGTGACAGCAAAAAACAAAAGAAACAATTTGGGGTTTACATCCACTTTTTAAAGTAAATAATGTTATCATTGTATATTAGCATTAAAATATGTGCTATTATTATATACTTTATAACTATGTATGTATAGGTGGCAAACATTACATAAGTAGCCTGTCCTTCCTGCTTAGCAATGCTGCACAGAAACTGAAGCTAATTTTCTAAGGGCCCATTCACACTACAGTGCCCTGCACTTTTCTATCTTTTAAAGTACAATGTAGTGTGTTGTAAAAAGCCTGCTTTGTGGAAGTGTTTTGGGTGCCATGAATGAATGATATCACAATGCACCAAGCACTAAACAAGGGCCCATTTACAACACATGGCTAGCTGCATCGAGGCATGCTGCAACTACATTGAAATTTACAAATCTTTAAATTAAAGAGACTCTGTCATCAACTTAAAAAAATGCAGGTAAAAACACAGAAAAGTCAAGAACTTTAAATGTAAAATAGCAGTGTTTTCCTTTCCATATTTTGTTTTATTCACTTGCAATGTGCCTTTGAACTTGCTAGACTCCAAGAAGAGTACATTTCCTAGTACAGCTCTTTTCTTCCTTGCATGTCATAGCCCTCACCTCTTCTAGGAGGGTCTAATTACTTTCTGTACTGGCCCAGCTCCTCCATCCCTCTCATTTGTTCCCTACATAAACTTTTATTTAGCTGCTTGGAAGCAGTGAAGCATATCACTATAGAGCATCATTTAAGTGACAGCTCGGTGTCTGCCGGGGCTGCTGACATCACATCAAAGATAATAGTGCCCAAGGCAGTTTTAGGGATGTTTCTACACAAAGAAGGCTTTTACATGCAAATAACATGCATAAAATATCTTAAATGCACATTTAATTTTACATGAAGATTTTTATTGAAATAATTGGTCTGGTGGCAACAATGAAAACATTGACTAGCACGCCAGTAAAATGTTAAAAATTACATTAAAAATGTATTTAGCAAGATCAATGTTAGGACTTCCTAAATTAAGTGCAGCATGGTATGTGACACAGTATATAGGGGAAAAGGTTTCTTCAAAAAGCCAGAATATTTGGAAGAAGCAGGAAGTATGGAAGGTTAAAAATGGAGCTCAACATACAAATCTGTAAGTCTCAGCTTTCTTGTATACCCATTTATATTAACAAATATTTAACAAGTACCCTTAAGAGTGTTTGTTTTATATAAAGCCCATGCACTATAAAGATGGCTTTAAACCTAAGAATTGTGTTAGATAATTCCACTATTCATCCTCTGAGTAACTGTTTTTCTTGCAAATGCATAAACACTTTGAATCATCCAAAAAATGTATATTTATGTACACCTGGCACCAGCCTTGTCACATGGGAATTAAAATGGTCAACTGGGAAAATCCAACATGAACATGAATGGACCAAATGATTAAATTTGCAGTGGAAATTGATCAAAATGTGCTGCTTAAAGTGGTTGTAAACCCAACCACACAACTTGCACCTACAGGTAAGCCTAGATTAAGGCTTACCTGTAGGCGCAAGAAATATCTCCTTAACCTACACGGTTAAGGAGATATTTTCAGAAAACCCTGCACCGATGTGTAGACAACGGCGCAGGCGCACTGAGCGTTGCCGGTTCTCTCAATGGAGAAAGCCGGCCCCACGCACATACTAGCTCATTATTTCTTTTTCTTGCAGGTGTAATTTTTTTTTTTTTTCGAAAAGCGGGTTTACAACCACTGTAAGTGGTACCGTTACTTTTAAGGCTCCATGCACAGTGGCTTAAGAAACATTGCTTCTACAGGAGTTTTGTGTTCTGCCTATAGAAGTTACAAATTTTATCCTATGTGTCCATGCACATTAGAACGATTACAGGCATATTTTGAGCTCAACGTTTAGACGCAGGAAAAAAAAACTTCTGGTTCACGTTGACGATTGGAGCTCACTGGCAGAAAAAAACCCTTAAAACTCTCCTAAACTCATCTAAACTTTGCACAAAAAATGCTCAATATGAGCGTTTTTTTTACTGCCAAGAGAACAGACATTTTTTTTTAAGCCAAGTGTGCATGGAGCCTAAACAAAAATGTTCTCAGAACCTGAAATGGCCAAAACTATCAGTTGCAACCAGCCTAATGTCCTCTAAAAAAAAGAGGCATTTAAAGTGTCACTTTTCATTCACCTAATACTGTTGCAATATTTTTTAAACATATATCTGTCAAGCCTACAATGTTTGTATACACATAAAGTCTATCTCTCCGAAGGAGGGCGAGCTCATTTATTGGCTGTACCAGTGTCATAGTAGTATTGTCATGTCAGAGAGGTCAGCTGCACCTGTTTGACTCCACACACGCTGGTCTTGTAACACTTTGACCTACTTGACTGTAATAGTGACACTTGAAGAGCCATTAGTCAAATGTTCCCCTGCTGAAGCCCTGTATGCTGCAGTAGGTGATACGCTAATCCCTTACAGTCACACCTGCTGTGGCAACTGTAATAACTGATTGTCTATGCAGCTTGCCTGGGAGCTATAGGGTGAGACTTTTTTGAATACGGGAGGTCAGCAGTGTGACAAAATGGTGTAACCTTTGTGGGTGGCAATGCCATATGCTGTAAAACATTTTTAGGAAGCAATAACAAAAAAAAAAAGAGCAATGAAATGTTATTGACAACTTTACAAAAAAATTTGCTATTACAAGGAGTTTTTTTTAGCTACTTGAAAACATGAGCTACGCATTACCTGTGTCACCATTTGGATTGTTGTAGAATGCCACAGGGGGCATAGTTTGGACCGTGGAAAAAATGTCAGCTGATCCTTCATACGTTCCAGTCATAGCTTCCTTTGCATGGCCAAAAAATAACGATTTGGTATATTCATTTACTGCAGTTGAAATCTCATAATCGGTGTTAGTGATGTACTGCAGATACATAAAAAGTGTCATGTTAATCTAAAGTAACATACAGTAATGTTCAAAAAACTGTTTTTATTTTATTTAAATAGCATGTTTTATAGCATATGTTACAATAAAATTGTATTTATTCCTCTATTCCTCTCTCAAAATATTAGTATGGCTTCAGTGCCCACATAATAATGCAAGTACAGGTGCATTAAGACTAATGCTGGGTTACACTGTACTTTTTATACTAGGAACATTTATGCCCAAAGTAAGTATCATTTGACATCTGGATTTAATCCTGCACCACTAAAGAATTTCAATGTCACTGTCTGACAAAGTCTAATTTAAAGACAATGAAACAGCATATTGCAGTGTGATGTTCTATGCCTTCGGATTATAACGTTACCATGTGCATTACAATTAAATATGAGGGTTGTAATTACCAGGCCTTCAATTACCCATAGCAAAGGTTACAAAATAAGATGCTAGGGTGGACTACAACACTGGCCTATCAAAAATCTTTCAGATGTGTATTTCAAGCACTGAAGAAGTAATAGATTATTAAAGTAGTGCTTTATCTTTATCAAATTTCTGTAATATTTATCAACAGATAATTCTAAAGTCCTAATCACTAAGCTAGCTTATGGAGCTCTGCATTCTGAAAAAAACTAGCAAAGCCCAGCCCCCCCCCCCCCCAAAAAAACATATGTTTTTTTTTTTTTTTTGGTGGGGGGTTCTTAAATTAAATTTCTATTGTTTTCCAAAAAAACATACAATCCCATGCACAGGATCAGTTTTCCTGATGAGTCTCATAAGAGCTTTTGGTTGGGAATCCTGACCGTGTGTTTGCTCCATCAGACTTTTTCAAACGGAAAAACTGCTGGAAAAAGATAGAGAGCAGGTACTCTATTTTCCCGTCGGGAAAAAAACTGATCGGAATTTCCGATCGTGTGTACAAATCCCGATGCGCTAAATCCTAACGCATGCTCGGAAACAAATCGACGCATGTTTAGAAGCATAGAACTTCATTTTCTCGGCTCGTCGTAGTCTTTTACGTCACTGCGTTCCTGGCAGTCAAAAGTTCACCGAACTTTTGTGTGACCGTGTGTATGCAAGGCAGGCTTGAGAGGAATTCCGTCGGAAAAAACATCCAAGTTTTTTCCGACGGGAAAAGCAATCGTGTGTACGGGGCATAACTCCTCACCTAGTTCAATACCCAAATTGTTAAGCAAAGCATAACAAGGTGCTGCTTCATAAATCAACTGTAGGGCATGTATTTCCATACATTTTTTTGTTTAACCATTTCAGGACTAGTGGCTGTCAGATTTGTGGTAAATCATTTTTAACCTTTTAGTTTGTTCCTATATTGTAAACATCTCAATATTTCAGGACAGACAGAGTTTTATTTTGGTAGTAGATATTCATATATATAGTAATATGCAAAAGTTTTAGGCAGGTGTGAAAACATGATGTAAATTAAGAATGCTTTCAGGAATGAAGTGTTTATTTTTATCAACTTTCAAAATGAAAAGTAAATGAACAGAAGAGAAATATTTGGTGTGACCACTTTTTGCCTTCAAAACAGATACACTTGTACACTGAAGGAACTCGGCAGGTAGGTTGACTGAATTAGAGTGGAGACTGCGAGCCAGGTCTTCTCGTCCAACACCAGTGCCTGACCTCACAAATGCACTTCTAGAAGAATGGTCAAACATTCACATAGACACACTCCTAAGCCTTGTGGACAGGCTTCCCAGAATAGTTAAAGTTGCAAAGTGTGGGCCAACTCAATATTGAACCCTATGGAATAAGACTGGGATGCCATTAACCGCTTCCCGACCGCCGCACGCCGATATACGTCGGCAGAATGGCACAGGCAGGCAAATGGGCGTACCTGCACGTCCCTCTAAATTTGCCGCCTAGCGGGTGCGCGCACTCGCCGCGAGCCTCGAGAATGTGCCCGTGGGTCCCGCAAACTTGATGTTCGCCGGCGGCCCGCGATTGCGGTAAGGAGAGGCAGAACAGGGAGATGTAAACAAGGCATTTCCCTGTTCTGCCTAGTGACATGACAAGGATCTACTGCTCCCTGTCATCGGGAACAGTGATCGCTGTCATGTCAGTGGTAGCCCATCCCCCCCACAGTTAGAATCTCTCCCTAGGACACACTTAACCCCTTGATCGCCCCCTAGTGTTTAACCCCTTCCCTGCCAGTGTCATTTATACAGAATACAGTGGCTATTTATAGCACTGATCTCTGTATAAATGACAATGGTCCCAAAATAGTGTCAAAAATGTCTGATGTGTCCGCCATAATGTCGCAGTCCCGATACAAAATGCAGATTGCCGCCATTACTAGTAAAAAAAAATTTATAAAAATGACATAAATCTATCCCCTATTCTGTAGACGCTTTTGGCCAAATCAATCAATATACGCTTATTGCGATTTTATTTTACCAAAAAAATGCCGAAGAATACATATCGGCCTAAACTGAGGAAAAAAATTGTGTTTTTTTTATATTTTTTGGGGATATTTATTATAGCAAAAAGTAAAAAATGTTGCTTTTTAAAAAAAAATTGTTTATAGCACAAAAAATGAAAACCGCAGAGGTGATCAAATACCACCAAAAGAAAGCTCTATTTGTGGGAAAAATTTTGTTTGGATACAACGTCGCACAACCGCGCATATGTCAGCTAAAGCGACGCAGTGCCGAATCGCAAAAAATGCTCTGGTCAGGAAGGGGGTAAATTCTTCCAGGGCTGAAGTGGTTAAAGTTCAGTTATGTGTGTAAAGGCAGGCGTCACAATACTTTTGACAATATTGTGTGTATGTGTGTGCATATATATATATATATATATATATATATATATATATATATATATATACAGTGGAACCTCGGATTGCGAGTAACGCGGTTAACGAGCGTTTCGTAATACGAGCACTGTATTTAAAAAAATCGTTACTCAGTTTGCGAGTGTTGTCTCGCAAAACCAGCACGGTTCAGGCCAAAGCGGTGTGCAGTACCGTTTATTGGCCTGAGGAGGGGGGGTGCCAGAGCTGAGCATAGCCGAACGTCGCTGTTCGGAAATGCACGGAAAGGCCCGAGGACAGCACGGCTGACCTCTGCAAATCTCAGGTAGGAAGTCTTTCCGAGGTTTGCCGAGGTCAGCCGAAGTG